>JANAVB010034889.1:390000-807240 GCA_029216955.1 Iris pallida | reverse complement strand
AATCAAACGATACCTTTGGTAGGAATAGCATGGAGGCATCACTCCCAGGAGAGTCTACTTGGGAGCGCGAGGATGAGATACGAGAGGGTTTCACCTCACCTATTTGACAGTGAGGTATAATTGTTTTAGAAGTTTCAGTTTCTTTTAGGTTTGTATGCTTTGTTCGATGATTTTGTACTTTATGATTTGTCTTCATTTTTCTAGATAATTTTTTAAAGGGGATACTTGTAGCATTCTATACTCATGAAACCATAACTAAATCAATAACTAATAAAAAACATAAAACATGGTATTTGATTGTATGGGTACCGTGGCAAAGCCCCTAAGCCTAGATTGTGAAAAGGTAAGGCATTGGTTTGATATGAGTAGTCTAGACCATATTTAGGCTTAGAATACTTTCTAGGCTATTTTGGATTTTCCTGAAATTTAGAAATTAATAGGTATTTTGACCTCGAAAAAACATAATTACCTACAACATTTAAGAATGAGAAACTTTGAGTTGCCTCCCACTTATTTTACCATAATTCAAGGTGGCACCCCACCAAATTTTCATAATGCATAGAACCCCCCACTTTTAAGAAAACCGCCCAATGGCTAACAATCAACTCCTTTGACCCTATTTAAGTTGGTGCACATTGAATTATGAACAAAATACCCTCAATAAGTGGGGTGCACCTTGAATTATGGTAAAATAAGTGGGTTGTAACTCAATTTTTTTTTGTTTATGTATCAAGAAGTTGACTGTTAGTCATTGACATCTTTCGTTAAAAGTGAGGGGTTTTCATGCATTATGTAATTCGATAGGGTACACCTTAAATTATGGGAAAGTAAATTGGGGGGGGCAACTCAAAATTTCTTTTTAAGAAAGTAGGAGCCAAAAGCACTAGAATATCCCAAACTTATTTTAGGTTCCCAATGACCTAATAATTTCTTGTGATTTATGGAAATTTATGAATGTTTTTATTTTTAGCAATTAAATCAACGAAAACCATTAAAAATCAATTTTTTAAATTATTAAATTCCAAACTATTTTTTTAATTAATTAACTAACAGGACCCCTCGTACAAAGAACCCATATGTTAGCAAGCGAATGATGCAGCAGACCTATTGTCAGTGTCATAGCAGTCGAGGGTGGGGTTGTGCATTGACCATATGCAAACTGAGGGGCCATATTTTGACGGCTCACCAACTCCACCCATCCCACGTGGCATTCCTGCAGCTACGCAGCTACTGGATCAACCCTACCACTCGATCCCGACCACCCAATTTTGGAGATTTTCTATATATAAGTATTGTGTTTAGGTTTTCTTATATGGCCAAAATTTGAGGGGATTTTCGAACGAATTTCCAACAACTTTGCACGAACCTTGGAAGTTTCTCCTACCTTGACATCCAAGTCAATGTAGTTTTATATAAAAGTTGCGCCTACTTATACCTTTCTAGAACGCTAAGCTAATAGCCTATCCTAGAATATGTAGGATTGTTTTATTGAAGGGTGTCCAGAATTCAGATTACTTTTATATTTTTTATGATTTCTTGAACAAACAACATAACTTTTTTCGAACCTTAATAGATTCAATTTCATGTTGTAAAAATTTTAAAATTAATAGAAACTTATTAATATTTATTAAAAATTTGTAAAGCATTTTTATGTAAAACCTAGTCTGGTATAGAGACTAAAACCTTTATACCTCTTAACCAGATAACTTTTGAACTATATATCAATTACAGCATGTCTGTTATACTGAAATACACCTGTGCATGCTCTCAAATCTAAGTTTTGGAATAATTGGTGTTTGGGTCAACATTTTGTCTCAATTTTGTGTGTCGACTGTCACAGTTCTTGAAACACGTAACTAATATGTTTATTTACTATTTTGAGTGCCTAGAGCATATCCCACTAGTATAGGTTAGGTTAGACCTATGAAACCCTAATTTTGTAGTAACTTGTAGTACCAGTAATCTAGGCCAAATTATAGAACTATATAACAATTTAACTAACCTTTTTACCTATTCTCTCTCTCTCCTCTCTCTCTCCTCTCTCTCTCTCTCTCTCTCTCTCTGTGTGTGTGTTGTGTGTGTGGATTTGTATGTGATGGATTTTCTCTCTCCCTTTCTCTCTCTTTCTCTTTGTGTGTATGATAGATTTGTGTGCGATGGATTTATGTGTACGTGTTTGTATTGTTGTGCTTATGGGTAATATCTAGAGGACATTGGGATAGCATAGAGAGTGATTCATCAAATTTAATCAAAATCTGTCTCAAGGTTCCGGCAAGTATTGAGATAACTCTCTTGTTACATTTATTATATATATATTATATACTTTCTTGTACCTTAAAAATGTTAGGCATACACACTACCAAAATAAGTCATATCAGTGACGAAATTAGCGATGCCGACTTAAAACGTCGCTAATATTTTTGGATTTAGTGACTCCTAAAATATGCGTCACAATACGTCGCTGGTAGCAACAAACAGCGACATATTGCGACTACATTTAGCGTAATAAAAACCAACGTCATTGATTTGTCGGAAAACGTCGCTAGTTTTATTAGTTCAGCGACGTTTAGCGTCGCAACGATTATTAAGTCGCCGAATATTAAACGATTACCGACGCTTGGCGACGTATTTGCGGACGTCGCTAATTTTTGATAAAAAGGGTTTCCTCAGTTCGACTTTTTATTTCTCCCTCTCCCCAAATTTTTTGTTCCCGCCCCTCTTTCCCGACCTCGACGACAGCCACCCCCTTCCCTCCGGCGCCGCTCATCCTCCTCCTCCACTGCGAGCCCCTTCTCCTCCCTCCGGCGAGCCCGTTCTCCTCCTCCTCCTCCACCGCGAGCCCCTTCGCCTTCTCCCCCGCGAGATCCTTCTTCTCCTCCTCCTCCACCACCGCGAGGAGACTGAAGGTAAACCCTAACCCTAATTGAGGTATTTTTCATGTCCAAAATGGACACGGAGACACATTACGACCATTCGACTCCTGATACAGTGTGTTTGTGAGGTTTTGGACACTTTGTGTCCATTTGTTGGACACGTGGACACCCCCAAGCTTGCATATATATGTATTTAACCTCTGTACACTTAATCCCCTCCTCCTCCACCACCAAACTTGTCCTCCTCCTCCTCCACCACCGTGAGGAGACTGAAGGCTAACCCTAATTGAGGTGTTTTTTCGTGTCCAAAATGGATACGGAGACACATTACGACCATGTGTTCACTGATACAGTGTGTTCGTGAGGTTTTGGACACTTTGTGTCCATTTGTTGGACACGTGGACACCCCCAAGCTTGCATATATATGTATTTCACCTCTGTACACTTAATCCCCTACATACACTTGTGTATTTTCGTATTAATTTGGATTTGCATATTGGGTTTGGGTTTCGATATAGTGTTTGATACATTATTTTACCTTGCAACATTCCTACACTTATTTTAGACAACAAGTATATGAACCAATTAGTCAATATCTATTTGTTGAAGTATGGTACTCCATTCTTCGTAAGTTCTAGCTATATATGTCTCTCAAGATCCAATACTCAAAAATCCCAAGAAGAAGAAGAAGAAAAGAATAAAATGACATCGCTCAACACCCTATGACAACTCTTTGTAGAATTGTGTTAAAGTGTGAGTTCTACAGTATGAGTTCTACAGTATGGTTCTCTTTGTAGAATAAAATGACATCGCTCAACCCTATCGATCCTCCATACAAGTCTTCCTTCATCTATTGTCTTAAAGTCTGAGTTCTACAGTATGGTTCTCTTTGGTGAATTGTGTCTTATTATAGTCCCTGCAGCCACTCGACTGGCGAGGCAGAAACTATGTAGTCGTAGATAAAGTTGACTGTCATCCGACCCTCATCCCTCGGCAATGATGATACGACAACCAACCGAAGAGGCAAGGACATAGTCCCTGCATCTATTTTGATTAGTAAATATTAATATGGGGTTTGGATTCATGGTGTATATGTTTACTGTCTCAAGGACATAGTCCCTGCAGCCATTCGACTGGCGAGGCAGAAACTATGTAGCCGTAGATAAAGTTGACTGTCCTCCGACCCTCATCCCTCGGCAATGATGATACGACAACCTATCACTATATCTTATATAGTAGTAGATGATGTTTTAGTATTACATTATGTGAGTTCATCTTGATTCCGTTACATTCTTCAGATACTAGATACGATAAGAACATATACTACACCATATATACAGAACATAGATGATTCACACTAATATATACTTGAATGAATCTTGGGTTGTGTTCTGAGCCATCCGTTCTCACACTTGGGAAAAAAATCAAATTTTTCATACTTTATCGACTTTCGAAAATATACTCAAATTACATGATGGTTCCTTTAGTTAGCTTGCTTATGTTAATATTATATTATTTGTGACTATCGATCTTACCAAATGGCACCCATGACCCGAGGAGCGGCACGTCATTTGAAGAAAATAGTGAATGCTGAGGTGGCTCCTCCTACAGTTGAGGAGGAAGTGGCACCGGTTGCTAGTGAGACCGGGAGTTCTATTCATCCAGCACCGGTAGCTAGTGAGTCCGAGAGTTCTCTTCATGCAGTCCTTGCAAGGGACGACATCTCTCCTCGTGCCAAAAATCTTGCTTTTTTGAGGTGGTTGCATGAACGTATCACTGAGCATTTGCGTGAGCAGTGTGGTTCTCATTAGCTATTAGTAC
This sequence comes from Iris pallida, assembly GCA_029216955.1. Lineage (NCBI taxonomy): Eukaryota > Viridiplantae > Streptophyta > Magnoliopsida > Asparagales > Iridaceae > Iris > Iris pallida. Next base: position 802,546 of record JANAVB010034889.1, on the reverse strand, counting down.
TTATTTGTATTGGACTATTTGTATTGGGTTGTTTTTGTATTAGACTATTTGTATTGGACTACATATATGAATTGAACTGTGTCAATCTCTGGATTATATTGTACTACGACATGGTGATCAGGACATAGTCCCTGCAGCCATTCGACTGGCGAGACAGAAACTATGTATCCGTAGATAAAGTCGACTGTCCTCCGACCCTCATCCCTCGGCAATGATGATATGACACCCAATCGGAGAGGATACTCTGAGAGATCCATCTGAGAGGGACGTATACTCTAAGAGATCACCTTTACAAGAATGATATCAGTAGTGGGATTGAGTGCTGGAGGAGATATTATCAGAGTATACGTCCTACTCAGATGGGTCTCTCACCGTTACTATTTTTTCCTGACAGCATGGTGGATGTGCTCCGTCCACAGATTCTTGCTCCGAGCCAAAACTTTGTCCCGGAGCTCAAGTGGACATCCTTGGTGTAGAGCTCGAGTGAGAGGTTCCTGACATCATGGTGGTCTCCTTAGTCATGACCATTTAATTAAATTAGGATTGGACTATTTACCGAAATAAGTTTAGAACTTTCCTTGCATTTAATTAGCCCACATGAAAATATTTAGAGGGCATGTTGGACTTTTTGTCACTACCACATTTCCAGATAGGGATATTTTTGTTATTTTATATTATTAATATATTGTATATATTTATTTAATTAATTATATATGGTAGTTGTATTTATTTGTAGATTTACTTGTTATATCAAGAATACTTGTCAGTAGTGTGCCTCGACGGCCACTAGCAAGATTATCAAGACGGAATCACATTATCATGTTCAAGTTCAAGTTCAAGCTTATCAAGTCAGGTCGTCGCAATTTAGGCCAAGTATAGAAAAATATGCAAGGAAGATAAAGAACATCCATGAGTGATTGAAACTATCAATCACATATAAACTCCAGTTAAAGTGACATAGAAAGATTCTCGAAGCCAAGACGAAGATCTATAATTTTTATGTTTTGAGTTTTACAAGATTCTAGCTACAAAACAGCTTAAAAGGCAAAAATAGTGCAAATCCGTGCATGGACAATTCTGGGCAAATCTGGGGCATGGACAATTCTGGGCATAATCCGGTGCATGTACAATTCTGGACAAATTCGACGCATAAGAATTTTCTGCACAAATCTGTGCAAGGGAAATTACTGCACAAATTCACGCATGGGAAATTCCTGCACAAATCCGTGCATGGGAATTTTCTGCACAAATTCGCGCATGGGAAATTCCTGCACAAATTCACGCATAGGAATTTCCTGCACAAATCCGCGTATGGGAATAAACTCACGTTGCATCTACAATACATGCGCATAGGGAACCTACGCACATGACACGCTCAGAGTCAAAGGATGCGTTGTCAGGACTTCACGGCGCATGGCCTCCTAGGCACATGGGGTCGTCACCCCAAAACATCAAGTTCAGCAATAGAAGTTCCAAAAACTTACCATGGCCATAACTTCCTCATCCAAACTCGAAATCAAGCAAAATAAAAGCCAAAACTGCATGAAATCAAATTTTTTACAACATGAAACCACTAGTTTTTGGAAATACCAAGTTTTTAGAGATCAAAACCAAGAAAAACAAGAAAAAGCTTAAAACTTAGATCTACAAAAATATAACCATCAAAACCAAAAGTTTCAAGCTCTAAAGATATTTAGAATCATGCAAGGAAGAGAATAGAACAATTAAAAATAGAGAACCATCATGTTCACCATGGAGCAAGTTATACCTGCCTTGGGTTGGTTGGTAGGAGGAGTAATGGAGAAGGAGGAGAAGAGTTAATGAAAAAATACAGGAGAAAAGAGAGAAGTTGGTATAAATACCAAGCCAAGTCATATTAAACCAACCCAAACCAAACCAAGCCAAGCCAACATGTTATGTAGAACCAAGGTGAACCGAACCACTAGCCAAGAACAACCAAAACTAAACCAAGCCAAGACTAAGCAAGACAAGTATAAATATGGTTCACCTGACAAATGTCAAAAATTCGTATACGTATACTTAAAGTACGTATAACAAAAAATGAGAGTGACATCCAATTAGAGAGAGAGAGTGAGTGAGAACGAGTAGAAGAGGGAAATAGTGGAGAAAGGAATTGAGAGCTCATCGGTGTTGGGTGAAGGCCGGTGAAGAATAGTTTCGGTCGAGGGAACAACGGCGTGCAGGTGCTGACGATCGTCGACGGCGCTCATGGAGAGGAGGTACGGTAGAGCCGCAGAGATCATCTATGCTCGACGGGGGTTTTGGTCGCTGGCAGTGGCACAGTTGAGCCAGATATCTGGTACAGAAGAGGATTATGATGATGGAGGTGGTCGTGGCGCTCAATCGAGGCGACTCGTATCTTATGGAGGACAGATATAGGGGTGGTCTGAACAGGGTTAAGCACGATGGTGAAGGGGCTGGCTCAGGCGGAGTGGTGGTTGTAACGCGACATTGCTATAGCGAGCAGAGTCGGAAGGAGAGGCAATCCATGAAGTGGTGCTCAAGAGGCTCGGCGGACGGGTGGCTCTGGACAGAAGGCGTTGGGGAGGCACGGATGGTCGGCTGTGATGGTGGATGTGGTGGTCAGGTGGCCGAAGTTGGCCGGACACAAGTGGCGGGAGGGACAGTCAGGGGACTAGGGTTAGGGTTAGAGTTAGGGTTAGGTTTAGGATTTTGTGTCCGTATGTCCTGTGTGACACAAATACGGAAAAGGTTTTATGGAATTGTGTCCGGTGTGTCGGACACGATAAGGTGAATGTAAATGTAATAAAAAATAGAAAAGAAAGAAAATGGATGGGACACAGACATGGTACACGGACACAGTTATGGAGATGTGATGATAACTTTTTGTAGCTATATGATTAGGAATTGATTTGGGAGAAAAATAAAGGAAAATCAAATTGAAGGCTCCCCTTAAATAGGCGGAGAAAACTTCCAGTTGGATAAGGATTAGGAATCCTATAAACCTCATAAGATAAATCTCACCATTTATTTAAATAAATTTAAAACTAATTTAATCAAGTCTTAATTCTAATTTAATCACCATATATATTAAAATATTAACATCTAATTAATTTAAAGCACCGGACCCGAGCCCAGTAGGCCACAGTCTGAGAAAAATAAAAAAAAGGTAAAAAAAAGGTTGGGTTGAGTTGGGTTTAGGCTCAATGGAATGTAGGGTTCTTAATTTCTTATTTGGTTAAGAAATATTTATCTAGTAAATATTTTGATTAGTGTTAAAAAATTTAGTTAATAAATATTTTAGTAAGACTTTGCTAATATCTAGTTAATAATATTTTGCTAATTAGTATATGTAGTTAGTAACTTATAATACCTATTGATTATATTTTAGTTATATTGCTTATTATGTTTATAAATATTTAGTTAATATTAATATTATCATTATTTAGTTCTTTTAATCAATTAAGTTATTTGAGTGGTAATTTTCTAGTTAGTTAATTATATTTTAGATGGCAATTAGTTAAGTATTAAATATGGAAAATATAATTAGTAGGGATTATCTAGAATATTCTAGAAAATATTATTTAGACTAGAACCTAACCATTTTAGGTGGACTTAGAGACATTTGCAACTTACCAGTAAAATGCAAGTACTTCTATGACTGTCGCATTTACTTCATGTGGTGTCATGTTACATGTTTGACATGATGTTGACACGATTTGATCTTATACTTCTATTGCTCTTGTACTATTGTTTATGGTTCTGCTGCTATTGATCTTGTACTATTCTGGTACTTTAGGGAGGAAAAATGCTTACAGATATGTGATCAAAGCCAAACCGCTAGTTAGATATTATTGATAGCTTAATCGCACATCATGCACATGTGATTAGGTCGTACCCTTATTCATGTACTTTGTCAAGCTAGTCACATATTTAGTAAGTATTTCAAATCATGAGTTATGATGTTCTTGTTTCATATTTTAGTAGATTTTGCACCTCTGGTGATTCAGGTTAGTCATATTCATTGCATCTTTACTTGTGCATGTGTTGTACTTGTTACATAGTTATAGACTGTATTATGCTCCTTTTCTAACTAGATCTGTTGTAGGTGACGATGACTTCTACTTAGCATTTATAGCTTACAGGACAAGGTGATAGTTTTAGCTAACATGGATGCTATATGAAGATCAGTGGTGACTTAGAACTATTGATGTATAGATTTATTTTCAGCTTCGATGATAATGTATATAATATGGATGACTATACCTATATTGATGGCTTGAGAATGTCGTCTTTACTATTGCACCGAATTTCTCTCCGGATATTCCACGTCAAGATGTACTAAAGAATAGTGAAATATGTGATAATGTGGTTTGATATTGGGCATGTGATTAGTAGCTGTGATGAGAAAATTGATTTATGAGCGTATTGTCGATTATTGAGGTCTAGACGGCTCACTATCGTAGATTCTATGGCATAGGTTAGACGTATCCACTCACTCGTACCCAATCATGCGGGTGCCGGTCATGACATGTATAGATCTCCTTTGGCATGGAATAATGTCGGAGAAAGGAAGATATTGGGGCCATAAATGATTATACAGACTATAGAGATGGTTAGATTGATCAGATGGTGACTTCAAGTGGTGCAGAATTGGCATTGATATTGTGTCACGACCCGCACCCGGTGTAGGGACACGAGATCATGGGTACGTCCAGCCTACACCGCAACATCGGCGGTAGAGCGCTGTCTAGATCATTACCTATCTATCTCACACTATAATATAATGTACCTATCGTAAATCTCATCTCCAAATGGAGGACAAGTATAAATGATGACACTAAATACCCAATCATAATCTAAAGCACGATAAGATATCGAAGAAGTCTAATAAACTACAGAGTCTAAAATATCAACAACTTCTAAATATAATATCCAAATCCAAATCTCAAAAATCTCCATTATATATACATGCAACGAATTATAACAGTGAATCTATCATAAAGCTATAATAGTAACTAAGCCTATCGGTAATCACTCCTAAGCATCAAGACCCATAGTTGCTATTCCCTCCCCGATTTCGAAGAATGTGGGACACAAGTCCCCTGAGTAGTCATCTAAAAAAATATATCTAGTCATGATGGAACGAGCACACCTCTTTTAGCAATTCCAATTAAATGACAAAGACTATAAAACAGTTATAGTAAGTAATACTTAATGAGCAAAAAAAAAGAATGAGTCAGGAAATGAAATATAACAACAGCTAACTAAAATATAAGGAAAATAAATATGGTGAACCAGAAGAACATGGCAATAAAGACTGTAAATAAAGATAACTAAACCAGAACAGATGTGATGTAAGTCCAGCAAGTATAATGTGAATCCAGTAGAAAGTACTAAACTAGTACGTTTTAAAATACCGCTTTCGACATATAAACTGCTAGGAAGTAAATACGATACATCGCATACTTGGCAAGTGTGCGATGACTATCTTTCTAGATTAGACCAGTAGGGATGATTCCAGCATGTTTAGGAATATTTACATGTCTACTCGAGTATTTCCCCACCCCGTCTAGTACAAGTGAATCCATATCCCGACAGTAAATCAAGTACAAGTCCAACTAGAAAGTAAGTGATGCCAGTAGGTGATTCCAGAAATAGAGGCCAGATAAGTAAGATGCATGTGTCGCAAGTAAGTGAATCCAGAAATACCAATTTGTGTCGTGTCATAGAATCAGATAATACTATACTAGAAGTTGAATCATAATACTTATCAGATAATAAAAACTATCAGAGAATGTACTAGCCTGAGGTCCTGAGCAATAACTGAGGATCGATGTCCAAAATAAAGTCACAATGACCTAAATATGAAATTACAGAGTTACTTGGTGTTCTAAAGTAAAAAATATATTTAAATACATTAATTATATGCTTCTAGGCCCTTTCTAGGTAATGGAAGTAAAACTAAGTCAAAGCTAGTCAAACTAGATCAAATTGGTCAAAGTAGGTCAAATCTAGGTCAAACTAGCCCAACTTGGTTAAACTAGTCATTTCTAAGTTGTATGAGTCTGCTTCTAGGATATTGGAACCATACCCTATTTTTCTAGGTTATACTAGTTATTATCCTATGATAAAATACCTTAACTCCTATACTCAATTACCTATGTATTGCCTATACCCTACACATGCCCTATTACTCTAATTTAATCTCTATTCCAATATTACCATAACCTATTACCTATTACACTACTATACATATATCTCTATATATGGCTATATCCCTTTACACTATTACCTATTTTACCTATCACCATTTCCTAGGTATTACCCAAACCTCTACCTACATACCTTCACTTAAACACACACAACACTTGCCCAAGACTCTTACTAACACCCCATACCCTTTCACTTAGGTATTACCTATTCAAGGTTTCCATCTATCTAGTATTACCCATACTAACTCACTACCTACCTTAATACCTTGTGATACTAGCTCATTGCCTTAGTTAGGTAATATCCCAATGAATACTAATACTTATAACACCAACCTAAACCCCTACTTCTCTAAGATGTTATACATCCCAAGTCACTACTCCCGCACTTTCTATTTACACACACTCTTCTAGGTATACATAGGTTCTAACTAACAGACCCTTGCCTCCTCACAACTTGCTGTACTTGGCCAAGTGCCTGTATAAAATCTGGGTAAACAGGGACATGAAGTCCCTGTCCAACTGGCCTGTAGGCCAAAGCAGGCCCTGACTCAGCCCCTGCCTTCATTGATTTCACCAATTCAGTCCCTAAACCCTATGCACATGCCTTCACTCTCCACTACTTTCTCATCCTTTCTATCATCTATCTAAATATATATCATTCCCTAACATTGACCTGATACCTATTGGTGGGGTTTGACACCACTATATATACGAGCTTTTCCCAATTTTCATGTATAATAAACCCCCCGTCTATTTGCTGTTGCAAACAACAAGAATAAATCCTGTTGTACCCAGGTTTGCTCCGCCTCCTACCTACACTTCTCTTACACAAACTTGGTACAGGATTTAGGATTCCTCTCCTCAAACATGTGTACAATGAGGCCCCTACACTCTATCATACTACACAACAAGTGTTTGCCTATACACATACACCCCACATAAACCAATACCTGCCTATTTTCAACTCTTACCAAATCTTGTTACTAGGCAGATGCTACTGCTCTTCATTCCTCTCTAACCCTTTCTATTTCACACTCTCAAGCAGGTGACACAGACACATGAGCACACAAATGCACAGGTAAGTCGCATACAAATACAGGGAGGGGCTGTTCTGTGCTCTCTCTCATATCACTGTTATATGTAAACTAGAAGACTGATATATATAACCCACAAGACTGATACATATATGGCCCAACCTATATCTTAACTCTGATGCTATAGCATCTTCTGCCTACATTTTTCCCTCATACACACATATATATGCCTTTCCTAACAAGCACATACACAAGAACTGTAACCACATCCCTCTTCCCTAGACCCTATGCCAATTGATTCTTGGAGTTTCCTACCAAGTTCCTACCTATTGCTGCTGCCCAACCCCATTCCTAATGTTAACTGATATCAGTATTCTAAAAGTCGGTATTAATCGACGCTAGGTGCCGGGTAGCCACCTAGGATTCGGCCGGAATCGGCCATGTGGGCGGCCAAGCTTAAAATCGAAAAAAATCGGCCGCCTAGGCGGGTGTCGGCGGCTAGGCGGCCGATTAGGCGATCGTCGTCGACCATAAAAAAATTAGTTTTTTTTCAGGGGTGAAACCCTACCTATCCAAGCCACTATTCTTCGACAGAGAGGGAGAGGGAGATCGACGAGCAGCAACATTAGCAGAGGGAGATTGGCAGGAGCAGAAGCAGAAGATCGACAGCAGCAGTAGCGGGAGATCGACAGTAGCTAGGCGGTGAGGCTTCTCTTCTTCCTTCCTCCTCCCCCTTCTCCTTCTTCTTCTTCTTCTTCGTCTGCTACTTTTTTCATCTTCTTTTTCTTCTTCTGCTATTATTTGCAGCAGCACGTTTTTTGGCCAAAAGTTTTTTTTAACTGTTGGCAGCACGTTTTTTGGGCAAAAGATTTTTTTATACTGTTGGCAGCAGTTTTTTTACTGTGGCAGCACTCAATTTGGGCACAAAACTCATTTTGGGCAACAACACAGCACAACACTCATTTTTTTTACTGTGGCAGCAATTTTTTTTTTCTTATTGTTGGACAGCAACACTAATTTGGACAGCATAACACTTATGTTGGCAGCACAACACTCCTATCTCACAAAAAGGTTTAATTACCAAATTAAGTGAAATAGAAAAATGATGTGGCAATTTATGACTGACACTAATTTATTACTAACACTAATTATTTTGTACTGTTATGACTTATTGCTATATTTTGTTAGTGTTAACTATTTGAATTATGTTTGAACTTGTAGTCTTCTACTATGAATTTGACTATGTTTAGTTATTATTATAGGCTTTGAATTTGGGGTATAATTTTTACTTAAGCATATTTTTAATTCCTATATTTTTTTTATATGCGACGACCGCCTAATATTAGAAGGCCGCCTAGACGGCCTAGGTGCTAGGCGGTGAGTGACCGCCCGCCTAACGCCTAGCGCCTTTTATAACCTTGACTGATACACCACAGGTCGAGCCAAGCCAAGGCACTCCCTGCAAATGGCAGCCATTGCTCTCCCCTCTTTACCTGTCCTCTTCACTGACTTACCTACCTGTAATGGCCTCCCGACCCCCAATACCTCCTGTGAATGCCCTATTGCTGCACAGGCTTATACCAGTGCACTGTGCACCCAAGTCCTAATACAATCTTGATAACTCCAATTCCTGTGTTTAGGACTGATGCATACATACTCCAATTCCTGTGTTCAAGACTCCAATTCCTGGATTGTTCTTAATCTCCATTGCAAATCAGACCAAGCCTTGCTTGCCAAGGCCAGCCCCCTATGGACCCTCCTGCCTATAGCACCTTGCTGTGCAAGTGCACACTTGACACACTAACCCATGCCACACATTAAACTCTAATCATGCACTTGCACTCACACCCCTTCTCTTTATTCCCCCTTCTCTACAACAGTTAGCCTCTACTATAACACATGAACCTTCTCAATGCACACTTGGATATATGCAAAGACACACTCATAGATTATATAGAGACACCTAATTATATATGTTTCTATGCACATACAACTAAAAATCAGTTTTCCCAACTCCTAGCTATGTAACTGACAGTTAACTCAAAACAGTCCACAAGACCCAATCCTAAAAATAGTCCACATCACCCTATATAAGTAAAATCATACAATACCCACATATAACCACTAAATAATTATACAAATGATAATATATAGCAATATACATCCAGATACAAGTGTCAAATCTGAGTTTAGAGCAATGGGTGTTGTTTTGGTCAGTTTGTCAAACACTTGGCTGTAGAAGCATGGAATTGCAGGCACATCTCAGGCCAGAATTCCTATGTGCCCTAACTCTCATGCGCCCCCAAGCCAGGCGCATCATTCCAGCATCTCAGCGTAGGCGCATCCTCGTGCATAGTCAAAGTGAATCACTTCCTCGTCAGTATACGGGCACTCTAGCAAGAGGAGTGGCTCTTCTAGCCTAACCAAATCGGGGCACGACAGCCCTGACCTGCGGCTCTTCCAGCATAAAAAAATTGGACACGACTGCCCCGATCTTTGGATGCAACAGGCACCTTCAGCCTATGTCGGGACACGACGATCCCGATATTTGGATGCAACAGGCACTTTCACAGGCTTGTACAAAAGCAGGGCCGATGGTAAAAATACCAATCCAGCACATCTTTGTCTTCGAAAAGAGTTCATCGTCAACTCGCCAAGGCAGAGGACCGATCGAGTTCGTCTCCATGAAAGAAAGCTAAGTGAAATGTGAAACAAAACTATTCAGAAAGCTATTTATATGCCAGGGCAACCTTCGCCCATGCGCCAAGTGGTAGTCTCCTCATATTCTGTGTAATGAATCGGCATTAATGTCGATGAATATGCCTTTTCAAATTCTGCCAAGTCAAACAGCCATCAAACAACTCGAAGAAATCAACAGACGGGACAAAGAAGATGCACCATGTGGCAGATGTGCCGTTAGCACTATGTGCACCGTACCAAATACGTCCAATAGGACATAGACCCATGTGCCTAGTGGTGCACAGATCAATGTGCCCATACGAAGCTCGTCACCCAACAAGCATTTAATGCTATATGACAGAGTTAACAACACGATTGAGCAGTTGGCAGCTTTTGCAGAAAACGAAGAGCCGCCGACGTTAGCATCATCATTACTTGCTTTTGTCGGCTACAACTTTACAACGTGGCCGACCGATCATATGCATGCGCCTCCACATCCATGCACCCAAAAATTAGCATGTGCCTCAAAAGCCATGCACCCCCGACTTACTCCTGATCCCAAAAGACAGAAGCCAAGTCTCTGCATGCACTTCCACAGCCATGCGCCCAAAGCTCTGCATTAGCCTTAGAAGCCATGTGCCCAGACTTGTCTGTAACCACTAAAAGTCATAGATCGATTCACTCCATGCGCCAGATCCTAGGCGCATCCTGACAGATCATTCCCCCCACAAAATTGAGATCTTTGAGCCACAGACATGTGCCATATGTCTTTTGACTCAGTTCTGCTCAAGAATGGGTGCTAACTACCTAAGATCTCAGCAACAGACGAATCTTTGCGACTGCCATGTGTTAGCTCCACCACAGCCTAACAGAGCAGCTTAGCAGATTCAATTCTGACTCAGGACGCATCGTCCATGCACCCTACAGCATCAGCCATGTAGCATTCCTACGTACAGGCGTATCCTACACATGCGCGCATGAGCAGACCAGTCTACTGCCTATAAATAGAGGGATCATTCCTTCTTCCAAAAAAACGAAGATCATATCTACAGACAGAAACGAGAAGAGAGACACTTAACGTCTCCTTCTCCTCAAAATGCTCCGGCATCTAGAGCAACCCAGACCATCAGAGAGTCCAAGATCGTCGTCAGATCATCAACGGAGTCAACGCATTACCACTCGCTCCACCGATACAGTTCTCAGAGAAAAACAAAAGTGTACTCCTAGGACTACATCTAAGTCGTACATTGTATACTATTCTATTTGTAATTGAAATACCAAGGTTTATCAATCAAAAAGATCTTGTCGTATTTTCGATGGCGAACAAGTTGGCGAGAAAGTCATGTCGTAATCCAACGACATCAAGCTTGGCTCCTCCCTTAAGACACTCGTGGTGCCTCAATCAACATGCGTATGAGGAGTTCATCTCTAAAGGCAGCACAAGGACTTTGAAGCGGCTGCCAAGTCCGAAGAAGACTTGTTGAGTCTTGGTGCGCAAAGGAGATACGCCAAGCACCACCACTGAAGGGGATGCACCACCGCAGCCCACCCTTCCTGTTGATGTTCTCAGAAGCAAGATGCACCTGCCAGTACAATACATCTGCAAGGGAAATATAGAGTTGACTATATTCCACAGTTGTCCTCTTTCCAGTCAAAATACACCGACGAAACAAAGGCGCATCAAACTTCCCCCATATGAACTCTGGCGTGCAGGAGAGGACCTCTGTCTTTGACAGAATCACTCGCTGTCGTGGCAAGGATGAGTTGGATTCTGAGTACTATGCACCTTCGTGGGCTGGTATGAAGAAATCTAAGACAGCACGGGCCATGTGCCCCAAATATGCTACGTCCATAGTGAACCGGAGATGCACGCTCAAAATCATGCGCGCTATCGATGCTAAACTGTACAAAGTCAACTCGGGTGCATTTGCACCAGATACGAGACGACTCTCAAAGTCCCCATTTTATTTGGGCGTATTTTCTGCGCTTGAAACCAAGTCGTGCGAGGCAAAACTTGTGACTTTGAACCCATGCGCCTACGTGGGTTGTGCGCATGAAGTGGGTTCAAGTCGCTGTACATGTTGCTCCCCACCAATGATTTGGGCATATCTCATGTGCTGGAATTGGATCAGGGGGCATAATATTCACATGACCACCCCGGCGCTTGGCCTTGCCATGCGCCTGAAGGGGGTGTGAACGTAAAACTCTTCCCTCATGATTTGCGTAATGTGGTCACTCATAAACGCAGATTAGGAGAGATGACCATTGAGCATGATACGCCCCTCGTGGGGCATACTTGTGCCATGGTCACCATAAACTACTGTTGTTGCAAAACGACGACTCTATCATCCAGGTGGTCTGTGTTCCAGGGATTGCAATCTGATGCACCCATCCGACGTCGTCTCGGAAAGAAGGTGCTAATTGAAGATGAGTCAGAGCCCAAGGAAGCTTCTTGCCATGTTATTTCTAACTCCCATTCATCAGGGAGAAAGACAACCACCAATCCCTCGACCTCAGCAGCACCATCTAAGAGTCAGTCGAGAAAAAACAAACGATAGTCCCGTCCTCAGGGGTGTTTGAGAGCGACCAGTCAAGGAAGAAGGTTACTACGGAAGCATCAGCTGGGAGTAATCAAACTCCTGCTATCTATGACAACCCTCCACTTGAAGATGAGGTCGTTCTCCAAGGAACCGACCCCGAAATAGTTCGAGGCAGCCAGTACGAGGCCTCAGAAGAGAAAACTCTCCTACAGAAGAGTGAGGTCGAAAGCGAAGCCTCAACCAATCCATCCACCTCCACCCATGTCATGCCAACCTACATGGCAGGGGGTGGTGATGAAGAGGAACCAGACACTCCAGTCCCGGGCCTTATGCAGCGCATGGACATCCTGGAGGGGGGCCTCAAAACCCTCTCTACCACCATGCAATCCTTAACAAAGATGGTATTTGAGATTCGGACCACTTTGGCATCTCAACCATTAACAAGAGCACCTGCCTTCACCAGTCCCATCCCAGGGGCCAATGGCGAGTCGAGTATACCCCCTCAACGGGTATCGTCGGGTGCAGATCATCCTACCATACCTTAGACGTCGGCTTCTTCAAATACATAGCTTCATGCCTTACCACCTTCGCCTGCTCCCAACTCTACAGAGGATTTGGTCGACATGATCAGAGATCGGCGCGAGCGCTTTGAGGCACAAAACAGGCAAGAAGAACGTCAGAAGATGGAAATCCCGTAACCTTACCCCATCGAGTGGAACAAGGTGGTTTACCCTTCCAAGTATAAACCACAAACACTAACACCATACGACGGGATGGACTCTCCTTGCCGGTATCTGACAGTCTCAAACGGGTCATCTACCGAAGGTAGATGCCCTACACACAAGCCTTTTTGTTGGGGCATTAAAGGGAGTCACTTACGACTGGTACTGCAGTCTTCCTAACAACTCCATATCATCCTTCAATGACTTGACACACCTTTTTCTCGATCGATTCTACGACGATAGGAAGGACATGACTATGTCATCTCTTATAGAAGTGCGCCAGACAGAGAAGGAGACTGTTCGAGCCTTTATCGAACATTTTCGACAAGCATGCTTATGGTTGCCTTCGGGTATGCCAAAACATGCACTTATCGATGCCTGCAGCATAAACATGACTACTGCAATCAATCTCTGGCTCGACTCCACCCAGCCTTCCGATTGGAGTTCATTGATCATCAGGGCCAAAGCTGCTGAGAAGAAGGCACGTAATGCTCGCCTTCTGGGGGTTAACTTCCCCATCTTTGATGACAAAGGGAAACAGCCTGCTACCAGCAACAGTAGGCACGAGACAAAAGGGAAGCATGCATTGACATCAACGCTTCAAAGAGCACACAGGGGCCCGCACAGAAGCCTCCACCTGCATCGAGGCCGAAGGAGGTCTACTCCTTCAATTACGAGGATACCTTACAACTCTTCGAGATGCTGAAACAGAGTGACAAGATCAAGTTGCCTGATCCAAAGCGTCTCGACGAAATGGGCAGAGTGGGCGACCCAAGGTACTGTCACTACCATCAGTTCGTTGGACATCCAACTCAAGACTGCTACATCCTCAAGAACTACATACAACACATGATCAATGCGAATGTCATCTCAGTCGATTATATGGAGAAGACAGTCTCGGCTAACATGGTGTCGCTCTAGTTCAACACCCTATCGCCTACTACAACTCAAGATGGTGTTGTATGTTGACACAAAATAACAGTCAACCAAATATTGATAAAATTGACAATATGATACTTGTCATAATTCAATATGACACATTAAGGCAGAACTCAGTGCAAGACGGACGTCGGCTCTATCCTGCCGCGTACTCAGTTTTTGAGTCTGTATTTTTAATTTTATTGAGTCTAGATAAATGTAAACTGAGTCGCACTGAGCAATTTGGGCCTTTACCTATCTCCAAACCACAAACCAAAAGCTCTACCAAACCAAACTAGCCCACATAGCCCATTTGAGTAATTCTGTCTCCTGGAGACAGAGTTCGGGCCGAACTCTGCCTCCACACAGAGTTCGGGCCGAACTCTGTCCCCTAAATTACAGGACCCTAATTTTTAGGGTTTGCTGTATGCTAGTTGTCCAACGGCCAAAAATTTGAATTTTTGACACTGAATTCTGGCCGAATTCTGCCTATTACTACTAGTATAAATAGGCCCTGAATTCTCTCATTTTCAATCATCCAATCTTCTCTTCTCTTCTCTCTAAAGCCTTATACAAGCCTTAACCTTCTTATCTACTAGCCACAAGCTCCCTAAGCCTCAAAGTGCTCAGTGCTCTTCAGTTAGGAGTTTATGCAAGAGTCAAGAAAGTCGCTTGAAAAATTCCAAGCATCGCCACTGCGATCTCTGTAAGAAGTTGACATGCTCTTTTGAAGAAAAGGCACGGGGTGTAACTACTATTTCACAAATAGTGGATTTAATCCTGAGCTAGAGTTCTCAGGCCTGGACTAGTCCTCCACGAGGAAAACCAGGTTAAAATTTGCTGTGTTTACGTATGCTCTCTTGCTCTTTATATTTCCATATTTACTATGATTATTTACTGTTAGTAAAAAGAGTTTAATTTTTAATTGGCCATTATTATTATAAACTCTATTCACCCCCTCTAGATTTGCCTACTTGTTCTTCATTTGGTATCAGAGCTCTGTTCTCTCAACAAGGACTAACATCCTACAGCTGATCCATGGCAACCACACAACCTATGTTTTTCAATCAGGGTCTCGACATGCACCACCTCGGACGAAGTATGGAAGCTTCTAGAAGTGACGCATGAAGGAACCACTCAAGTCAAGGAATCGAAAATAAGTCATCTTACTCAAGAATACGAGCGTTCAAGATGAAACCTAATGAGACGATCACCCAAATGTTTACAAGGTTCCTTGACGTCATCAACCCTCTGTCATCTCTTGGAAAACAATATACAAATCATGAGAAGATTCGCAAGTTACTTAGGGGCTACCAAAGATTTGGAACCCTAAGGTAATAGCGATCATAGAAGGCAATGACCTCACCATAATGTCTATGGAAACTTTGATGGAAAAGCTGATGACCCACGAGCTCGACCTCAAAGATTTTGACAAACCTGCTCCAAAGGTAAAAGAGATTGCCCTGAAAGCTCATCGTCGAAGGGCTGATCTTGAAGATACTGACGACGATAATTCTGAAGGTGATGATCAAGCTCTTCTAGTCTGCAACTTCAAGAAGTTCCTTCGCTTCAATCGAAGAAAGAAGGAACAACAAGAAGATGACGAGGAAGAACCAACGTGCTACGGCTGCAAGAAGACTGGACACGTTCGAAAAGACTGTCCCTTTGCAAAGAAAGGCAACCGATATGAAAAGCCCAACAAGAAGTCCTCTTCAAGAAAGTATGCCAACACTAGTATTTGGCATGAAAGCGAAGCAAGTGATTCCGAGGAAGCGAAAGACTCTCCTCAAGACAGCGCTAATGTATGCCTAATGGCGACATCCGAAAAGGTAACTAGCGAAACTCTCGATGACTTTACTTTTGATGAACTTGGCGATGCGTTTAATGATTTACTAAATGACCACAAGAAAGTCATTAGTAAATATAATGCCAAGGAGAAAATCAAAAGCTATGAAATAGAGATTCAAAATCTTTCTTCTTTGCTTAATAATGTTAGAGACACTCCACCCACGGAAGTCACTAATGAGGTGTCCAAGCTTAAGTTAAGCTTACATGATGTCGAAGCACTTATTGAAAAACAAACACGTGAGATCACAGCACTCAACACTGAGCTTGCTGAAGAAAAGAACAGACACAAGATCTCTATTGCTAAGATTGATGGTTTAAATGCTAAGTATAATGAACTGCATGCTGCCTCTAAGAAATTAGAGATTATATTAGGAAAACAGGTTGCTCAACCATAAACCCAATCACACAAAACACACACAAAACACAAGACCACTCATAATAGTAAAACATGCCACCCACATGCAGTACGTAAACATGCTTACATGTACACGTGTCACGACCTGCTCCCGAATAATTGGATACGAGTCGGACACGCCCAGCCTTCGTTGTTTAGACACGACGAAGTAAGCTGTACCAATGTAGGAAAATCTAACCAGATAATCATGAACAAGTATGAAATCACAGCATCTATAAATGTATCCCAAATCCAGAGTAAAGTACAAGTCTCAGAATTTATTACATTCCAGCAAAATAAAAGATAGAGTCTACTAGTCTCAAAATACATGGAAAATGTAAAGTGCTAAAGGTAAAACTCTAGGCTTCTGCAGCCTCTAAGTCGAGAGCAACTCCAGCTAGCTCTCCTGCATCTACTGGCTCTCGGCCATAATATGTGTCACAAAGGGCCTCCAACTCACCTGCAACATATCCTATTCAGGAGCGGAGCAAAGTACAGTTCTAGTTAATGAACAAGACATCATGATATGAAAGTACAAGGAAACATAGTATGTAAAGTACAAGAAAGAACATGGTCTATAAGCACATGAAAGAATATGGTATTTAAGAACATGAAAGAACATGGTATCTCAGGAATCATAGGAACTAAGTACATGATATATCTTCTGAACATGTGTGTACAATATTTGTAATATAACTAAGTATGTGACCAGCTAGGGGTAAACACATGAAAGCATATGAAGCACATGAAAGCACATGAATGGTACGGCTTAGGACCTGCGTGCATGATGCAGGGTCTAAGCTAAACACACCTGAGTTGTTTCTTGGGTTTGGTCACATAAATAGTATATTTTTCCTCCCCAGGTACAAGTAATAAGAACAAGGAACATGAGCACCAGAAATACATGTCGTGTTGCAGTGTGTCAATCAAGGAAGCACAGGATATAATGAAATGTACAAGACCATAAAGTGTACTTGCCTGGCTCCGAGAAACTACATGTAATCAAGGAAGCTGGATATTCTCCTGTATAATAATTACAAAATTATTTAAGTGAACAGTTAATAATTAAATTTTATTTAACACAATTAGAAGCCACTAACTATTCCTAGAATTTTATAATACACTCAATTAACCTTATACTTTGTTTTTCTATTATAAATACACAATAATCTAAACACACATTATCATTTAAAATATTACACCTAGTTACAATATATTATTTCAAGTAGCATGACCCCCTCCTTAACCATTAAACTTAGTTGATCTTAATCTAATTGAACTCTTCCTTGTTTAGTATGGGACAATCTCCAATCAGGTATAGGAAAAGTCATAGAAACCCTTATAACTCAAAGTTCAGTCAAAATCAGAAAATAGCTGCCCAAACACTGTTTTAGGATCAAATAGTCCTAATCCATTGTTCTGAATTCATATTGACATCCCAGAGTTGACTACCTCATTCATTTCTTGATTTCCAGCTACATATCAGTGGTATACAATATCTAGCTAAGGTTGTTAGACTGATATACTCAGTCCTGCAAATTCTTGGAACCATCTCAGGTTTGCATATAAGTCCTAAAGTACATTCCTATCTTATTGGAATATCAGTTCATACAAAATCCTATATCCTTCAGATATCAGTCCAAGGCTATGACATAATACGGTCTATAGTAAGGATTGAACAACCAGTCTCAAGTATACAGTCCATTCAAAAAATGTTAATGCCTATCAGTAAAGATTTGCAATGATTCCAATGTTTATTGAACCCTACTGATAACTGTAAAAATCCTAAAATTCAACAATTCTAAAGAACAGTTATAATCATCATTTTATATCTAATAAAGCTATCCCTCTTATAACTTCCTGACCAATCATTGCCAACAGTTTATTCCAGGAACTGTCCTGACAGAGAAAAGAATTAAAATGCAGAGTAAAATCTTGAACAGTTGTTCCCCTCTTTAAGATATCGAATTCCTCATGAAGCAATATAGCAAAACAATGAATTTATAAGAATTTACCCTTACAGTCCTAGGTATCTACAGATTAAGCATTCATCTCAGTTTTTAAAAAGTAATTCAGTTTGGAAGGGACTGAACAATTCCCTGTCCACAGGTGGGAGTCTTAACTTATGACTGATAACTTCAGTCTTAACTCATGACTGATCCAGTTCAGTCCAACTCATGCCCAAGAATGCAAGATGTAGTTCTTGTGATACATCAACCTACCACACTACTGTTCAGTCCAACCCAGGATAGTACCAAATACTGAGTTACAATGATGGAATAAAACTCAATTTCAGGAGAACTTAGTTTATACTCCCTAAGGTCAGAGAACAAAAGTTGTAAAGCTATTGATTGCTAGGCCAAACTAGTCCTTTATGCCAATCTTGTATCAACACTACTCATAACCATGTAGTCAAAGAGCTATCATATCATCCTTATTCGATTTCCAAAGTTACAATCAGTGAGACTCAATATTCAGACTGAGACAATCATTCTAAAATAGGGGGACTGATGCTTATCAGTCCAATGCAATGGTTGATATAAATCCCTCTATCATTTGCAGTGATCAGTAAGAATCCAAGAACCCAGGTTCTCACGAACCAACATCCCTACAGCCAATTGATAAACCAACTAATCCTTATATTGAAATCACTTCACTAAGCAAGTATCACACCATTCAATCAACTTGTTATCCCATTACTACCTGAATTTAATCAATTCAGAAATCACTATCAATGAATATTTGAATCTTGAAGTTAGGATACTGATACCCATAGATAACCAAATCTGATTTAATTAAACAATCAAAATATCTCAACTGAGATTCAACCCAGTAAGTACCAGTATCAAAGGTGTCCTAATCCTGAGATTCCATCAAGGTAGGATGTCAGTATTAGGACTGATATCCACTACTTGATCCAATCTATGGATAGGATGTCGACACAATGATCCTACAACATTCATTAATAGGCTAAAACATCCTATAGGTAGTAAATTACCTGATAGGAATCAGTATTCAATACTAAGGCTTGAACCAATCTCAAGTTGCCTGGTTAAATCCTGATGTTAAATCAATCAAAACAGATGTAATGTTATGCAATTATCTACTGTACAAGAAAATAGCAAGTTCCCCAAAATCCCAGGAGTATCATTTGAAAACTCACCTTGACCTCAGTTCAAAACTATAATCAATCTCCTAATACTTGAGTCTAATTCGAATTGCTGCAAGAATATATCCAAAAATAGGGAGAGGCAAAGATTGAGACAAAACTAAGAGAATCAAAATGCTCTCTGTGAATTTCATAAAATAAAAGAGCATCAGAGCATTGATTACTTACGATCTCGATCTTCTCAATACAAACTCGATCACAATGTTCCTCTTAGATCAACCAGTTGATTACACATATCTGTGAAGAATATAATGGTCTGAACGTTAAATCAGACAAGTTCAGAATAAGGAGATCATTCAGATCGAGTTCTTACCAAATCGGAGTGTCGAACTAAAAATTACTACAGATTCTTTAAAGGATCTGCTCGATCTCACTGCGAATTCTGAAGAGGACGAATCAAATTGAATGATTAAGGAGTAGGTCAAAGAATGTTCGAATTCGACAGATGAAATTACCTAGGTTTGAATCAAACGACGAAGAAAAGATTGCTATGCTTCAGATCTCGTTTGCCTACGGAAATGGTCGTCGTCCTGCCATGGTTGATCGATGAACCGCTCGAGGAAATGGACCACCGAGGAGAGATTGCTCTATGGTTGCTAAAGAACCTCCACCATTGCTATGCCACAGAGCTCAAAAAAGAAAAACGGAGTGGAATGGAAATGGAAGAATATGTCAAAAAGGAGAAGGATCGAGACTGTTAAATAGATGGTTAGAGAATTGGAATGAGAAGAATTTGGAGGGAAACGAGAAATTTTTGAGTCTGTTACTGCACATGGCTTACCTGGCCGAGCATGGAAGGAGAAGAATTTGTTGGAAATGTTGAAAATTCGTTACAATCAAGGTTCAGGGAGAAATAGGAATAAAATGTGCTAAACATATGCTCTCCTCCCAATTTCTAAAAAAAATCTAAGTAAACAAAATAAATCCAAGTAATGGGCTAGCTAATGAAGGCCCATGGTTAAATAAAGGAAACCCATTAGATGAAACAAAATATAATAGCTTTACATAATTTAAAGTATATAAAACAATTTCTAAACTGTCAAATCAATATTATTATATTAAAACTTAAAAAAAATTTAATTATCAGGAAGGTGGAGTTACAACACGTACTCCCATGCAGCACATAAACCACATGCACATAGACATTATTCTCATAACTATCATTCTGCTGCTACACATAGTCACTATCCTGCTAACTATCACCATGTTGTACATAGACATAACCATCATCCTGCTGCTACATATAGTCACTATCCTGCTGTTCCACACAACTATCACCATGCTGCATATAGACATCACCATCAACATGCTCCCAACACTAATAGGCATGCTACTTGCACATACTGTTGGCCCATTCCATGGTCACACCCGATTTTGATAATCAACTTATACTTTAGTCCATACACAAAATATAGAAAATGCTGCTAACTATTTCAGGATACATGAAATCTTATTCAACGGACGATGTACTGCATAAATCCAAGCGTCAAAGTCATCAAAAATTCTGAAGACTCTTTTCTACTTTTATTCTGTATTTTTACACTTTATTGAGTCTAGGAATTTCCTTGTAAAATCAAGTATGGTATTACTGGCTTAGGGTTAAAATTATTCTCCTTCTCTAAACCTATTTTTACCCTTCATATTTTCGATTACAAATATTTCAAAAATATATTTCGAAAATATTCCTTTTTAAATGATTTTACAAATTACCAAAAACATGTTTGTAAACTGTTTTTACAAAAGAATTTTATTATATCTCCTGACAGAACTCCTAGCCGAGTTCGGCCCGAACTCTGACCGAGTTCGGTCAGTTTGTATTCAAACTTCAGTTGCCTCCAAATCTGCGAGCAACGTCTATTTTGCGAGATATTTGCATCCGAACTCTGTCCGAGTTCTGCCCGAGTTCGGTTGGTGAAAACACCTATAAATAGAGAAGAACTTTTCATTTCAAAACATCAATTCATTCTTCATTCTCTTCTCTATTCATCTCAAGTGTTTTCTAGTGATCTAAAAATTTCAAATCTCACCTATACTTCTCTTAGCCAAAAGCCAGTACTATCAGATTTGATTTAGAAGTCTTTTGGTTATTCAGAGTTGTAAAGAGGTCGTCAAGTTTCAACAACAAATTCTCGTTGTGGAGCTGGTCGTGCGCTCGTCACCAAGCACGGTGTGTGTTGGAGTTGGTCGGTGGTGTAAGAGTTGCAAGCACTCAGTTAAAGCTTGTGCCTTTAGTGGATTAACATCGAGCAAGAGTACTCGAGACTGGATTAGTCCTCTCAGAGGGATACCAGTATACATCGCTGTGTTACTGAGTTTGATTCTCCTATCTTTATTTACTACTCTTACATCATTGCCATAGTTTAATTTTTAATTGGTGATTTTATTTCCGCTGCACACACGCACTCTATTCACCCCCCCTCTAGAAGTGCTCAACGATCCTACAATTGGTATCAGAGCAGGTTATATTCTTATATAACATATCCTAGAGAGTATATATATGGCAGCCGTGAAATCTATATTCAACGGTGAAGGGCAATCCACAAATAGACCTCCCCTATTTGATGGAACAAACTATACATACTGGAAAACACGTATGACTTTCTTTTTAAAGTCTCTAGATTTTGATTTATGGTCAATAGTCATTGATGGGTATAAGAAACCACCACCTACAGTGGTTGAAGGTATTCTTATGGAAAAGACGCATAACAAGTACACCGATGCTGAAAAAGCAAAGGCTAGTCTTGATGCTCGAGCCATCAATGCACTATTCTGTGCAATTGACAAAACCGAGTTCAATAGAGTTTCTACCTGCAAGACGTCTCATGAAATTTGGAAACTCCTTGAGGTAACCCATGAAGGGACTTCCCAAGTCAAGGAATCCAAAATCAGTAGACTGACTCAGGAATATGAATCTTTTAAAATGAAACCTGGTGAGTCAATTACACAGATGTTTACTCGTTTCCTTGATATAACTAATCCCCTTCAATCTCTTGGTAAAGATTACAGCAACCATGAGAAAATCAGGAAAGTGCTGAGGGCTCTAACAAAGAACTGGAATCCAAAAGCCACAGCAATCATTGAAGGAAACGATCTCACCACGATGACTCTAGAAACACTGATGGGCAAATTGATGACTCATGAGCTCGACTTGCAAGACTTTGAAGAGGCCACACCAAAAGAAAAGACTATCGCCTTCAAAGCTCAAGCAAGAAAATCAACCTGCAATGACTCAGATGAAGAATCATCAAGTGGTGATGAACGTGCCTTACTTGTGAAGAACTTCAAGAAATATCTAAAGTTCACAAGCAGAAAGAAGAAAGACATCCAAGAAAGCAATGAAGACGAGACTATATGCTTCGGATGCAAGAAATCAGGGCACATGAAGAAGGACTGTCCAGCTACCAAGAAGAGCAGTCCATATGATCGGTCAAGATCAAACAGAAGATCCACATCTGGCCGAAAGTATGCCAACACAAGCATCTGGCACGAGAGTGATGCCAGTGACTCAGAAGAAGAAGACAGACCTTGCAGCAATGCAAATGTTTGTCTTATGGCATTCGAAAAGGTATCATCTAATCCTCTGTTTGATGATTTTACTTTTGATGAACTAGAGACTGCCTTTAGCGATTTACTTGAAGATCACAAAACTGTGCTCGACAAGTATAAGCAATCTCGAAAAGAGATTAAGGCACACACAGCCGAGATAGCTAGATTGTCTAATTTACTTGAAGACATTAAAGAGACATCTACTACCGATAACACGGAAGAGATAGCCAAACTTAAAGTAGACTATCAAGAGGCTATCCTCAACATTGAAAAGAAAGAAAAAGACTATGTCAAAATACACAAACTTTATGACATAGAGAAGAAGTTGCACCTAGTAACTGAACAAAGACTCCTTGATATGACTGCAAGATACAAAGAGTCTGTAGCGATTTCTAAAAAGTTAGAAATCAAGTTGGGCAAATAGGCAATACCTGTGACACAGCCCAAGATTAGTCCTAATACAAAGCATACACCAAAAAGGACTAAAAACAAGAAAGCACAAAGGAAACACGAACACTATTATGCTTTCACTTATAGGTTTTCCAAACAGAACAAGCCTGCAAACACAGTTTATTCCACTAAACTGACTTGCACATACTGTGGTACACACGGTCATATATCACAATATTGTATGGCAAGAAAGCTTGTTGATAACCATACTCTAGTTTGGAAACCTAAGGCTAATCTGAGTGGACCCTTCAGAAAATGGGTACCAAAGGATTCATCTACTTGTCTTGTAGGTGGACCCTCAACCCTCTCATGCTAGAAGCAAGTGGATTCTCGATAGCGGATGTTCGCGACACATGACTGGTGATGCATCTTTATTCGCTACGCTATCGATAAAGAAAGAAGGATACGTCTCCTTCGGAAATAACTTGAGAGGTGATATTATAGGTAATGGTACTGTAGGTATGTCTCCTTATCCAATAATAAAAGATGTTTGTCTAGTAACCGAATTGAAGCATAACCTATTGAGCATAAGTCATTTGGCAGATAATGGTTATGGTATCAATTTTGTGAAAGATAAATGTACTATATATGATATGTCATCTGGTGATCCCATATATAAAGGGATTAGAGAAGACAATATATATGTTTTCTTTTTGGAGAATACTAATAATACAGGAAGGTGTCTAGTAGCCAATCAAAATGAAAGCTGGCTATGGCACATGAGACTAGGACATGCAAACATGGATACTATCTCACGTCTGAACACAAAGAAGTTGGTAAAAGGACTCCCAGAAATTCCTTTCAAGAGAGACATGGTATGTGCTGACTGTGAAAAGAACAAAGCACATAGGTCTTCTTTTAAATCCATCAACGCTGTAAGTACTTCGAGACCTTTGCAGTTGATTCATATGGATTTATTTGGTCCTAGTAGAGTCGCTAGTCTTGGCGGTAAACTCTATGCTTTTGTCATTGTTGATGATTTCTCTCGTTTTACATGGGTTTACTTTTTATCAAACAAAAGTGATGCATTTTTTGAATTTCAGATATTTTGTAAAAAGGTTCAAAACGAAAAAGGCTTCATGATTACTCGTATCCGAAGTGATCATGGTGGCGAATTCGAAAATACTGATTTCAAAAAGTTTTGTGATGATAGTGGATACTACCACGAATTTTCTTGTCCTAGAACTCCCCAACAGAATGGTGTTGTGGAGCGGAAGAACCGTACTCTAAGCGAAATGGCTAGAGTCATGCTTAATCAGCATAATCTTCCTAAATATTTTTGGGCAGAAGCTGTTAGTACAGCCTGTCATATTTTAAATAGGGTGTTAATTCGACCTATATCGAAGAAAACACCATATGAGCTTTGGTTTGGAAGAATTCCAAACATATCTTATTTTAAAGTTTTTGGTTGTCGCTGTTTCATCCTGAACACCAAGGATAACTTGGGTAAGTTCGACTCGAAAGCAGATGACGGGATATTTCTCGGATATGCTGCTAAGAGTAAAGGATATAGATTTTTTAATAAAAGATCTTTGATTGTTGAAGAAAGTATTAATGTTACCTTTGATGAGTTGAATAGTCATAGATCTAGCGACAGTGATGATGAAGATGCACCTACAAAGACAAAGAAGAGTTCTGAGAAAGATCCTACCCAAGAGGCAAGAACTGATAAAAGTTCCGAAGATGCAGGAACTGAGAAGAGCCTTGTGAAAGGTATGGCCCAAAGATTCGAATCATTAAGATTCAAACCGGATCATCCAGAAACTCTTATAATAGGTGATGTATCCAAAGGTGTAAGTACTCGTTCATCTCTTAGAGATTCTGAAGTAGCAGCTAATGTAGCATTTATTTCTCAAATAGAACCTAAGAATATTGATGAGGCTTTTTCTGATGAATTTTGGATTTCTGCTATGCAAGTGGAACTTAATCAATTTGAGAGAAACCAAGTTTGGGAACTCGTTCCTAAACCTATTGGTCAATCGATAATTGGTACCAAATGGGTGTTCCGAAATAAACTTAGTGAAGATGGTCAAGTTCTACGCAACAAAGCATGTCTAGTTGCACAAGGTTATAATCAAGAAGAAGGAATTGATTATGATGAGACCTATGCTCCTGTTGCTAGACTAGAAGCCATTCGCATGTTTTGCGCTTTTGCTTGTTTTAATGATTTCAAACTTTTTCAAATGGACGTGAAAAGCGCATTTCTAAATGGATTTTTGAAAGAAGAAGTTTTTGTGAAACAACCCCCTGGTTTTGAAGATTTTCAAAAACCTGATCACGTCTTCAAGCTTAAGAAAGCACTTTATGGACTCAAACAAGCACCTCGTGCTTGGTATGAACGCCTAAGCGTCTTCTTACTTGATAATGGTTTTTCAAAAGGCAAGATTGATACTACTCTTTTTATTAAATCTATGAATAATGATATACTTCTAGTGCAAATTTATGTAGATGACATCATCTTTGGTTCTACTAATGAACAACTCTGTCAAGAATTTGCCAAGTGTATGCAGAGTGAATTTGAAATGAGCATGATGGGAGAACTGAACTTCTTCCTAGGATTGCAAATCAAACAACACTCAAATGGAACATTCATCAACCAAGCCAAGTACACGAAGGACATACTAAAGAAGTACGACTTCGAGAATGTGAAGCCAATTGGGACTCCTATGGCTACATCTACAAAGCTTGATGCTGATGAAAGTGGCAAACCTGTTGATCAGCGTAAGTATCGAGGTATGATTGGTAGTTTATTATATTTAACTGCTAGTCGTCCTGATATTATGTTTAGTGTTTGCATATGTGCACGATATCAGGCAAACCCTAAGGAATCACATCTTAGTGCCGTTAAGCGTATCTTCCGATACCTTAAAGGAACTTCTACAGTTGGCTTATGGTATCCCAAAACCAAATCCTTTGACCTCATAGGTTACTCGGATGCGGATTTTGCTGGATGCAAAGTGGACCGTAAAAGTACCAGTGGTACATGTCATTTCTTAGGAAAGGCCCTAGTCTCTTGGTTTAGCAAGAAACAAAATTCAGTAGCATTATCAACAACTGAGGCTGAGTATATCGCCGCAGGACGTTGTTGTGCTCAAATTTTGTGGATGAAGCAAACCTTAGAGGACTACAATCTGCACTATACAAATGTTCCTATATATTGTGATAACACTAGTGCAATTAATTTAACTAAGAACCCTATCTGTCATTCACGCACAAAGCACATAGAAGTTAGACATCATTTTTTTACGTGATCATCAACAACACAGGGATATTTGCTTAAAATTTATTGATACTGAACATCAACTAGCAGATATTTTCACTAAACCATTGGCTGAAGACCGTTTTAACATCTTGAGGCGTGAGCTCGGCATTCTTGAATTCTCGGATTCTTAAAACATATGGTAATTAAATACTGTATTTATGACTTGATAATTTATTATCTAATGAAAATTATTTTTGGGGACAAACTTACAAAGGATATGTCTGTCACCACGGCTACGGTCGAAGCGAAGCGGTACTTAAGAGTTCCCCGGTGAACCACCGTTAGCTGGGACAATCCCTACAGTTAACCTAAAAATAACAGCAATTAGTTAATAAACCAGTCAAACATCATTTATTACAATCTTTACTTACCTGACTGCTTTAACTATCTCGGGAATGCAAGTGGCCGAACTCGGCCCGAACTCTGACCGAGTTCGGACCGAATTCGGACCGAGTTCGGTCGGCGCTGTGATGGCTCCAGAACCGAACAGCCGGCCCTAGCACCTATAAATCCCATCCTTTCTTCCACTATTTCTCCACACCAAAACGTGAAATAGTTCCACTTCCTTCCAGAAGACTTTCCTCCTCCTTCTTTGCAAGGCATCGACGATCTTCCTCCATCTCTTCATGGCTCCGAAGCGTCAACGAGGAAATTCTTCTCAGGGTGCTTCCTCCTCATCCGACTACACTCCGGCTAGTCTCTTCAGTCCAGCCAAACCTAGAGATCCCGAGGAATATGATGGCACTCTGTTTCCCGACAGAGACTTCTCCAATCTCTGGTTTGATTCCTTTTCTTTACGTCGTATTTGTACTGGAGCCTTTGTCAACTTTACAACCTTCTTTGAATATGCTCCTGTTTTTGATCAACTTGGATTTCGCGACTTTTTCGAGGTCCAAGATAGTATTTTCGACAATGCTGTCCGTATGTTCTACTGCAATTTGCAAGTACAACAAAACGAAAATTTCTATTCCTGCGTTGCTGGACAAGAACTAGAATTTAGTGCCACCGATATCAGTGAATATTTTCACGTTCCTGATCTTGGTGATGCTCTTGTTGACATCCACCATATTCAGTTCCCTGCCGATGTCACTTTAGCTTCTTTTAGGGAATTGATTTGTCACCCTACTCCTCCTCCTCGGAGAATATTTTCTAGACATCTTAACCAGAATTTTTACGAACTTCATCGTATGATTTTCTCGGCCCTTCTTCCGAAGAAAGGCTCTACCGATGAGGTCACATTTTTTGGAACTCTCTGCTATGTATCACATTCATTTTGGAATTCCTTTCTCCATTCCAAAAACCATGATGTCTTGGATGCTCAACTGCAAGAATGCAGGTAGAAACCTTGTTTTTCCTATGCACCTTGCGAGTATTTTTCGCCGTTTCGAGATTGATCTTGAAACGTGTGCTATTTCTTCTCCACCTGTTGAGTTGACCCGCTCTCGTCGGTTTCCTCAACCTCCCGGTGCTGCTCCTGCTGACCCAATAGCTGATGCTGAGGCCCCTCCAGCAGATGCTCCTCCTGCTCCGGCCCCTGCCCCTGGACTCGATCAGGCATTCTACCAGCGGTTTGATGATTTCGTTGCCGTATCCACGCAACGTTATCAAGACTCTGAGTTCCGGCATATTTCTCAGGCCCAGGTGCTGAGAAACAGCATTGCCGATCTCCATTACAGCCTGGTGCATGATCCAGTTCATCCACTCACTATCCTTCCACATCCTGCTTTCCCTGGTCCTCGTTTTACTGATGAGACTACTTTTCAGTACTTCGACCCAACCACTGCCTATTTCCCTCATGATCCTCCCGGTGCAGACGACGCAGAGATGTGATGTGGATTCAGCCATAGGATAGTGGATTTAGTTTTGTTTAGTTTTGATGCTGTTCATGTAGTACTTTTTACTTTCATGTCTAAACTCTTTCAGTTAGCCATTTATCAGTTGTACTAGTTGACTATCTAGTGGAAAATTTATGATATTTCAGTTTATTGCATTTCACTTATCTATGCTGTGATTACTATTTTTTCTTTCACTTTGTCTTGTCATTTCTATTGTTGGCTTCATGATTTATGGGGGAGCCGATTCATTTTACTACTTGACAAAGGGGGAGAAAATGAGTATACAAAAATATCACAAATGCAAGGCTAGAACAAATTTTTTTTCAGGTATTTTGATATGTTGTTTTATTTTTTATAAATATATTTTGGTATAGACTCAAGTTTGTCAATTATCAAAATGGGGGAGATTGTTGGCCCATTCCATGGTCACACCCGATTTCGATAATCAACTTATACTTTAGTCCATACACAAAATATAGAAAATGCTGCTAACTATTTCAGGATACATGAAATCTTATTCAACGGACGATGTACTGCATAAATCCAAGCGTCAAAGTCATCAAAAATTCTGAAGACTCTTTTCTACTTTTATTCTGTATTTTTACACTTTATTGAGTCTAGGAATTTCCTTGTAAAATCAAGTATGGTATTACTGGCTTAGGGTTAAAATTATTCTCCTTCTCTAAACCTATTTTTACCCTTCATATTTTCGATTACAAATATTTCAAAAATATATTTCGAAAATATTCCTTTTCAAATGATTTTACAAATTACCAAAAACATGTTTGTAAACTGTTTTTACAAAAGAATTTTATTATATCTCCTGACAGAACTCCTAGCCGAGTTCGGCCCGAGTTCGGCCCGAACTCTGACCGAGTTCGGTCAGTTTGTATTCAAACTTCAGTTGCCTCCAAATCTGCGAGCAACGTCTATTTTGCGAGATATTTGCATCCGAACTCTGTCCGAGTTCTGCCCGAGTTCGGTTGGTGAAAACACCTATAAATAGAGAAGAACTTTTCATTTCAAAACATCAATTCATTCTTCATTCTCTTCTCTATTCATCTCAAGTGTTTTCTAGTGATCTAAAAATTTCAAATCTCACCTATACTTCTCTTAGCCAAAAGCCAGTACTATCAGATTTGATTTAGAAGTCTTTTGGTTATTCAGAGTTGTAAAGAGGTCGTCAAGTTTCAACAACAAATTCTCGTTGTGGAGCTGGTCGTGCGCTCGTCACCAAGCACGGTGTGTGTTGGAGTTGGTCGTGCACTCGTCAACAAGCACGGTGGTGTAAGAGTTGCAAGCACTCAGTTAAAGCTTGTGCCTTTAGTGGATTAACATCGAGCAAGAGTACTCGAGACTGGATTAGTCCTCTCAGAGGGATACCAGTATACATCGCTGTGTTACTGAGTTTGATTCTCCTATCTTTATTTACTACTCTTACATCATTGCCATAGTTTAATTTTTAATTGGTGATTTTATTTCCGCTGCACACACGCACTCTATTCACCCCCCCTCTAGAAGTGCTCAACGATCCTACACATACTATGGATTACATGGTCATATCTCACCACAGTATAGAATTAGGAAATTAGTTGATATTAATCTATATGCATGGGTACCAAAGACTAACATGTCAAGACCCACAAGAGCTTGGGTACCAAAGGTCACATCTACTCGTCATGTAGGTGGACCTTCCTCCCTCAACTAAAAGCAAGTGGATTCTCGGTAGTGGATGCTCGCGACATATGACGGAAGACGCAAATCTTTTTGCATCACTATCGATGAAAAGGGAAGGGTACGTATCATTCGGTAACAACTTAAAAGGCTACATCATAGGTAATGGTACTATTGGTCATCCTCCTTCTCCTGTAATAATGGATGTCTGCCTAGTGACCGAGTTAAAGCATAACATGCTCAGCATAAGTCACATTGGTGATCATGGATATGATATTAACTTTGGACAAAATAAATGCTATATTTATGATAGGTCAACGGGAGATATCACTTTTGAAGGGATAAGAGAGGATAACATTTATATTTTCTATCTATCTAGAAATACTAACAGTGCAGGAAGATGCCTCTACGTCCACAAGGATGAGAGATTATTGTGGCACCAGCATCTTGCTCATGCCAATATGGATACTATATCCAGGCTATTAACAAAGAAGCTAGTAAGAGGTCTGCCCGATATCACATTCATGAAGGACATGGTATGTGTCGAATGTGAACTAAATAAGGCAACCAAATCTTCATTTCATTCCATAAACACTGTAAGTATTACTAGACCCTTGCAGTTACTGCACATGGACTTATTTGGTCCGAGTAGAGTAGCCAGTCTTGGTGGAAAACTCTATGCTTTTGTTATAGTAGACGATTTTTCTAGATTCACTTGGGTTTTCTTTCTTTCAAACAAAAGCGATGCTATTTCTGTTTTCAAAATTTTTGCTAAAAAGGTTCAAAACGAAAAAGGCTACATGATTACTCGAATCCAAAGTGATCATGGAGACGAATTCGAAAATTTCGATTTTGAAAATTTTTATGATTCAAATGGTTTTGATCATGAGTTTTCTTGTCCTAGAACTCCTCAACAAAATGGTGTTATGAAGCAAAAGAATAGGACTCTTGGCGATATGGTTAGAGTCATGTTGCATAAATTTTTACTTCCAAAATTTTTTTGGGCTGAAGCTGTCAGTACAGCGTGCCATATTTTAAATAGGGTACTTATTCGACCTATTTCGAAGAAAACACCCTATGAGCTTTGGTTTGGTAGGAGTCCAAATATTTCATATTTTAGAGTGTTCGATTGTCGCTGTTTTATCCTTAACACCAAAGCCAACTTAGACAAATTTGATGCCAAAGCTGACGATGGTATTTTTTTGGCTATGCTGCCAAGAGCAAGCGATATAGAGTGTTCAACAAACGCTCATTGATTGTAGAAGAGTCTACTAATGTGACTTTTGATGAGAAAAATAGTGCAATAGCTATCCCCGACGATGATGTTGAGCCATCAACTTCTACGCCGATGAATACCACTCCTAAAACCAACTCTCTGGAGGGCTTACCGATCGAAGTTCGCATTCAAGCCGTCACTTCCAGAAAACTTGGTAATAGGTGAGGTATCACATGGAGTAAGTACTCGATCATCGTTAAGAGAATCCATTGCTAGCACTGCTTTTATTTCACAAATTGAGCCTAAAACTGTTTTAGAAGCTTTCAATAATGAGTTTTGGATTTCAGCTATACAAGAAGAACTCAACCAATTTGAAAGAAGCCAGGTTTGGAAACTTGTTCCTAAACCAGCTAACCATTCGATCATTGGTACAAAATGGGTTTTTCGTAACATTGTAAATGAAGATGGTTCATTCACTCGCAACAAAGCTCGTCTAGTAGCTCAAGGATACAACCAAGAGGAAGGTATCGACTACGATGAGACGTTTGCTCATGTTGCAAGACTTGAATCCATTCAGATGCTTTGTGCTTTTGTAAACTTTCAGAATTTTAAACTTTTCCAAATGGATGTCAAAAGTGCTTTTCTGAATGGTTTTATTAAGGAGAAAGTTTTTGTAAAATAATCCCCTGATTTTGAAAATCACAAATTTCTCGACCATGTTTTCAAACTCAAGAAAGCGCTATATGGCCTCAAACAAGCCCCCAGAGCTTAGTATGAATGCCTAAGCAATTTCTTGCTAGATAAAGGTTTTTAAAAGAGAAGATTGCCACTATACTGTTTATCAAAAATTTTAAAACACTATTCTTTTAGTAAAAATTTATGTAGATGATATCATATTCGGTTCTACTAATGAAAATCTTTGCCAAGATTTTGCTAAGTATATGCAGAACAAATTTGAGATGAGCATGATGGGGGAGCTCACCTACTTCTTTGGATTGCAAGTCAAACAAACTTCGCAAGAAACTTTTATCAGCCAGTCAAAATACACAAAGGATATGCTGAAGAAGTTTGATCTTGACAACGTCAAACCAATCAGCACCCCTCTGGCTACTACGACCAAGCTGGAACCTGATGAAAGCGGCAAACCTGTTGACCAACATAAGTATCGAGGTATGATTGATAGTTTACTTTATTTGACCGCTAGTCATCCCGATATCATGTTTAGTGTTTGTCTGTTTGCTCGCTATCAAACTAGTCCTAAGGACTCACACATGTCTGCCGTTAAACGTATCTTTCGATACCATAAGGGTACTGTTACAGTGGGCTTATGGTATCCCAAATCCACATCCTTTGACCTCATTGGTTATTCGGATGCTGATTTTGCAGGATGCAAAGTCGACCGTAAAAGTACATGTAAAACCCCTAAATTTCTACTATTTTTTTTTTAAATTTGGTACTGATTTAATTTTTATATTGTACGTCGCTCACGTTATTTTATTTTTCTTGCTCGTCGAGTACGAATATGTACGAGCGTACATATTTTAAAAAATATTTCTATTATACACTTTCAAAATATTATATATAATTATTATTCTTGCTATAAAAAGCCTTTTGTTTTTAGCAGTTATTAATCATAAATAATATTTTATTGTATACTAGGAAAAGTATAATCATGTATGCATTATTTATGCTTACTTATATATATTTCATAAGTATTTTATTAAAGTTTATTTCTAAATAATAATGTATTTTTGAAATGATTATTATAGTATTTTTAGAAAACATATTTTGAAACTATTGTAGCAATTTAAATCTTGACTTGATTAAGGGATATATTTTAAATAGTAAATTAATATCCATATTTGGAATTTGATTTATCTTAATTGATTTTAAAATAAAAGATAGAATTTAATTAGATTTTAAATTGAATTTGTATTTGGATTTGGATTTGATTGATTTAAATTAAATTATGAATTATCTAATTTGGGTTTAAATGAATCCTAATTCTTATCCAATTGGGAATTCCCATATCCTATAAATAGGCAGGTACTCCTCCAATTTCTATCATTTATTATTTCTCCAAAATTCCACAACCAACGTGCGTGCATCGTGTCCGTGTTCCACCATCCATAATCTTATTCCATATTTTTCACATACACTTATTCTTCTCCGTGTCGACATTCCCGATACGATACAACCCAAATCAAATCTCTAAATTTCTAAAACTAACCTAGCTAATTCCGGCCAGCCGTCTCGTCGGGACAGACCCGACCACCACCATCACCATCCAACCCCGCATAATCCCGACCGCACAGCAACATCTGTCCCCCATCGTCCCTGACTGCCACCATCATCGTCTCATCACCACAGCGTACTTTACCCTGACCCCAGCTACCACCGTACACCCTCTTCACCACCGTGACCATCATCAGCCTGCCTTTACCACAGCCATGACACACCACCCGACCCGGCCAAGTCGACCGACAACCACGCCTCTCCCCCAATCGACCAAACCCGTCTTCATCCAACGATCGATTACGGTCAGCCACCATGGGCCGATCACCACCAGAAAACCCCAACTCCATCATTACCACACACGCACCTTCGCCACAGACCACCACCGTCACCGGCGACCCCGAAAACCCTCGACCAGCAAAGAAAATCCCCAAAATTAAAACCCTAACCTAGAACTCACCTCCGTCGAGCCGACAGGCCGCCGTACCGATCTGCGTCAGCCAACGCTGGGCCGACCCTCTTTGACCTAACCCGCGCCCTCCCTCCGTCGTCTTCGTCAGGATCGCCGTCCTTTGCTCCGCCGAGCCTTTCCAGACTAACCCCGCTCGCCGTCGGATCCGTTGCTGTGCCACCGCGTGGCTGCCCCCCCTGCTAGGTGACCGGTAGCCCCTCTGTCGGAACCCCAATCATCACTTCCGCCGGCGCTCTCCACACCCGAGCCCGGTCGCGCGCCCATCTCCTCCGTCGAACCCCGACCGACAAACCCCTCGCCGAGCCGTCCCCTCACTTCTCTTCATCCCGTGCCACCCGCTCCTCTTCTCTCTCACCCGCCGCCTCTTTCTCTCAGCCTCCCCGCCGTTCCTTGCCAGACCGCCGCTCCCCCTCTCCGCGTGTGCATCCCCTCTCTCTCATTTTTTTTGTTTTCATACTCTTCCAGTCTTCTTTAAGAAGACAGCCGCATTCGTTGTTCATTTTATTTTATTATTACTGTTTTGATTAATTATTAATATTATCAGTATTATTATCATAATCATCATTAATATTATTATTATTATTACTATTGTTACTATTATTATTATTATTATTATTATTATTATTGTTATTATTATCATTAATATTAATATTATTGTTATTATTTTTATTATTATTATGGCTATTATTATTATTGTTATTACATTTAGTATTTTATAGTGAATATCTGTAATTTAAATATTTAGATATATTTTATTGAGATGTATTTTTGACAACTGTCTATATGTAAGTATGTGTACTTTTCAACAGTTGTATATTAGTTATTATACCGTATTTATTAATATAAGTATTACTGAAAATATTTTAGCTATTATTTTTATAAGTAAGTATTAATGTTATTCTTAAATAAATATACTAGTATTTTTTAGAAAAAAATATTTTACTAGGCTTGCTCTATGTTATTTTTAAAACTGGATTTCGGATGCTGAATATGTATACTGTATTGCCAAAAATAGGTTATCCAAAAAATATGGTTTTCTAGAATATTTATCTAAAGTATTTTTATCAAACATCGTTTCTGTCAAAAACGAGAATTTACAAACTTAGTATTTTTATCCAAAAATGATTTTTCTTGACTGTGAGTATTTTTTCTTATACTTATTTTGACTTATGAAAACTAGTTTTATGAATTATAAATATTTTCTAAAACTCGTATATATATAATATTTATCCATTATTTCTTTGATTTTTCTCCTGTCCGTATCCAGTCCTATTATTCCTATTCCTTCGCCCATTTCGAGACTACCTTATGTCCACCCTAACTAATTTGACCCTTCTGGACCTAATGGAACTGTCCGTACCCCCATCAGAGGTCACCTTACATAGTTGTTACACCGAAGTAATAACTCCATGCCAGCTTAATCATTGCAGCACACCAGGCGTCCTACCAGGCAAGACACCTTGCCATTTGCTGTTTATTTATTTTAGCTCATATTTCATGCATTATTTATTTTTTATGCAAAATAAACTGTGATACATGGCATAACCTGTTAGAACTTACTGTTCAGTTATATTTCCTACTATGTATTAGTTTTCTTACACATTAAACCTAGATTTAAGGGACCACCTTGTGTGTTGCATTCATTGGCCTTGACACGTTGTAACACGAAGTTGTGTTTCGTATATAGAACACGGACATGCATGGCTGGCTGGCCACCGGTGCGTATAAGCCGTGCGATAGGAATAACCGCTAATAGAGGTTGCATTCTTAGTTTGACTTAGAGGTTAATAGCGGTTTTATGTTGTGGATACAACATAATAGGCATTGGGAGGGAAGAACAGTCCCTTAATGTATGGGTCATATATGCACTGTCCTGATTGTCGGTTATCTCCAATGTGAGGTACGGTCCTGATAGCCGGTTATCTCCAGTGGGAGGTACGGTCCTGATTGCCGGTTATCTCCAGTGGGAGATACGGTCCTAATTCCTGATATTCCTGATCCGGCCCATGCGTCAAAGGTTTGTTCTTTATTGCATATTCACCATAGTACGGTTAGGTACCCTATTGCAAGCATCCCTTATTTATTTGAGCAATATTTATTCAGTTTATATGGCATGATATTATGTGTCTTGTTACGTCCCTCTGAGGACCTGGTTATCTCGCCAGGTGTGTGCTATTGTCTTTCACAGGTGCTCTAGCTCTAGCTGTGACCATCTCTATTTCTTCGAAGATGATTGCGCTTGGATCGTCTTTGCTTCGCTCGCCAATTCATTTCTTTTCTCATGTATATTTTCTTTACTTGTTGGTAGTGGATTTGTCTCCGCCCAACTATATGTACCAATGACAATTCATAGTGATTATATGATATCTTTTATTCATTTATTTTGTGTGGATGAGATTAGTTATGGTTCTACTGTATTTTACAGCTTATGTATTCATATGAGGTTTCCATATATTGGAGTGTACTTCATATGTATACATCTGGCATGTCTACGTTCCTAGTCCTACGTATTTTGGGACTGGGGCGTTACAGTACAAGCGGCACGTATCATTTATTAGACAAGGCTCTAGTCTCTTGGTTTAGCAAGAAGCAGAATTCTGTCACTCTATCCACAACAGAAGCTGAATATATCGCAGCTGGTCGTTGTTGTGCACAAATTCAGTAGATGAAGCAAATCCTTACAGACTACTACCTATCTTTTATGCACATTCCTATATTCTGTGATAACATTAGTGCTATCAATCTTACTAAGAAACCTATATGTCACTCACGCACGAAACACATTAAAATTTGTTACCATTTTTTGCGTGATCACCAACAGAATGGCACTATAAACTTAGAATTTATTGACACTGATCATCAGCTGGCAGATTTCTTTACTAAACCACTATCCGAAGAGCGTTTCAACTTTCTGTGTCGTGAACTAGGAATTTTGGATGAAGCGGTTATTCATTAAAGTGGCCTGCGTAAATATCGATTATGTCATGGTTCCTTATGATGATTTTGTTATGGGTACAAGCTGAAAGGGTCCTTCTGACAACAAGGCGTAAAATCCTAAGCGACATGGTGCACTAGTCTCCGGACTACCGCTAAATGGGATCCGACCCCTGCAGCTACCTTATGGAAGTTTCACCATACTGAATTGTGTCATAACTCCTTGTTTATTACACGGTTTACTTTTATTTATAACTTGCTAAATTCAAAATTTCAAACTTCATTTTTGTTCATTTGATTCAACTTTTTGAAATCTTCTACTTGAATTTTCACTTTTGAAAATTCTAATATTTCATGTCTATCCTTTCATTCTTTTCAACTAAGTATTAATTTCAACTTCATTTTAGCCTGGCTTCAGTTCTGGCCCCAGAACACAGAATTCGGGCCGAACTTTGCCTAACACAGAGTTCGGGCCGAATTTGGTCTGTTCATTCCAGAACTTCAGTCGGGCTCAGTCGCTGATCTTGTTGGCCCATTTGTCATGGTCAAACCTGATTTTAATAATTGATCAAACTCTGTCTAGATATAATTATAAGTCAACTCAGATGTTTACCTACGACGTTTTGGACACTACTCAACAATGGTTATCAACAATGTTCAAGATTGAAGCCGTTTGCCATTCAGAATGTACTTCCTGCTAAGCAATATAATTTTTCACTTTATTGAGTCTAGGAATACATTGTACACTGAGTCGTACTGGCAAATAGGCTATCCGAAAACGTTTTTCAAAACCGTCCTATTCTTTTATAAATGACCTACGTTTTTGAAAAACATTCTTTTTACAAACAACTTCTGAAGGATTTTTCAAAAAGCTAAAGTTATTTTCTCCAAATGAACTGGCAGAACCCCAGGAGAACTCGGGTCGAGTTCGGCCAGAGTTCGGCCATGTGGAACGTTCGTGAACGTTGGGTTTTTGAACTTGGTCATCCTTCAGTTACGGTTTGTTACAAAGAGTTATGTCCGAATTCTGCCCGAATTCTGTCAGAGTTCTATTTTTGGAAAAGCTATAAATAGAGAAGTATTTCGATCATTTTAGAACACCAATTCACTTTCAATCTCTTCTCTTCTTAAGCTTACATTCTTCCAAAGAGTTCTAAAAGCTTTCATTTTCAAATCCCAAGCCAGTTACAATTCTCTAGTCGATTTGCCAGTACGGTACGGTCTAGAAGTTCCAGAGCGATTGTAATCAGAGGCTAGATAGAAGATTCAACTCTTCACAATTGAAGTTGGTCGAGTTCTTTGTATTAAAGCTCGCGTCTGTAGAAGTTGCAAGGACTTCGTATGAAAACTTGCGAGATTTTTCAATAGTGGATTCAACTGGAAGCTAGAGTTCTTCCGACTGGACTAGTCCTCACCAGAGGGAAACCAGTATAAATCTCGGAGTTTGCGTTTGCCTTCTGATCACATTTAAATTCTATCATTTACTTTTTGTGATTATTATTTTATCTGCGATCTAACTGCTAACAAGTTTTTAATTAGCAATATTCCGCTGCCTACTCTATTCACCCTCCTCTAGAGTATTCTGCTTTACGAATTTGTTCCTACAATTGGTATCAGAGCGGGTTATACTGGTAAAGCAAGATAAAACAGTAGTTATATTCAATTTTATATAGATCACAGCTTTACACATGGCAACTGTGAAATTCACAAGTGAAGGCCAAGCCATAAACAGACCTCCACTGTTTGACGGCACAAACTACACTTATTAGAAAACACGTATGAGTTTCTTTCTGAAATCTCTTGATTTTAACTTATGGTCTATGGTTATTGATGGCTATAAAAAGCCACCTCGTATAAATGTTGATAGAGTTTTAACTGAAAAATCCCATGACAAATATACAGAGGAAGAAAAGAAAAAGGCCAGTCTTGACGCACGTGCTATTAACGCTTTATTTTGTGCTTTAGACAGAACTGAATTTAACAGGGTATCTATCTGCACAACTGCAAATGAAGTGTAGAAACTTCTTGAAGTCATACATGAGGGCACAGCTCAAGTCAAAGAATCAAAGGTCAGCAGACTTACTCAAGAGTATGAGGCGTTCAAGATGAAGCCCAACGAAACAGTTACTCAGATGTTCGAGAGATTCTTGGATATTGTAAATCCTTTGTCCTCCCTAGGCAAAGATTACAGTAACCATAAAAATATTCGCAGACTCCTGTGAGAACTTACAAAGAACTGGATTCCGAAGGCTACTGCATCATTGAAGGAAACGACCTCACTACCATGACACTTGAAGTACTCATGGGTAAGCTACTCACTCATGAACTAGAGCTACAAGATTTTGAAGAGCCTGCACCAAAGGATAAGACGATCGCTTTCAAGGCTCAGCACAGAAGATCTGCTGAAGATGATTCAGACAACAGTGAATCTGATGCTGAAGATCAAGCACTCCTTGCAAGAAAATTCAAAAGATTCTTGAGATATGAGAAGAAGACAAAAGAGAACAATGGCGGCAATATTTGGTATCAAGATGACGCTGTCTGCTACGGCTGCAAGAAGAAAGGACACATGAAGAAGGACTGTCCTACAAACTCATCAACAAGCAAGAAGAGCAACAGATACGAGAAAGGGAACCTAAAGAGATCAACATCTCGGAAGTATGCCAACACCAGCATATGGCATGAAAGTGAAGCCAGCGACTCAGAAGATGAACAATCAGAAGACGCTGCAAATGTATGCTTTATGGCATCCGATCAGGTACTCTCTGAACCTATAGTTGATACATATGATGACTTCACCTTTGAGCAATTAGGAGAAGCCTTCAGTGAACTGTTAAGTGATTACAGGAAACTGCGTAGCAAATATCAGACCTCTCAGAAGGTACTCAAAGAGTACAAAAGTGAAATAGGAAGACTTACCGACCTACTAGCTGAGGTTAAAGATAATGTTAGTGAGTCAGGGGAGCTTTCTTCTATTAAGCTCTTATTACACGAGACTACCAAGACATCCGAAGAAAAAGACAAGGTTATTGACCAACTGAAAGAAGAACTTTCTAAAGAGAAAAAAAGTCTTCAAAGTGCACAAGTCAGAATGGAAGCACTCACTTCTGACTATACTAAGTTATATGACACTTCCAAAAGATTGGAAATTAGGTTAGGGAAATAGCCTGAGACTGCTGCTTCCTACCCTAACACGTGTCACTTACCGAAAAATTAGAACATTCCCAAACCTAACACTGTCAGACCTAACCCTATCAAACCTTTGCCTAAAAAGGTTATGCCCAAACAGGATAATAGGTATGCTTTCTTCTA
Source organism: Iris pallida (assembly GCA_029216955.1). Taxonomy (NCBI): domain Eukaryota; kingdom Viridiplantae; phylum Streptophyta; class Magnoliopsida; order Asparagales; family Iridaceae; genus Iris; species Iris pallida. The sequence goes on along the minus strand of JANAVB010034889.1, from coordinate 762,109 downwards.
TACTAGAAAACCTAAACCTACCAACCATGCACACCACTCAGCTTTCAACACTCAACATGCTAAATGTCATTATTGTGGCCTCATTGGTCATATATCTTCTGCATGTAGAATCAGAAAGTTAGTAGATTTAAATATTTATGCATGAATACCGAAAACTAACCAGTCAGGACCATACAAGAAATGGGTACCAAGAGTTTCATCTGCAAATTGTTTTGTAGGTGTGACGCCCTTCACATGCTAGGAGCAAATGGATCTTCGACAGCGGTTGCTCACGACACATGATCGGTGACGCTTCATTATTCGCAACACTGTCGAAGAGGAATGAAGAAGGATACGTCTCCTTCGACAATAATTTAAAAGGGTATATAATCGGTATTGGTGATATTGGTAAGGCTCCCTATCCAGTAATTAAAGATGTTTGTCTTGTTACTGAGTTAAAACATAATCTGCTCAGCATAAGCCATTTAGCTGATTACGGTTATGGTATTAACTTCGTAAAAAGATAAATGTACTATTATTGATAGTTCAACTGGTAGTACTATATTTAAAGGTATTAGAGAAGACAATATATATGTTTTCTATTTGTTGGAAGATACTAACATTTCAGGTAGATATTTAATGGCTAAAAGCGATGAGAGTCATCTGTGGCATATGAGACTCGGTCATACAAATATGGATACTATTTCTAGATTATCCACGAAGAAGCTAGTACACGGTTTACCGAATATTACATTCAAAAAGGATTCGGTATGCAGTCAATGTGAAAAGAACAAAGCTACTCGATCCTCTTTCAAGTCAGTAAATGCTGTATGTACTACTAGACCTCTATAATTGCTACATATGGACTTATTTGGTCCTAGCAGAGTTGCTAGCCTCGGAGGTAAGCTATATGCTTTTGTAATTGTAGATGATTATTCTAGATACACGTGGGTATATTTTCTGACACGCAAAAATGATGCGTTATCGGAATTTGTTACCTTTTACAAGAAAGTACAGAATGAAAAAGGTTACATGATCACTCGTATTAGAAGCGATCATGGAGGCGAATTCGAGAATGCGGAGTTTGAGCAATTTTGTGACACACGGTTTTGTGCATGAATTTTCCTGTCCTAGGACTCCATAACAAAATGGAGTTGTAGAACGTAAGAACAGAACTCTATCCGAAATGGCCACAGTAATGTTAAACCAGTTTAGTCTACCCAAGTATTTCTGGGCTGAAGCTGTTAATACAGCTTGTTTTGTTCTCAATAGAGTTCTAATTCGACCCAAATCGAAAAAGACTCCATTTGATTTATGGTTTGATAGAATTCCATCAGTTTTATATTTTAGAATATTTGATTGTAAATGCTTTATTCTTAATACAAAAGATAATTTGGAAAAGTTTGACGAAAAGGCTGATGAAGGTATATTTTTAGGTTATGCGGGCAAAAGTAAAGGATACAGAGTCTTCAACAAAAGAACCATGATCATCGAAGAGTCAATCAATGTCACCTTTGATGAACTAAATCAAACGACAATCGATGACAATGACGAAGATCTCAATGTACCCAGCAAAGCACCAGCTGATCCTCCTAGAGAAGATCTAGGAACCAGCTACCTTCGGAGTCTGCCGAAAAGATTGAAGTTCACGGCTGATCATCCAACGGACTTGGTAATTGGTGAGATTACCAAAGTATAAGTACTCGTTCCTCTAATAAAGATATAGCTTCTTGTGTTGCTTTTGTCTCGCAGTTTGAACCCAAAAATATTGATGAAGCATGTAGTGATAATTTTTGGATAGATGCTATACAAGAGGAATTAAACCAATTTGAACGAAATCAAGTTTGGGAACTTGTTTCCAAGCCTATTGATCATCCGGTCATTGGCACCCGATGGGTATTCTGAAATAAACTGAACGAGAATGGTTTAGTGACTCGTAATAAGGCTCGACTCGTAGCTCAAGAATACAATCAAGAAGAAGGTATCGACTACGATGAGACTTATACCCAGTTGCGAGATTAGAATCCATTCGCATGTTATGTGCATTTGCATGTTTTCATAATTTTAAGTTATTTCAAATAGATGTCAAAAGTGTATTTTTAAATAATTTTATAAAAGAAGAGGTTTATGTAGCTCAACCACCCGGTTTTACTGATTTCAAATTTCTTGAATATGTTTTCAAGTTGAAGAAAGCTTTATATGGTTTGAAACAAGCCCTCGTGCTTGGTACGATCGTCTAAGCTCTTTTCTACTTGATAACAGTTTTTCAAAAAAAAATGTTGATACTACTTTGTTTATAAAGTCTTTGAATAATAATATTCTTTTGATTCAAGTCTATATAGATGATATTATCTTTGGATCTACTGATGAATCTCTTTGTCAAGAATTTTCAAAGTGTATGCAAAATGAGTTTGAGATGAGCATGATGGAAGAGCTGAAGTTCTTTCTCGGACTGCAAATCAAACAAACCAACAATGGGACGTTCATAAATCAAGCTAAGTACACAAAGGATCTACTAAAAAAGTTCGACATGGAAGCAGCAAAGCCACTTAGCACTCCAATGGCGACTTCAACCAAGCTTGATATTGATGAACAAGGCAAACCTGTCGACATACGTAAGTATCGAGGTATGATCGGTAGCTTACTTTATTTAACTGCCAGTCGACTAGACATTATGTCTAGTGTTTGCTTATGTGCACGTTTTCAAGCCAATCCTAAGGAATCACATCTGTGCGCAGTTAAGCGTATCTTTCGATACCTTAAAGGCACTTCTTCTGTCGGCTTATGGTATCCCAAAACTATGTTATTTGACCTAATTGGTTATTCTGATGCTGATTTTGCCGGATGCAAAGTAGATAGAAAAAGTACTAGCGGCACATGTCATTTCCTAGGAAAAGATCTAGTCTTTTGGTTTAGTAAAAAGTAAAATTCTGTTACATTATCAACAACCGAGGCTGAGTATATTGCCGCAGGAAGTTGTTGTGCACAAATTTTATGGATGAAACAAACCTTAGAAGACTATGGATTGTATTTTTCACATATACCCATTTTTTGTGATAATACTAGTTCTATTAATTTGACTAAGAATCCTGTATGTCATTCTCGTACTAAACATATCGAGATTCGACATCATTTTTTTAGAGATCATCAACAAAATGGAGATATAGACCTTGTATACATAGACACACAGAATCAATTAGCTGACATACTCACAAAACCTTTAGCGGAAGATCGTTTCAATTATTTACGTCGAAAATTAGAAATTTTAGATATCAATAATATTAATTAATTTTGTTTTATTAATTATTTATTCGATACTCATAAACTGTTTTCGAGACAAGCCTAAAAAGAGTCTGTCTGTTACCACGACTACGGTCGAAGCCAAGCGGTATTTAAGAGTTCCCCGGTGAACCTCCGTTAGCTGGGACAGTACTCCTACAGCTAATCTGAGACAGATGCTGAATAAACAATATTAATTTGTAAAATACTATTAATTATATTACTTTGAGATTTAAAATTACTAAACGTTGAATTAAGCATTTGAAACGAATTAATGAAAAAGAATGTGGCCTCTTTTGAATATTTTTTATATATATTTATATCCAGGCAACCCTAGGCGAATTCGGCCCGAGTTCGGTCCGAATTCGGCCAGAGTTCGGCTGGGTGTTTATATATACCAGAACCAACCCGAGGCCTCCTTCTTCTTCATGCTTCCCCACGTCCTCATAACAGCAGCAGCGCCCCTCCGAACCCTAGTTTTTTTCCTCCATTATTGTTCTTCCAATCCTTGTGGAGTTTCTCGTCCAAACTTTGGATTCGTGCAGAGATCGTCATCCTCTTCGACATATCCAATTTTTGGAAGGTATAATCCCTTCTTTCTACCACTTTTCAATACTTAGGGTTTGTAGAAATTTTTGGAAAGAATGCCTAAGTTCAATCCCTTCAAGAGGAAGAAGACCAATGCCAGTGAAGAGGCATCGTCTTCAGATCCACATACGGTTTACCTCTTTTCTTCGGTCTAATCGGACAATGGTGCGTCGGATGATTTTTATTTTAAAACTTCCGATCAAGCGTTATTGTGGTACGCTGATTTTAACATGCGTACTATTTACACAGGTTCGCCGATTAAGTGGACTGTCTTTCCGGATCACCGCCCTTATTTTGAGGCATTTGGGTTACAATATTTTGTCATCTTACAATTCCCCATTGCCACTAATGCCATTTGACTATTATACTGTAATTTCGTGTTAGACACTTTTACAGCGAGGACACGTGTCGGAGGAATTGATATCGAATTCACTGATGACACATTAGCGAAAATCCTTGGTATCCCAAACGAAGGTGTCCTGCTTGATGACATCACTGATTTTGATTTTCCCGATGGCACGACACTCGTTAGCTTCAAGAATGAACTTTGTGCGCCCGTACGCGTTCTTCCTGGAAAGTTCAAGGCTAATAACTTGAACTTATTTAACTACGAATTACATCCCATCATCTATTCCACTTTACTTCCAAAATCCACTTCTAAAGATGATGTCACTGTACTTGAGCTTTCTGCTCTTTATCATATTTTTAAGGGGATTCCTTTTTCTGTCCCTAAGACTATCATCCAGATGATGGGTAGATGTCGCGGGAGAGACCGCAACCTATCTTATGCGACGCTCATTCCTCGCATTTTTCAGAGATTTGATATTGATTTATCTACTTGTGCTGTCGACCCCGAGCCCAAGTTTCTCAAACTTTCTCGTCGCAGCATTGCATCTGTTCCTCCACCTACTGCACCTACTCCTCCTGTACCTACTCCTACAGATCCCACAGCACCTGTTCCTCCTTATTCTTACCCTTTGACATTTGAGGGTATCCATCAGCACTTATCAGATCTGCAGTCTTTTTATGTTGAGACCTCTAGGGAACACGAGTTCCGTGATGTGACTCGGTTCCAGGCGATTGCCAACTCCTTCGTCGATCTGAGGTTTACGCAGACGGGTTATTTTGCTAGCTCTCTGCCTCGAGACCCTTCTGTTTCTGGCTACCGTATTGACGACGAGGCGGTTCACTCTCTATTCCAGCCAGGGAACGCATATGATTGGTATCGTACTGCTCGTGCCCCTCCTCGTGACTATGTCGGTGAGTTTTACGCTGGCGCCACTCCTCGCACTTCTGGCGCTGGTACTTCTAAAGTTGGTCTTTCTGGACATGCTGGAGCTGCAGCTGATGACATTGATGATGATGAGTTTTGAGATGTTAGATTATTGAGGCAGTTACTTTTTGTCTTATGTTTACTTAGAAATGCTCCGACATTCCAAGATTATATCAGTACTCTTTTATTTAGTACTTTTTCTATTATGTGACTATTCATGGACATGGTTTTTGATTATGCCTTAGTTTTGGCATCTTAGTCTATTTTCAGCACTTTATTTGTTTCAGTTTAATAGTAGCACTATCTATCTTTTGTTGCTTCATTCTTTATTAACTGCCTGTGACACATACATGTCTGTGTTGTTTTTCAATAGTCTATCTGTTTCTACCATGCCTGTCATGCTTATCTATGTTTATTGTGTTTCTTCACTGTTTGTTACTTATGCATTGATTGCGGGGGAGCTTTCTCTTATGCAATTATTTTGCTAAGTGACAACGGGAGAGAAATAAGGATCTAACATTTTTCTGAATACAGGTTATGAACAATTTTTTGATTACTATTTTGAATTGATTTCAAGCTTAGATGTTATATCGGCAAGGTTTGTCAATTATCAAAATAGGGGAGATTGTTGGCCCATTGGTCATGGTCAAACCTGATTTTAATAATTGATCAAACTCTGTCTATATATAATTACAAGTCAACTCAGATGTTTACCTACAACATTTTGGACACTGCTCAACAATGGTTATCAACAATGTTCAAGACTGAAGCCGTTTGCCATTCAGAATGTACTTCCTGCTAAGCAATATAATTTTTCATTTTATTGAGTCTAGGAATACATTGTACACCGAGTCGTACTGGAAAATAGGCTATCCGAAAACATTTTTCAAAACCATCATATTCTTTTACAAATGACCTACGTTTTTGAAAAACATTCTTTTTACAAACAGCTTCTGAAGGATTTTTCAAAAAGCCAAATTTATTTTCTCCAAATGAACTGGCAGAACCCCAGGAGAACTCGGGCCGAGTTCGGCCAGAGTTCGGCCAGAGTTCGGCCCTGTGGAACGTTAGTGAACGTTGAGTTTTTGAACTTGGTCATCCTTCAGTTACGGTTTGTTACAAAGAGTTCTGTCCGAATTCTGCCCGAATTCTGTCAGAGTTCTGTCTTTGGAAAAGCTATAAATAGAGAAGTATTTCGATCATTTCAGAACACCAATTTACTTTCAATCTTTTCTCTTCTTAAGCTTACATTCTTCCAAAGAGTTCTAAAAGCTTTCATTTTCAAATCCAAAGCCAGTTACAATCCTCTAGTCGATTTGCCAGTACGGTACGGTCTAGAAGTTCCAGAGCGATTGTAATCAGAGGCTTGATAGAAGATTCAACTCTTCACAATTGAAGTTGGTCGAGTTCTTCGTATCAAAGCTCGCGTCTGTAGAAGTTGCAAGGAATTCGTATGAAAACTTGCGGGATTTTTCAACAGTGGATTCAACTGGAAGCTAGAGTTCGTTCGACTGGACTAGTCCTCACCAGAGGAAAACCAGTATAAATCTCGGTGTTTGCGTTTGCCTTCTGATCACATTTAAATTCTGTCATTTACTTTTTGTGATTATTATTTTATCTGTGATCTAACTGCTAACAAGTTTTTAATTAACAATATTCTGCTGCTTACTCTATTCACCCCCTCTAGAGTATTCTGCTTTACGAATTCGTTCCTACAGATCTATGTTTCATCCAAGGGTCCAGACTTTACCCGACCATTCGAACCCCCTTCTTAAAAATGTGTTCTCCCTCTCTCTCTCTCCTCCATTGCCTCCTCCAAAACTACTCCAAACCCTTCCTCTTCAAACCCTAACCCTAGTTTTCTCCTTCTAGTAATAATTTCTTCTCCAAACTCTAAGGGAAGATATCTTGCATCATTCTTTTTTATCCTTTATTATCTTTTTCAGGTATAATTTCTCCTTTCTCTCCATCTCAATTTCATCTTTTTCCTATTTGCTCATGGCACCTAGGTTGTTTAATAGAGGAAAGAGGCTTCGAACCGAGGGTGCTTCCTCTTCGAATCCTCCTCCTCATGATGATCAACCTATTCACCAACCTATTCACCCTTTGTTCAATCCACTATGTCCTATTGACCCCGACACGTTTGATGATCGAATATTTGTATCATTAGAAGCCTCAAACGAATGGTTCAATGATTTTCAATCACGTCCCGTGTGCGCTGGCTATCCCATCAACTTTACTATCTTTTCTCGTTATGATTCATTATTTCATGATTTGTGTCTTGATGAATTAGTGACTACAAATTCACTTATCTATTTGAATGCAATTCAAATGTTTTATTGCAATCTCACTTTTGATGACAAACATTTATATTCTCGTGTTGCTGGAATTAACATATCCTTCGATGACTTTGAACTTGCAGAATATCTTGAAATTTCGGAGCCCAACTTATGGGAGAAACTTGTCGATGCACGTAAGTTTCAATTTCCCGATGGGTTCTCCCTTGAAAGCTTCAAGGATGATTTGTGTACCCCAAACACACGTCTACGCAAGCTTCTTGCAAAATTTCTTAACCCCTACTTCTACGAGCTTCATCGTATTGTCTTTTCCACAATCCTGCCCGAAGCAGGATCGACTGATGAGGTTTTGTATTTTGAGATTTCTGCTTTGTATCACCTTCACTTCCATGTCCAGTTCAACCTTCCATGTACCATGATGGACTGGATGATCAATGCTAGGAAGAGGCCACGATCTTTGGTCTATGCTCTCTATCTTCATATGGTTTTTCGTGCTTTTTATGTCACTCTTGATGAGTGCCAATTCCTTCCAGCCCCTACCTTCCTATCTAAGGCAAGACAGCTTCAGACAGCTGGATCTCCTGCTGAGTCCGAGCATTCTGATGCTCAGGCTAATGCACCTGCTCTTGGGCAGCCTGCTCCCGCTCTTCCTGCTACTCTTGAGTCTATTCTGACGATGCTTCGTGATCGTTTCATATTGGAGTATGATGTTGGACCCAGCTCGACTATCGTACCACCTTGCAGATGAGTGCCATCAGCAACTCACTGTATGACATTCGGTACACTATGTCTCGGCATCCTTCTATGCCACTTCCTATGGAGCGGAATCCTGCTCGTGACGGATACCGTATCGATGACCCTTGGGTTATGCGCTATTTGGATCCGGATGCGACTTTTGTGGATCCTCGTCATTCGGATACTGATCTATCTGACAGTACTGGACCATCTCGAGCTCCTTGATGGATGTGGTCTTCTACCTGCTGCTGCTGCTGAGAATCTTATGTTTAGTTTTTATGCACTATGGACTTATAGTTTATGTAGTTGCTTTTATTGTATTAGTTCACTCTATGTTATGTGACTCTTCAGACTCTCTATGCAGTTATTATTATTTTGGTGTGCTTGCCAGTTACTTTCATTTACAAATTTTTGTTTGTTTGCGTTTGCTAAATAACAAAAGAGGAAGAATTATTTGATATTCGATATTCATATCATATTGTCTATCTATGTTATCTATGTTTTGGTAGAGGTTATGTCTATCAGGACAACGAAACATTGGCTTACAGAGAAGTAATGTTTACGGGGGAGCTATTGCTAGCTATTGCTTCTATGCACTGATTACGGGGGAGCTATTGCTTTTATAGATGTGTCCAGGTATGAACATTGAATATACAAATATCATTTTGTCAATTATCAATATGGAGGAGATTGTTGACACAAAATCACACCAACCAAATATTGATGAAATTGAAAATATGATACTTGTCATAATTCAATATGACACATCAAGACAGAACTCAGTGCAAGACGGACGTCGGCTCTATCCTGTAGCGTACTCAGTTTTTGAGTATGTACTTTTACTTTTATTGAGTCTAGATAAATGTAAACTGAGTCTCACTGAGTAGTTTGGGCCTATACCTATCTCCAAACCATAAACCAAAAGCTCCACCAAACCAAACTAGCCCACATAGCCCATTTAAGCAATTCTATCTCCTGGAGACAGAGTTCGGGCCGAACTCTGCCTCCACACAGAGTTCGGGCCGAACTCTGTCCCCTAAATTAAGGACCCTAATTTTTAGGGTTTGCTGTATGCTAGTTGTCCAACGGCCAAAAATTTGAATTCTTGACACAGAATTCTGGCCGAATTCTGCCTATTACTACTAGTATAAATAGGCCTTGAATTCTCTCATTTTCAATCATCCAATCTTCTCTTCTCTTCTCTCTAAAGCCTTATACAAGCCTTAACCTTCTCATCTACTAGCCATAAGCTTCCTAAGCCTCAAAGTGCTCAGTGCTCTTCAGTTAGGAGTTTGTGCAAGAGTCAAGAAAGTCGCTTGGAAAATTCCAAGCATCGCCACTGCGATCTCTGTAAGAAGTTGACGTGCTGTTCTGAAGAAAAGGAATGGGGGTGTAACTACTATTTCACAAATAGTGAATTTAATCCTGAGCTAGAGTTCTCAGGCCTGGACTAGTCCTCCACGAGGGAAACCAGGCTAAAATCGGCTGCGTTAGCGTATGCTTTTTATATTTCCGTATTTACTCTGATTATTTACTGTTAGCGAAAAGAGTTTAATTTTTAATTGGCTATTATTGTTATAAACTCTATTTATTCCCCTCTAGAGTTGCCTACTTGTTCTTCATTGTCCCCATCCCGAAGGCGACATTGGAGGTGGTCAACCTTCCGCCGAGTCATGACAATGCGAGTGGACTGATTCCACTCACTACATCTCGAGGGGAGATCATGTGGGTTCACCCAGATCTCGCTCCGAAACTGACTCAACCAGGGGTACACTCTACCTCCAAAGCTAAAGGCAAGAAGACCAAGTCTTGCCGAATGGTGACCTCCTCTCCCAAGGAGGCACTTCCTGTACAAATGCGTTCACAGCAGAACGCTCAGCCTGAGGAAGCCCCTGTCGAAGTGACACCTCCCGTCACTACCTCGGCTGCTCAAGGTGAATCCCAACTTCCAGCAGCTGACAAACAAAAGCATAAGGAGGCCCGCTTTGACAGGCCTCTTCGAAAAGACAACACTTTGGGGTTAACTAAATCCTACAACTTCGATATACTGGCACAACTTGCCAGTACTCCAGCTCGGCTATCCTTGTTCGAGCTCCTCCGCCTGTCTAAAGATACTCGGGAGGCTCTCTGCAAAGCCCTAAAGGATGCCGAGTCTTTCATCAGTCAGGTCAAGCAGCCCGAGGACGATCTAGCAGTAAGTCCACACTGCCATAGTATGAGGGAGATCATCCCCTACATCACATTCACTCAACAAGACATGCTACTCAAGAACAACCGACACAACAGACCGCTATATTACATAGGGAATATTGGGGCCATCAAGGTGGATCGGATGCAGATCGACCCGGGGTCTTCTCTCAGCATTATCCCTCGGACTTTGCTTCAGACGTTGGAAATCCTAATACATCGTCTAACAGCGTCTCACACTACAATCAGTGGCTTAAACGCTAGCAAGAGTGAGCCGCTGGGCAAGATCCGACTGAAGTGTCATATCGGTGATCTCTAGACCGAGGTGACTTGTTATGTCGTAGATGCGGACGTCAACTACAATATCCTGTTGGGACGGCCGTGACTACACAAATACATAGGGATTGAGGCCTTCTTTACCAACTCTGACCTGTATAAGTAGATTCACCTCGAAGATGAAGCCAATGACGCCGATGATGAAGATGAAGATGAAGCCGAACCCGAAGCTGATTTGGAGGCAGAAATGATAATTGATGTTCTCCTGAAAGTGCGACTCAAAGGGAAGCCACCTCAAACACCGCTTCCTTTAGTGGTCAAACTTTGCGGGAGAGCACCAACTTCTTAGGGCCATACAAACACTGAAGCCCCTTTGAAGATACGACTCAAGGGAAAGTCTCCCCAAGTGACGGCTCCTCTCATAGCAAAACTATGTGGGAAGGCACCAGTCACCAAAACACCAACTGAGGCACCTCTTAAGGTGCGGCTTAAAGGCAGACCTCCTCAGTCTTCAGCCCCTCTTAAGCTTCAAGAGAAGGCCCATGTATCTCTATCGACACCAAACTCGACAAAGGCCAAGCTCCTGATGGGTTCTCCCGAACCACCTCAGGCTGCTCCAGTACTCATTGACGAAGAACTGGCAGAGTATATATCCACCAATGTGGATGCACCGTCCCTTGATGATGTAATCCCTAGGGACAAGATTCCATATTTTATCAATAAAAGGGTGTCTTTAAATTATTCTAGTCTTCCACATTAGAATGCCATGTATACTCTAGATAATGCTCTACAATTATTGTAAACACAAATAACGACTGTTAATCATGTTAATCGAGTCATCCTGTACCAATGAGTCTATTATATAGTCCCACCTCGAAACCAGGACGAAAAATCTATCAACTTCGGCAAAGTCGAGCGTCACCAAGACCTTCCACCGACGGAGCCAGAACCCGACACCGGCATAATACAAATTTACCGGTACAATGATCGAGCCAAGTATCTCATCCAAAAGCTGGGCTACAACCTAAAAAGCGGCCATGGTCTAAACTATAGCAAGGGCCGACGTCTTTTCTTATGACTCCCTATTCTAAAAGGGAAGCCACAAGATTATTATCACCGTACTCGACGGGGGATGGGCTACATCACACCCCCAACAATCCTAGAAAGTTCAGAAGCAGAAGACGTAGCACATTCTCACTCGTCTGAGGCTTCAACTTGGGACTCCGACACCAGCGTCGGCCCAATCTTTAGGAAGGTGCTGTCAACTAACATGACATCTGTACATCCTTCAGAAGATGAAGACGACAATCGAATAATAGAGTTCTTCGAAGAAGAACCCTGGCTCAACGTCTTGGCGCGCAATGAGAATCTCGCTTTGAACTACGGGAACCCCCTACTGAAGACGAAGTCGAGTAGATCGACCTTGGGGATGGATCTTCATCCAATCCTATCTTCATCAGCAAGATCTTAGTAAGGGAGGACCGAGAATCTTTGGTCCAACTAGTCAAAGAAAATATCGACGTCTTCGCTTGGAGCTACGAAGACATGTCGGGACTCGACCCACAAGTCACAATGCACAAGCTTAATATCTTACCTGACGCTAAGCCCGTTAAGCAGCAATAGCGACGCTTTTATCCCAATATCATGGATACTATCGACAAAGAAGTAGATAAGCTCATAGATAGCGGGTTTATTCGTGAAGAGAAACATCCAAACTGGATGGCTAACATCGTTCCCGTCACAAAGAAGAACGAAAAGATCCGGGTCTGCATCGACTTTCGGGATCTTAATTCTGCTTTTCTGAAGGATGAATTTCCACTCCCGATCTTCGACGTAACGATCGACAACACATATGGCTTCGAGCGCATGTCCTTCATGGACAGGTACTCAGGCTATAACCAGATCAAGATGTTCCCAGATGATGAAAAACACATGTCATTCAGGACTCTGAAGGGGGTTTACTACTACACAGTAATGCCCTTTGGCTTGAAGAATGCAGGTGCCACATACCAAAGAGCTATGAGCACCATCTTTCGCCTGCACCTCCACAAAATAATCGAATGCTATGTTTACGATATCGCCGTCAAGAGCCGTCTTTGAGGCGATCACCTCAAAGATCTGAAGGCAGTCTTCGATCTCATGCGGGCACATCAGCTCATGATGAACCTCGCCAAATCCTTCCTTAGGGTTTCCAGTGGAAAGTTCTCGAGCTTCATTATCACTGCAAAAGGCATCCATGTTGACCCCGAGAAGACTAAAGCTATCCTTGACATAGACCCTCCTAAGAACCTTAGAGAACTTTGAGGCCTGCATGGACGTCTCGCATACATCCAAAGGTTTATCGTAAACCTTTCTGGGAAATGACAGCCCTTCACCAAGCTCATGAAGAAGGGAATCTCCTATGTCTAGACGAAAGAATGTCAGAAAGCCTTTGATGACATTAAAGCTTATCTGACGAGCCCTCCAATCTTGGTAACACCTGTCACAGGCAAACCATTTCTACTCTATGTCCGCGCAATGGACCATTCCCTTGGCGCTTTATTGGCCCAAAACAATGATGCGGGCCATGAACATGCCATCTACTACCTCAGCAGGACAATGGTCGAGGCTGAACACCGGTACAATCTCGTCAAAAAAGAATGTCTAGATCTAGTGTTCTCCATCCAGAAAACTCGCCATTATGTCTCGGGATAGACAATTCATGTCATCTTCTGGGTCAATCCGCTTAGAGTTCTCATGACTAAGCCAGAAGCGCTAAATTTCCAATTAGCTACTTAGGCGATACTATTGATGCCATATGACATGGTATTCGTCTCGCAAAATGTCACGACCCGCACCCAGTGTAGGGGCACGAAAAGTGGGTACGTCCAGCCTACGCTGCAGTGTCGGCGGTAGAACGCTGTCCTAGGTCACTATCACAAACTAAATAAATATGATATACTCTCCGAACGGAGGATAAATCACAGAAGGTACAACTCAATCACAATCTAAAGATAGAAATAACACGATATGATAGATATAAAATCTCAAAGAGAACATACAAACAGAAGGAAAGTCTAAGTGTCTAAACGACACAACATCACAAACATCCAGTACAACTCTAAAGTCAATACAAATAACATAATAAAAATAAAATAAAGCCTAGCTAATCTAGTCTAAGCAGTAGGGATGACGTCCTCAACTAGAGCTGGATCCTCCTGTGGGTCCAACTCATAAGTGTCGTCTAGATGGGCTCCATAGTAGGTTGGGTAGAAGTCCTCAGTATCATATGTAATATTTTCAACAGGTCCAATCAGGATAGGAGCGAGTACAGTATATCTCATGCAGTTCATATCATAGCAGAAAATATAAAGCATGCAAAAGAGTAAGATACATGAACTGTAAGAAGATGTACATAAAAATGAGAGATATTTGTAAATTGGAAATATATACATGATAAGTAAGAACTGTAAGTGACTAGTGCTTTAGAGCACTGGCACGACCCGCACCCAGTTTTCGGATACGAGCTCATGAGCAAGCCAACTACGTATCGAGTGGACTCCAGCCCGACTCGAGTACGTATAAGCTGTCAAGGTCATGGGTATCATGTCTAATCTAAACTATATCTCAATCCACATGAATCATATAAACAAGAATGAACAAGTATGGGTCATGGTCTACAGCCCATTAGCATATTGTTCGATTAGACTCTAAAAATGATATGAGTCTATAAAATAAGCAAAAAATATCATGGTACTGAATATAAAAAACGAGAGGATAATAAAGAAATATCACAAGCAAATACCTGTATCATGCATCACAATCCTCTACCATCCCGCTCTGCTAACTAACTCCATATAGTCGCTAAACCTGAAGAGATCATCAGGTCCTCAGAGGACTAGCAAGATACATAATATACAAGCCAACATGTAACAGTACAAATATACAAAAAGTAAAGAACAATCAAGGATATCCAATGAAGCAAAGTGAACTAAGACACAAGATCTAAACACGAGGATCCTAAGACACTGGCATGCCATACTAGAAATGGCTAATAGGTCAAAGCTATAGACTGCAGTCAAGGCAAGTACTCACAATCTATAGTGTCTCAATCGCAGTCAAGGCAAGTATTCACAACCAAGACGGTAGCCAATCCTAGTATAAAAATCCTATAGACCGTAGTCAAGGCAAGTACTCACAATCTATAGAATGTCAAAGTCAAGTCCTACTCAAATCATGTCAAGTCAAGTCAAGTTATAATCAAGTCAAGGAAATCGTGGTGTAGGACTAGACGAATCTATCAAGGAATACAAATGAAACTAACACAGTGTAACAGATAGAACTATCATAACAGGAAGGAATAAGAATGTGCAGGCGACTAGAAACATGTCAAGTAAAACTATAACATGATGAGTGTACTAGACATGGAATAAAGTAATCACGAATGTAAGAAAAAGAATAGCAGCGAGATAATGAACATGCATATAAATTATACTATACAAGCTGGCAAGGTATACTTGCCTGGTGGTAGCGCGAAGAACTAATAAGATACCGTCAAGTGGTACGCCAAAAATCCATAACTGTCTCCAAAAGCTAAAATAAATATTACCAATGTTCTCAGAATAGTCAAATTAGCTAGGATTGCCTGTCCTTAAGTCCAATTCTGGACACAGGGGCAAAACGGTAATTTCGAGCAAAAATGGTGTCCGCCGTTGGACCCGCTTTGCACCAAAAATCGTGCCAGAGTCAGTGGTCTCTAAAGTCATTAAACTATATGTCTACGGATCCGATTTTCTGATACGAACCCAACCGTATGTCCAAAGTTGGATTCCGGCGGGCCGTGCACAAAATTGACTGTTGAATCGGACCATGGGGCGTGCGAAACGGCAATCCGATTCAACTGTCTCAAAATTGGACCAAACTTGGCATACAGGACCAGAAAAATAATACGGTCCTGTTGCACTAGTTTCGTCTCGATCTGATGAACGTCCACAAAGTAATTAGAAAATTTGCACAGAGGCCGATACGGTAAATTTCAACGGATACGCATCAAATTCGTCGCGCACACGCGACCAATTTGAATTCCGTCAAAGTCCACACGACCATGAAGCCGTTACGTACCTTTCGATGCTTTTGGTTCGCAACCACGTCGCCTCGATTGGCGGAACGCACGTCGTGTCGGAGGATTTTTCTAGTTTTCTAAACAGTTTTAAACGGGTTTTTATTGATTTTCAAATCGGTATTTCTTGATGTATACTCGGTGAAATTAAAATCTGTAAACAGCATTTTGAATCTGTATGGGTTGACTAAAAACCTATTCAATTAGATTTTTGGGATAGTCAAAGGATTGGCGATTTGTCGCCTTTCAAAACTAGGTATTCACTGCTCTTATGCCCTGTTTTGGTATTTCGAAACAGTAGGTTTTTTTCAGGTTTTGTGTGATAATTACACAAGAATTTGAAGTCTTGGTACGAGACTAAATTGTAGGGATCTAAAGGGGGTTATATAAGGTTCATACCAGCGTTAATGAATCGTAAAACGATTAATCGATCAAGCGGGAAGTCCATCGCGAAGTCGGCCCTTTGTGCTACTGCTGCTATTGCAGGCTGAGGTGCGACTGCCCCAGGCCGGCGCTCCGGCGGTCGTGCAGTCGGCGGGAAAGTACGCCGGCGTCGGGGGAGGGTCGCCCAGGGCTAGGAGGCTGTCGGCGTTGGGAGAGTTAGGGTTTACTTCTTTCTGTCGAGCATATTCGTACACACGGTTCTGAACAGAATCGGGGGTCGGGAGTTTTACTAATCCTGGGGAGAACAGTCGGGTCGGGTCAGGAGCTGGGATGGGTGCTCGGCTAGTTGAATGGGCAAGGCTGCCCTCCTTTTCCTCTTTCTTTTTTTTATTTCTTTTCCTATTTCTTTTTCCTATTTAACAACTAATGCATATATATATATATATATATATATATATATATATATATATATATATATATATATATATATATATATATATATATATATATATATATGTATATGTGTGTGTGTGTGTGTGTGTGTGTGTAGGTATATAAATATACATATGTATTTGTGTGTATATGGAAAGATATATATATCATTCTACTATACCTACTTATGTATACACATACGCACACATATTTCCATATATCTTTATATATACACACAAATACATATGTATATTTATATACCTACACACACACACACATATATATATATATATATATATATATATATATATATATATATATATATATATATATATATATATATATATATATATATATATATATATACACATAAACACACACACACACACACACACACACACACACACACACACATATATATATATATATATATATATACATACACATTTTTGCATATATAATATATATTTATATGATAATCTTCCTAAAATCCAAATAACCTCAATACTATTTATTTCTTAGTGTAGGGCCTACCTACATAGGTATGAACACATATACAATAATATTTATTTGACAATAAAATAAACATAACCAATAACAGTAAAGTAATATTGTTTAATAATAACATCAACAACAACAACAACAACAATAATAATAATAATAATAATAATAATAATAATAATAATAATAATAATAATAATAATAATAATAATAATATTGAAATTAAACCAATAGTATATCGCGGTGAACTCATCAACCACCCCATTTATTTGGTTCCAAAAATTCGTACAATATTCTAAACGCTATTTAATAATCATACCTATAATCTACCTATAACAAATGTTTAGAAAATTATTGCCAATTCCTAAAAATATATGCAAAATATTTATATTTACCAAACATGTCTACAAGGCTGTATTTGGTCCCACTACATGCCTACATGGGCTTAGATTTGGTTCGGCCCAGTTCGGACTAACTCGGCTCAACCGGGTTCCTGCAAAGTCAATAAATCTAATAATAATAAATTAAAATTATTTATAATGGCCATGCTATAACGTGGCCTGGTTTTTCTAGTTAGGACACACTTATGGCCCAGCATTCCCCTACCATGGCTAAACACTAGTCAAAGCACGCCACTGCACTATCCGTGCCACGATTCCTAGTCGTGTTGTACTCCAAAACTCCACCATGGCTAAAGTCATCTACCGTAATAAATACTAAATAATTATTTATACAATTCTAAAAATCACCCTTTAAGTCGAATAAATAAAAATAAAAATATTTCAAAATTTTGGGAAGGGGAGCTACAAGCACAATATGGTTATGTAAACATGTTAGGTTCTACAATAAATGGGACTACATTATACACGAGGGCACAATGGACATATACAATGTTTTATACAATAGGGGATTTGATCGCATAACCATTTTCTACTCACCCTTCCCAATCAATACACAAGAATCCAATCAATTTACGTTACCTGTACAATAGTTTATCCATGGGCTCATGTGATCATGAGTGTACAAGATTGCGCAAGAGTATACACGAATAGGAGTGTACAATAAATACAATATGTTCGTGAAAAGCACATGACAATATGTATTTAATGTACCCGAGGGGGATAACATCGCAAGACAAGATCCATATAGTACCAATCCGTGATAACAATCGTGACAGCATCAAGTAAAGTGATCTAGAGCAAGAATATAAGTCGTGACAAGTATGAAACGATCAAAGAATGTACTCGCCTGCGATCTGAATGTCTGTAAGAATATACTGTCCGAAACGAGATATCTGAGTCCTATTTAGAGCAACACAAGTCATGATGTATACAAAGGGGTTATAAATGAAGTGTACAATGCATCTACATGATTTCTAGGTCAATCTAGGTCAAAGTCAACTCTTGGTCAACTATAAAGTCAAACTAGGTCAACTAGCTAGGGTTTGGTCAACAAGGTCAAACTAGTCTAAGTTAGTCAAATCAAGGTCAAACTCTAGTCAAATTTAGTCTACAAGTTCAAGTCTAGCCCAATCCTATATCATATAACTTAGGCTACAAGCATACAAACTTACACTTATATATATTCACACATTTCTTGTTATGCATACATATATTCATATCATGCATATAGGCTGGCATTCATCATATTCATATATTACCATACATTACATTACAATTTACATGATTATATCATAATTCATATTTTCATGTAACATTACATATATGCTTGCATCCATTGCATTCATGCTTACATACATATATGTATTCATATATGCATACTTTCTTACATTTATGTTTACATTACATTCATGCATACATACTACAATACATGTGCCTATTAAATAAAAAGAAGGAAGGGAAGGAAAGATGAGTGAAGGGGACAGTAAAATTGAAATGGACTGAACATAGTGACCATTCCTGAGTTTAAACTCAGTTAACAAATGTTTTTAAGGCACCAAAATCAAAGCCTAACCATACCAACTCATATGAAATCAAATCTTATATTCCAATTCCCATCTCAGGTTTACATTACATTAGCATTCATGTTAGCTAGCATTCAATCTTAGGTTTACATCTATTCTCAGATTTTCTATGTTATAAACATTCTCAGTTTTGAACCAAAGTGGAACATCAATATATATAGATATATATATATACAGTTCAGTTTTCAGGTTCAATATTAGTAAAGGAAAACAAGGTATCAGTTTAATGTATTCAACTTAAACTCAGTTATACATTTCAATTATCAAAACACAACCAAAAATCTAGTTTCAATCCCAGGTTTCATAACCCAAACTGAAATCCAGTTTCATTCTCTGTTTTCATGTGTCATTCAATTCTCAGTTCAATGTGTAGTGAAGTGTTTGAAACTTGACAAAACCAAAACCCAGTTTTCGTATGCTAGTTTAAAACCAAATTTGAATATAAACTCAGTTATACATTTGCTAAACCTCTATTCTCAGTTTTTCTTTTTTCAGGTATCACATTAAACTCAGTTTTCTCATTTCAAATTCAAACCATAGTTTTCTATATAACAAACCAAAAACCCAAATTCAAAATCCCTGATCAGTTTAATGTATCAGTAACTCATAAATCAAGTTTTTTAAAGCAACCCAAACCTAACATTCTTAGGTTAATTAGAATACCAAAACTCATTTACTCGAACACAGTTCACAGCTAAAGTATCAGAAATTCACTTCAAGAAATCAATTTCTAACCCATAATCGTACGAAACCCAAAATCAGGCATACAGAAGTGTCCCCCCCACATGTATACATGTCAGGGGGGTGTACGTGTCCAAACAATAGACATGAAGGTGTCCAAATAATGTATATGAAATATCAGTGAAACAGTGCATAACATGGCCTCGTGCAGTCATGTCGAGCCACATTGGACACAAAACATCGCACGAGAGGCTACATGCTCGTGTCCACACATAGCCTAGGTATAGGGCTACACATTCGAGTCCCTGGCATGAGTCCACGTTGTGTCTGCACACGACACGAAGGCCGTGTTAGAAGCCACTGTTCACGTGGGTCCAAACAGTGTAAGTTCAGTACAGGCTCATTTTCATGTCCGATACGACATAAGGTGTCATGAAACTTGGGGGGTGGCCTGAAAGTGTCTGCCGCCACCTCTGTGCCAAGTGGCACGTGTCCACGCGGCCTACATGGGGAGAAATCAGGCTCGGGTAGCAGGGCACTCAGTGTGGCCTCGTGTAGTCAGTTCGTGTCCACTTTAGACACGGAAACGACACAAAATCCAACTCAGAGTTAGGGTTTTGTGTTCCTCACATATAGAGCTATCAAAACATATAATTAATTTCAGAATTTACAACCAAACAATGCACTTGGGCATTTCATCAAACACCCATTTAAAAACACTGATACGTGTCTGATACGTACACTAAATGGACACGAGATCCTACCAAACTCACTCTACAACTAGGGAACACCTAGGTGGATGCAACTATGGAAAGAAATCAAGAATTCATAAGGGTTTTTATTGTTTTACCTATTGAGAGTTCAAGCTCAATGAAAAGGCTCCTAAGTGAATTGTTCCCTCCACAAGTTGTTGCCAAATTTTCTTCAAATCCTTGCTAGCAAGCCTCCACTAGCCTCCTCTACTATTGTGAATCTCAATGCAAGAGAATAGCCTCAATTTAGGATTAATTTGGATTGAAAGGGAGAATTTTGGGGAAGAACAAATTAGGGTTTCTTTGTAGGTGTTAAAAGAGGCAAGAACAAACATAGGAGCATACTTATAGGGGGATTTCTAGGTTATGGCTGGCCATCTAAGTAGGAATTAGGGTTTGACACTGGCTAGATGTGCGGTTAAGGCTTCTCCACATAAATTTAAGTCCATTCATTGGTCCAATTTAGTTCTAAGGCTTCTTTTTACAAATTTCTTAAGAAAAATATCCTACTACAATAATATCTAGATATTCCTAATCTTTTCATGATGGAAGCTTCTAATATAATATCTAGGCACATGACTAATATCTAGATTAGGTTAACTTCTAGGTTAGTTTCTAACAATTCAATTAGCACAATATTAATGAATCAAAATCCTAATTAATTCAAAAGTCACAAAATGACCAAAATATCCTTAGGCTAAAAAGTGGTAATTTGAAATTCTAATCACATGACTAGGCTCCCATGGTCATGGTTAGTCTCTAGGTTTAGCAATTCTAGGGTTGCACTAGTTAACCATCAAAATCATATTTCAATATTCTAAATAGTTTTAAATTGATTAAAAATCACCAAAAATCATAACATGATTTAAATATCATTACTAAATGATTATAAATACAAAAGTTTAAAATTATCCTCATTTTAGAAAAGTGGGTGTTACACAAAAGGCTGTCAAAGGCCAAGCACTGGCCGACTTCCTAGCCGCGCACCCAATTCCAGAATCGTCTTGACTCTATGAGGACATTCCAAATGAAGTGCGAGAATCAAACATTACCGAATAGAACCCCGTTTGGCAGATGTTCTTCGACGGTACTTCAAGAACAGGCCCCAAAGGCCATATCATTGCAGGAGTGGGGGTAGTCCTGATCTCCTCCGACAAGCTGGTTATCCAGCGTGCCTATTTCCTTTCAGTGCCATGCTCCAACAACGTTGTAAAGTACAATGATCTCATCAATATGGGACTCCAGTTAGCAAAGCAGCTGGGGATAGAATACCTCGAGTCTTACAGCGACTCAAAACTCGTCGTCAATCAAGTTCGAGGATAATACGAGGTCCACCATAAAGACCTGGTCCCATATCACAAAGCAGCATTGGACATCATCTCAACCTTCGCTGAATTCTTCATAGAACATGTGCCTCGACTACAAAACTTGGAGGCTGACGCTCTTGCTGGCCTCGCAGCCTCATTGGAATCATCCGTCGGGACTCAACACTTTATCATAGTGGTGGGTCGGGATTTGGCTTGCCCCCGAAATAATCTGTGTATACAAATAAATCATGCCATGACTACTGACACCAGCATCAACTTCAGAGACTGGAGATTCCCGTTCATCGACTTTGCCATCTACGGGATCCTCCCGGAAGACCCAAAGAAAGCAGTCTCAGTCAGAAGGCGCTCGCTCCGGTTCTATTACGATACGGCTACTAAAATGCTGTACCGACGCTCCTACGATGGACTTCTCCTCCGATGTCTATCAAACGAAGAAGTAGCCGAAGCTCTTCGAGAGGCCCATAATGGAACATGCAGAGCTCACTAACCCGATCCTAAGCTACAGGAACGACTTCGACGCATGGGCTTTTACTGGCCCACCATGATGGCCGACGCTGTCGAGTATGCAAAAAAATATCGTGCTTGCCAGCTACATGCCGACTTCATCCACAGACCGTCAGAACCTCTCCATCCTACGGTCGTCTCTTGGCTATTTGAAGCTTGGGACATAGACATAGTGGGACCCAAGCAATCACTGACTACTTCTCTAAGTGGGCAGAAGCAGTACCACTGACATAAGTGAAAAGGTTAAAGGTGATCAGCTTCATCAAGCATCACGTAATCTACCGTTTCGGGGTACCCCGGAGGATCATCCATGACAACGGTCCATAATTCATCAACCATGCGTTCAGCAGATTTTGCGACAAGAATAGCATTCAGAATGTAGCATCAACCATCTACAATCCGACAGCAAACGGATTGGCTGAAGCTTTTAATAAAACTGTCATCATGCTACTCAAAAAGGTCGTGTCATCCAATAAGCACAACTGGGAGAAGAAGCTCGATGAATGCCTTTGGGCCTATTGCACGATGATACGGACCCCGACGGGTAACACACCATTCTTGTTGGTCTATGGAAGCAAAGCAGTACTGCCTCTAGAGATCCAGATACCCTTATTCCAAGTGGCGATCACGAACCAGCTGACGGAAGAAGATAATCAACGTCGCCGTCTGTAAGAGTTGGAAGCGCTCGATGAAAAATGTCTCTTGGCTCAACAGCACATCGAACTTTATCAAGCCCGCATTTTACAGGCTTTCAACAGAAGAGTCAAACAGAGAACTTTCAAAGTAGGCAACTTGGTTCTGGCAGTTAGGAGACCGATGGTGATGACTCACAAGACACCGAAAAAGTTCGAACTCAAATGGGAAGGACCCTTCATCGTAGAGACGGTATACTCAAACGGTGCTTACCGTTGTAACCCTTAAATTTCTAATATTATTTTTAATTTAATTTTGATATTGATTTTTTATTTCGTATCTATATGTCACGTACGAGCACGTATATGCCAGAAAGTACGTTTTTTAATATACATAAGGGTTTTAATTAAAGTCTTTCTTCATATGGAAAATAAGTTGTTTATGAAAATAAGTATAAGGTATTTCTATTTGCTTATAAATTATAAAATATGTCGTGTCGAGATTGCCAAAACTTTATTTTGTTTATTTATTTAAAGGCTATTTTTTATTGTCGCAAAATCTGCTGATAACAATCCATGATAACAATCGTGACAGCATCAAGTAAAGTGATCTAGAGCAAGAATATAAGTCGTGACAAGTATGAAACGATCAAAGAATGTACTCGCCTGCGATCTGAATGTCTGTAAGAATATACTGTCCGAAACGAGGTATCTGAGTCCTATTTAGAGCAACACAAGTCATGATGTATACAAAGGGGTTATAAATGAAGTGTACAATGCATCTACATGATTTCTAGGTCAATCTAGGTCAAAGTCAACTCTTGGTCAACTATAAAGTCAAACTAGGTCAACTAGCTTGGGTTTGGTCAACAAGGTCAAACTAGTCTAAGTTAGTCAAATCTAGGTCAAACTTTAGTCAAATTTAGTCTACAAGTTCAAGTCTAGCCCAATCCTATATCATATAACTTAGGCTACAAGCATACAAACTTACACTTATATATATTCACACATTTCATGTTATGCATACATATATTCATATCATGCATATAGGCTGGCATTCATCATATTCATATATTACCATACATTATACTACAATTTACATGATTATATCATAATTCATATTTTCATGTAACATTACATACATGCTTGCATCCATTGCATTCATGCTTGCATACATACATGTATTCATATATGCATACTTTCTTACATTTATGTTTACATTGCATTCATGCATACATACTACAATACATGTGCCTATTAAATGAAAAGAAGGAAGGGAAGGAAAGATGAGTGAAGGGGACAGTGAAATTGAAATGGACTGAACACAGTGACCATTCCTGAGTTTAAACTCAGTTAACAAATGTTTTTAAGGCACCAAAATCAAAGCCTAACCATACCAACTCATATGAAATCAAATCTTATATTCCAATTCCCATCTCAGGTTTACATTACATTAGCATTCATGTTAGCTAGCATTCAATCTTAGGTTTACATCTATTCTCAGATTTTCTATGTTATAAACATTCTCAGTTTTTAACCAAAGTGAAACATTAATATATATAGATATATATATACAGTTCAGTTTTCAGGTTCAATATTAGTAAAGGAAAACAAGGTATCAGTTTAATGTATTCAACTTAAACTCAGTTATACATTTCAATTATCAAAACACAACCAAAAATCTAGTTTCAATCCCAGGTTTCATAACCCAAACTGAAATCCAGTTTCATTCTCTGTTTTCATGTGTCATTCAATTCTCAGTTCAATGTGTAGTGAAGTGTTTGAAACTTGACAAAACCAAAACCCAGTTTTCGTATGCTAGTTTAAAACCAAATTTGAATATAAACTCAGTTATACATTTGCTAAACCTCTATTCTCAGTTTTTCTTTTCTCAGGTATCACATTAAACTCAGTTTTCTCATTTCAAATTCAAACCATAGCTTTCTATATAACAAACCAAAAACCCAAATTCAAAATCCCTGATCAGTTTAATGTATCAGTAACTCATAAATCAGGTTTTTTAAAGCAACCCAAACCTAACATTCTCAGGTTAATTAGAATACCAAAACTCATTTACTCGAACACAGTTCACAGCTAAAGTATCAGAAATTCACTTCAAGAAATCAATTTCTAACCCATAATCGTACGAAACCCAAAATCAGGCATACAGAAGTGTCCCCCCCACATGTATACATGTCAGGGGGGTGTACGTGTCCAAACAATAGACACGAAGGTGTCCAAATAATGTATATGAAATATCAGTGAAACAGTGCATAACATGGCCTCGTGCAGTCATGTCGAGCCACATTGGACACAAAATATCGCACGAGAGGCCACATGCTCGTGTCCACACATAGCCTAGGTGTAGGGCTACACATTCGAGTCCCTGGCATGAGTCCACGTTGTGTCTGCACACGACACGAAGGCCGTGTTAGAAGCCACTGTTCACGTGGGTCCAGACAGTGTAAGTTCAGTACAGGCTCATTTTCGTGTCCGATACGATATAAGGTGTCATGAAACTTGGGGGGTGGCCTAAAAGTGTCTGCCGCCACCTCTGTGCCAAGTGGCACGTGTCCACGCGGCCTACATAGGGAGAAATCAGGCTCAGGTAGCAGGGCACTCAGTGTGGCCTCGTGTAGTCAGTTCGTGTCCACTTTAGACACGGAAACAACACAAAATCCAACTCAGAGTTAGGGTTTTGTGTTCCTCACATATAGGGCTATCAAAACATATAATTAATTTCAGAATTTACAAGCAAACAATGCACTTGGGCATTTCATCAAACACCCATTTAAAAACACTGATACGTGTCTGATACGCACACTAAATGGACACGAGATCCTACCAAACTTACTCTACAACTAGGGGACACCTAGGTGGATGCAACTATGGAAAGAAATCAAGAATTCATAAGGGTTTTTATTATTTTACCTATTGAGAGTTCAAGCTCAATGAAAAGGCTCCTAAGTGAATTGTTCCCTCCACAAGTTATTGCCAAATGTTCTTCAAATCCTTGCTAGCAAGCCTCCACTAGCCTCCTCTACTGTTGTGAATCTCAATGCAAGAGAATAGCCTCAATTTAGGATCAATTTGGATTGAAAGGGAGAATTTTGGGGAAGAACAAATTAGGGTTTCTTTGTAGGTGTTAAAAGAGGCAAGAACAAACATAGGAGCATACTTATAGGGGGATTTCTAGGTTATGGCTGGCCATCTAAGTAGGAATTAGGGTTTGACACTGGCTAGATGTGCGGTTAAGGCTTCTCCACATAAATTTAAGTCCATTCATTGGTCCAATTTAGTTCTAAGGCTTCTTTTTACAAATTTCTTAAGAAAAATATCCTACTACAATAATATCTAGATATTCCTAATCTTTTCATGATGGAAGCTTCTAATCTAATATCTAGGCTCATGACTAATATCTAGATTAGGTTAACTTCTAGGTTAGTTTCTAACAATTCAATTAGCACAATATTAATGAATCAAAATCCTAATTAATTCAAAAGTCACAAAATGACCAAAATATCCTTAGGCTAAAAAGTGGTAATTTGAAATTCTAATCACATGATTAGGCTCCCATAGTCATGGTTAGTCTCTAGGTTTAGCAATTCTAGGGTTGCACTAGTTAACCATCAAAATCATATTTCAATATTCTAAATAGTTTTAAATTGATTAAAAATCACCAAAAATCATAACATGATTTAAATATCATTACTAAATGATTATAAATACAAAAGTTTAAAATTATCCTCATTTTAGAAAAGTGGGTGTTACACAAAAGGCTGTCAAAGGCCAAGCACTGGACGACTTCCTAGCCGCGCACCCAATTCCAGAATCGTCTTGACTCTATGAGGACATTCCAAATGAAGTGCGAGAATCAAACATTACCGAATAGAACCCCGTTTTGCAGATGTTCTTCGACGGTGCTTCAAGAACAGGCCCCAAAGGCCAGATCATTGCAGGAGTGAGGGTAGTCCTGATCTCCGCTGACAAGCTGGTTATCCAGCGTGCCTATTCCCTTTCAGAGTCGTGCTCCAACAACGTTGTAAAGTACAATGCTCTCATCAATATGGGACTCCAGTTAGCAAAGCAGCTGGGGATAGAATACCTCGAGTCTTACAGTGACTCAAAACTCGTCGTCAATCAAGTTCGAGGATAATACGAGGTCCACCATAAAGACCTGGTCCCATATCACAAAGCAGCATTGGACATCATCTCAACCTTCGCTGAATTCTTCATAGAACATGTGCCTCGACTACAAAACTTGGAGGCTGACGCTCTTGCTGGCCTCGCAGCCTCATTGGCATCACCCGTCGGGACTCAACACTTTATCATAGTGGTGGGTCGGGATTTGGCTTGCCCCCGAAATAATCTGTGTATGCAAATAAATCATGCCATGACTACTGACACCAGCATCAACTTCAGAGACTGGAGATTCCCGTTCATCGACTTTGCCATCTACGGGATCCTCCCGGAAGACCCAAAGGAAGCAGTCTCAGTCAGAAGGCGCTCGCTCCGGTTCTATTACGATACGGCGACTAAAATGCTGTACCGACGCTCCTACGATGGACTTCTCCTCCGATGTCTATCAAACAAAGAAGTAGCCGAAGCTCTTCGAGAGGCCCATAATGGAACATGCAGAGCTCACCAACCCGATCCTAAGCTACAGGAACGACTTCGACACATGGGCTTTTACTGGCCCACCATGATGGCCGACGCTGTCGAGTATGCAAAGAAATATCGTGCTTGCCAGCTACATGCCGACTTCATCCACAGACCGTCAGAACCTCTCCATCCTACGGTTGTCTCTTGGCTATTTGAAGACTGGGACATAGACATAGTGGGACCCAAGCAATCACTGACTACTTCTCTAAGTGGGCAGAAGCAGTACCACTGACATAAGTGAAAAGCTCAAAGGTGATCAGCTTCATCAAGCATCACGTAATCTACCGTTTCGGGGTACCCCGGAGGATCATCCACGACAACGGTCCATAATTCATCAACTATGCGCTCAGCAGATTTTGCGACAAGAATAGCATTCAGAATGTAGCATCAACCATCTACAATCCGACAGCAAATGGATTGGCTAAAGCTTTTAATAAAACTGTCATCATGCTACTCAAAAAGGTCATGTCATCCAACAAGCACAACTGGGAGAAGAAGCTAGATGAATGCCTTTGGGCCTATCATACGATGATACGGACCCCGACGGGTAACACACCATTCTTGTTGGTCTATGGAAGCAAAGCAGTACTGCCTCTAGAGATCCAGATACCCTTATTCCAAGTGGCGATCACGAACCTGCTGACGGAAGAAGATAATCAACGTCGCCGTCTGTAAGAGTTGGAAGCGCTCGATGAAAAATGTATCTTGGCTCAACAGCACATCGAACTTTATCAAGCCCGCATTTTACAGGCTTTCAACAGAAGAGTCAAACAGAGAACTTTCAAAGTAGGCAACTTGGTTCTGGCAGTTAGGAGACCGATGGTGATGACTCACAAGACACCGGAAAAGTTCGAACCCAAATGGGAAGGACCCTTCATCGTAGAGACGGTATACTCAAACGGTGCTTACCATTGTAAACCCCCTAAATTTCTAATACTATTTTTAATTTAATTTTGATATTGATTTTTTATTTCGTATCTATATGTCACGTGCGAGCACGTATATGCCAGAAAGTACGTTTTTTAATATACACAAGGGTTTTAATTAAAGTCTTTCTTCATATGGAAAATAAGTTGTTTATGAAAATAAGTATAAGGTATTTATATTTGCTCATAAATTATAAAATATGTCGTGTCGAGATTGCCAAAACTTTATTTTGTTTATTTATTTAAAGGCTATTTTTTTATTGTCGCAAAATCTGCTGATAACAATCCATGATAACAATCGTGACAGCATCAAGTAAAGTGATCTAGAGCAAGAATATAAGTCGTGACAAGTATGAAACGATCAAAGAATGTACTCGCCTGCGATCTGAATGTCTGTAAGAATATACTGTCCGAAACGAGGTATCTGAGTCCTATTTAGAGCAACACAAGTCATGATGTATACAAAGGGGTTATAAATGAAGTGTACAATGCATCTACATGATTTCTAGGTCAATCTAGGTCAAAGTCAACTCTTGGTCAACTATAAAGTCAAACTAGGTCAACTAGCTAGGGTTTGGTCAACAAGGTCAAACTAGTCTAAGTTAGTCAAATCTAGGTCAAACTCTAGTCAAATTTAGTCTACAAGTTCAAGTCTAGCCCAATCCTATATCATATAACTTAGGCTACAAGCATACAAACTTACACTTATATATATTCACACATTTTATGTTATGCATACATATATTCATATCATGCATATAGGCTGGCATTCATCATATTCATATATTACCATACATTACATTACAATTTACATGATTATATCATAATTCATATTTTCATGTAACATTACATACATGCTTGCATCCATTGCATTCATGCTTGCATACATACATGTATTCATATATGCATACTTTCTTACATTTATGTTTACATTGCATTCATGCATACATACAACAATACATGTGCCTATTAAATGAAAAGAAGGAAGGGAAGGAAAGATGAGTGAAGGGGACAGTGAAATTGAAATGGACTGAACACAGTGACCATTCCTGAGTTTAAACTCAGTTAACAAATGTTTTTAAGGCACCAAAATCAAAGCCCAACCATACCAACTCATATGAAATCAAATCTTATATTCCAATTCCCATCT
This sequence comes from Iris pallida, assembly GCA_029216955.1. Taxonomy (NCBI): domain Eukaryota; kingdom Viridiplantae; phylum Streptophyta; class Magnoliopsida; order Asparagales; family Iridaceae; genus Iris; species Iris pallida. The sequence continues at coordinate 732,461 of JANAVB010034889.1, read as the reverse complement.
CAGGTTTACATTACATTAGCATTCATGTTAGCTAGCATTCAATCTTAGGTTTACATCTATTCTCAGATTTTCTATGTTATAAACATTCTCAGTTTTTAACCAAAGTGAAACATCAATATATATAGATATATATATACAGTTCAATTTTCAGGTTCAATATTAGTAAAGGAAAACTAGGTATCAGTTTAATGTATTCAACTTAAACTCAGTTATACATTTCAATTATCAAAACACAACCAAAAATCTAGTTTCAATCCCAGGTTTCATAACCCAAACTGAAATCCAGTTTCATTCTCTGTTTTCATGTGTCATTCAATTCTCAGTTCAATGTGTAGTGAAGTGTTTGAAACTTGACAAAACCAAAACCCAGTTTTCGTATGCTAGTTTAAAACCAAATTTGAATATAAACTCAGTTATACATTTGCTAAACCTCCATTCTCAGTTTTTCTTTTCTCAGGTATCACATTAAACTCAGTTTTCTCATTACAAATTCAAACCATAGCTTTCTATATAACAAACCAAAAACCCAAATTCAAGATCCCTGATCAGTTTAATGTATCAGTAACTCATAAATCAGGTTTTTTAAAGCAACCCAAACCTAACATTCTCAGGTTAATTAGAATACCAAAACTCATTTACTCGAACACAGTTCACAGCTAAAGTATCAGAAATTCACTTCAAGAAATCAATTTCTAACCCATAATCGTACGAAACCCAAAATCAGGCATACAGAAGTGTCCCCCCCCCCACATGTATACATGTCAGGGGGGTGTACGTGTCCAAACAATAGACACGAAGGTGTCCAAATAATGTATATGAAATATCAGTGAAACAGTGCATAACATGGCCTCGTGCAGTCATGTCGAGCCACATTGGACACAAAATATCGCACGAGAGGCTACATGCTCGTGTCCACACATAGCCTAGGTGTAGGGCTACACATTCGAGTCCCTGGCATGAGTCCACGTTGTGTCTGCACACGACACGAAGGCCGTGTTAGAAGCCACTGTTCACGTGGGTCCAGACAGTGTAAGTTCAGTACAGGCTCATTTTTGTGTGCGATACGACATAAGGTGTCATGAAACTTGGGGGGTGGCCTGAAAGTGTCTGCCGCCACCTCTGTGCCAAGTGGCACGTGTCCACGCGGCCTACATAGGGAGAAATTAGGCTCGGGTAGCAGGGCACTCAGTGTGGCCTCGTGTAATCAGTTCGTGTCCACTTTAGACACGGAAACGACACAAAATCCAACTCAGAGTTAGGGTTTTGTGTTCCTCACATATAGGGCTATCAAAACATATAATTAATTTCAGAATTTACAAGCAAACAATGCACTTGGGCATTTCATCAAACACCCATTTAAAAACACTGATACGTGTCTGATACGCACACTAAATGGACACGAGATCCTACCAAACTTACTCTACAACTAGGGGACACCTAGGTGGATGCAACTATGGAAAGAAATCAAGAATTCATAAGGGTTTTTAGTATTTTACCTATTGATAGTTCAAGCTCAATGAAAAGGCTCCTAAGTGAATTGTTCCCTCCACAAGTTATTGCCAAATGTTCTTCAAATCCTTGCTAGCAAGCCTCCACTAGCCTCCTCTACTGTTGTGAATCTCAATGCAAGAGAATAGCCTCAATTTAGGATCAATTTGGATTGAAAGGGAGAATTTTGGGGAAGAACAAATTAGGGTTTCTTTGTAGGTGTTAAAAGAGGCAAGAACAAACATAGGAGCATACTTATAGGGGGATTTCTAGGTTATGGCTGGCCATCTAAGTAGGAATTAGGGTTTAATACTGGCTAGATGTGCGGTTAAGGCTTCTCCACATAAATTTAAGTTCATTCATTGGTCCAATTTAGTTCTAAGGCTTCTTTTTACAAATTTCTTAAGAAAAATATCCTACTACAATAATATCTAGATATTCCTAATCTTTTCATGATGGAAGCTTCTAATCTAATATCTAGGCTCATGACTAATATCTAGATTAGGTTAACTTCTAGGTTAGTTTCTAACAATTCAATTAGCACAATATTAATGAATCAAAATCCTAATTAATTCAAAAGTCACAAAATGACCAAAATATCCTTAGGCTAAAAAGTGGTAATTTGAAATTCTAATCACATGACTAGGCTCCCATAGTCATGGTTAGTCTCTAGGTTTAGCAATTCTAGGGTTGTACTAGTTAACAATCAAAATCATATTTCAATATTCTAAATAGTTTTAAATTGATTAAAAATCACCAAAAATCATAACATAATTTAAATATCATTACTAAATGATTATAAGTACAAAAGTTTAAAATTATCCTCATTTTAGAAAAGTGGGTGTTACACAAAAGGCTGTCAGAGGCCAAGCACTGGCCGACTTCCTAGCCGCACACCCAATTCCAGAATCGTCTGGACTCAATGAGGACATTCCAAATGAAGTACGAGAATCAAACATTACCGAAGAGAACCCCATTTGGCAGATGTTCTTCGACGGTGCTTCAAGAACAGGCCCCAAAGACCAGATCATCGCAGGAGTGGGGGTAGTCCTGATCTCCCCCGACAAGCTGGTTATCCAGCGTGCCTATTCCCTTTCAGAGCCGTGCTCCAACAACGTTGTAAAGTACAATGCTCTCATCAATATGGGACTCCAGTTAGCAAAGCAGCTGGGGATAGAATACCTCGAGTCTTACAGCGACTCAAAACTCGTCGTCAATCAAGTTCAAGGATAATACGAGGTCCACCATAAAGACCTGGTCCCTTATCACAAAGCAGCATTGGACATCATCTCAACCTTCGCTGAATTCTTCATAGAACATGTGCCTCGACTACAAAACTTGGAGGCTGATGCTCTTGCTGGCCTCACAGCCTCATTGGCATCACCCGTCGGGACTCAACACTTTATCATAGTGGTGGGTCGGGATTTGGCTTGCCTCCGAAATATTCTGTGTATGCGAATAAATCATGCCATGACTACTGACACCAGCATCAACTTCAGAGATTGGAGATTCCCGTTCATCGACTTTGCCATCTACGGGATCCTCCCGGAAGACTCAAAGGAAGCAGTCTCAGTCAGAAGGCGCTCGCTCCGGTTCTGTTACGATATGGCTACTAAAATGCTGTACCGACGCTCCTACGATGGACTTCTCCTCCGATGTCTATCAAACGAAGAAGTAGCCGAAGCTCTTCGAGAGGCCCATGATGGAACATGCAGAGCTCACCAACCCGATCCTATGCTACAGGAACGACTTCGACGCATGGGCTTTTACTGGTCCACCATGATGGCTGACGCTGTCGAGTATGCAAAGAAATATCGTGCTTGCCAGCTACATGCCAACTTCATCCACAGACCGTTAGAACCTCTCCATCTTACGGTCGTCTCTTAGCTATTTGAAGCCTGGGACATAGACATAGTGGGACCCAAGCAATCACTGACTACTTCTCTAAGTGGGAAGAAGCAGTACCACTGACATAAGTGAAAAGCTCAAAGGTGATCAGCTTCATCAAGCATCACGTCATCTACCGTTTCGGGGTACCCCGGAGGATCATCCACGACAACGGTCCATAATTCATCAACCATGCGTTCAGCAGATTTTGCGACAAAAATAGCATTCAGAATGTAGCATCAACCATCTACAATCCGACAGCAAACGGATTGGCTGAAGCTTTTAATAAAACTATTATCTTGCTACTCAAAAAGGTCGTGTCATCTAACAAGCGCAAATGGGAGAAGAAGCTCGATGAATGCCTTTGGGCCTATCGCACGATGATACGGGCCCTGTAATGCCTGTGGTTCGTATTACGTATTCTTGGAATACGTGTATGTATTTTATTCTTGTATTGCATGATTCCTTGTTTAGTTTTCTTCATGGCTTGGCTTGGTTTATTCTTGGCCCGGGTTGGCTTGGTTCGGTTGGGATTATTTTGGTTCATCATGAACCATGGATAAACCCCTACCTACCACCACCATTTGTATTTATTAACCCTCTTCATTCTCTCTCTTCATTATTTATCTTCTTCTTCCTCATTTACTCCCTTCACCTACCAAAGAGAGAAGAGAGAGGTCTAGGCAAGTGCACCTTGCCATCACTTGAGAACCACTTTTTATTTGTCTATTAGCTAGATTAGGCCATGATGATCAACATTAGAACTTGACATTTTGTGATTCGGAGTCTCCATTGTTCTAGATCTAAGTTTCTTCTATTTTCGGTTTTGTATGGTTTTGATCTATTTAAGTTGTATTTTTATGGGTTTTGATGTTTTTATGTTGGAGAGAATTGAATCTCACCCAATTTTGACCTTTGAAAAGCTGGATTTGGACTTATTTTGACCAAGTTATGGATTTTTGAAGCTTTGGGTTCAACCATAGAGTTCTTGCTGTTTGGAAAAGACAGTCAGCAGTGCACGAGCTTTTTAGCTTATGCCACTGAGTTGCGCGCGCTCTTTAGCACAGTGCAGTCCCCATACGCTGCCTTTTGGGAGCGTATGACTCGCATACGCTCGCTTGCTTGACAAGGAGTCGTATGGACCCCATACGCTGCCTTTTGGGAGCGTATGACTCGCATACGCTCGCTTGCTTGACAAGGAATCGTATGGACCCCATACACTGCCTTTTGGGAGCGTATGACTCGTATACGCTCGTTTGCTTGACAATGAGTCGTATGGAATACATACGCTGCCTTTTGGGAGCGTGTGACCTGAGCGTATGACTTTGGCACTGAGCGTATGGCCTTTGGCTGACTTGGTCTCATGTCAGCGTGTCAGATTTGGTTTTATTTTCCCTGAGCTTGGCTCTTCTATAGCCCTGTATATTGATATTTTATTAGATATTTTACGTCCATTTTATATCCTTACGCCTTTTGTCCTGAACTTGATAATTGTGAATTTACTTGATATGTTTGGAATTGACAATTGAGCATGACCTGATAGTGACCTGTAGTGGTGAACTCCTGACATGATAACCTGACATGACCTGATAGTGGCCCGTCGTGGCGCACTCCTGACAAGTACACTTGGCATGATAACCTGACATGATTTTCTTGATAAGCTGTTGCGACGGCTACCTGATATGACATGACCTGTATAATAACCTGGACACCGTGGGCGATTGTGCTTGTATAAATAATCCAGTCTTGTCTTGTATTATGTCTAGGAGGGGACTCCTGAGTACCACGGTCAGGAGTACCTATTGAAATAAACTAAGGGCTAATAACTAGATTAATACATTAGTCATGAAGTAATTTCCCAGCTACAGGCAATCCCGTTACCTGGACACGCCTTGGGATCTGTGGCCTGCCGTCGAGTAGGGCACATTTCCAGCACACTGTCATGTGTTGCACCCTTTAAGCTACCTAAGGGTACATTCGTTTCCTGGACGATGTACCTACCTGAATTCAACTCTAATCTTTTAACCCGGGGAACCTGGATGGTCTGCAGGGCTTGTGGCTGTGGAATAATCTCACTGCATCTTGTTAGTAATTAGGCTTGTGACAACCCTAGTTAGTTAAAGTATCAAGCCGTAATTCTTGCTTGGCCGTGAAGTGATTGGATGGAGTCTAACCAGTCTAGTCCTGCCCGGATCCTGTTCCAGATCATTGAACGACCAGAATGCTTGTATTTATTTTACCGATAAATGGTGAGAATTCCAAGCTCTGTTCAGACGAAGGGTTACAACCCCGGTCCTTGTTTGGTTTACGGGTTGTAACCTGGTTATCTGAATAGTTCCATGGTTATCTCGTCGTACATCATCCTGGTGTATTTTCTTTATTCCAGTTCTTACTTTATTTATATCTTGTGCTGATTGCTAGTTTTGGTTCTTAAGTGAAGCCTCCTTTGTGGCACTTGCTCTTTCTGGGGTCTGACCCAGCTGGTTTTGTGTGGCCAGATTTCGGAGCAGCTCCAGAGGATCTACCGACCTTCCAGCCAGATAGTGGCCACTAGACGGAACCCTGGAAACGAGTGGGTTACTTTTGGCTCTCCCACTCTATTGTAAAAATATTCTTTTGAGGCGTTTAGCCGACGAGCACCTGTTTAGCTTGATTGCAACTCTATTTACTGTCTGCCTACGGGCTGTAGCATGATTAACAAGATCCTAGGGTTGATCATGTATGACTAAACTCTTGCTAGTCCTAACATTTTGTAACGACTAGCTTCATGATCAGCTGAATATGTAATATTTGGGACGCCTTATTGTTGTATATTTAATGATCATACATCTTGTGACTTTTACTTACTTGCTTATGATTGAGACACTAGGCTTGTTCATGACCTTAAGAGACTGCTGGCTGGTAGATAAACCCTCATGTATCTAGACAGCCGTGACCGTATAGCGAGATGGATTCCATTTCATATACGTAGCTGGCTATGTCTGCCCCCGCTCTCCAGTATTCTGGTTCTGGGGCGTGACAGACCCCGACGGGTAATACACCATTCTTGTTGGTCTATGTAAGCGAAGCAGTACTGCCTCTAGAGATCCAGATACCCTTATTCCAAGTGGCGATCACGAACCAGCTGACGGAAGAAGATAATCAACGTCGCCGTCTGTAAAAGTTGGAAGCGCTCGATGAAAAATGTCTCTTGGCTCAATAGCACATCGAACTTTATCAAGCCCGCATTTTACAGGCTTTCAACAGAAGAGTCAAATAGAGAACTTTTAAAGTTGGCGACTTGGTTCTGGCAGTTAGGAGACCGATGGTGATGACTCACAAGACACCGGAAAAGTTCGAACCCAAATGGGAAGAACACTTCATCGTAGAGACGGTATACTCAAACGGTGCTTACCGTTGTAAACCCCCTAAATTTCTACTACTATTTTTTAATTTAATTTTGATATTGATTTTTTATTTCGTATCTATATGTCACGTGCGAGCACATATATGCCAGAAAGTATATTTTTTTAATATACACAAGGGTTTTAATTAAAGTCTTTCTTCATATGGAAAATAAGTTGTTTATTAAAATAAGTATAAGGTATTTCTATTTGCTTATAAATTATAAAATATGTCGTATCGAGATTGCCAAAACTTTATTTTGTTTATTTATTTAAAGGCTATTTTTTTTATTGTACAAATATAAGTAGCGATTTTAGAAAACTATGTTTTACATAAATATTCCTTTGCATAAGAGGTACATGAATTTAAATTCATGTATATAATTTCATTTTAATGAATATTATTATTCAAAAATGATATTTTAAATGTTTAATTGATTAAGGTAATTTAAATTTAAAATTTGATTGTGTTGATTTATTTGAAATAGTTTTTGAATTACAAATAAGATTACTTAGTTTTATATTTTGAGAGATATTATTGAATGGAATTTAAAGAGATTTAAAATTAGAGAGGAATTTATCCATAGGGATTTAATCTAATCCCAATCCTTATCCAACTAGAGGAATTCACCTCCTATATAAGGAGAGGCTTCTGTTTCTTATTCTACAATTCTACCAAACCAATTCCACAATCAATTCATGTATCATGTCCGTGCCCCACCCCATCTACTATATTTTATTTACATATATAAATATTCTTCATGTCCCACAATCCCAGACACCACCATAACCACTGCCCCCGATTCCTCGTCGTTCCTCTTGTCCACCCACGCCACCATCTTCCTTCCTTCATTCCCGTCGGCATCATCACCCTCGACAACTTGGCCTTCCAAACCACTGTACCCTGTTCTCTGGCAACATCCACCTTCCGTCTCGGCCACCAGTGGCCAACTTTGCTACCACCAACACCAAAGAAACCCCGTCAGTACCGTCACCAAAACTACCACCGTCACCATCCACCTCTGTCCACCGTCCTCCACTGCACAGCCCCAAAACCCGCCCGGCCGAACACCTCTCCACCACCTCCAGTCTCACTGTCCCCACAACAATATCCCAACACTACCAAAAGAAAATAGACAAACGAAAACCTAGAGAAACCTTACCTGAACCCTAGCGCTGGCTCGTCCTCCGCTGCGCCCACCGCGGCAGGCTACCGCGCGCAGCCTAGCCTACCTTGAGCCGTCTCTTCATCCCGACGACCCTGGCACATCTCAGATCTGCGCCTCACCCACCGCCGGCGACTCCGCCGCGCCGAGGAATCCCTCGACCGAAAGATTGCCCACGCTTGCTAAAATTCGCTGCTCTTGCTGAGACCCCCTTCGGCCTAGTATTTCCCTACGCCACCAGATTAGACCAAGCACCGCAGTACCGGCTCTCTTTCGGCGCGAATTAGTCATCCGTGCACAGACCCATGCGCTCTCCGGTGCAGCTCCCGTGCCTCCTTCCTCGGTCAGCCGATCGGCACTTCGTCCCTCCGGTAAGTGCCACTGCCTCTCTCTCCTTACCACTCCTCTCTCTCTCCATAAAACTTTCTCCCTTCTTCTTGGTTATGTTCCCACTCTCCCTTTCTTTTTATGTAAGTGTTCTTTTGGTTTTATTCCTTTGAAGAAAACCTACAGTTGTAAGTATGTTATTAGGAAAATGCTAAGTTTACAATGCAAAGCTCATATTATTATCAGTATTAGTTACTATTCTTCTTATTATTATTTACTAAGTTCACAGTAGGAGTAATTTGGTATTCTAGTATCATTTAAATTATAAGTTTTATTATAATTTGTTACTATTGTTTAGGTTTATTTTTATTAACAAAAAGTAAGTTTTTCTTTCAGTTAGTTATAAAATCTAAAATAATTTTTCATCTATTCAAATAGTTCTTCAAAAGTATTTTGACCCATAAAATGTAGCTTCCTGATTATAAAATAATTTCTAGTATTTTTGAAAATTTATCAAATTAATAAGATATATTTTTTAGTTATAAAGTTATTTTGACAACTTAGAACGATTCTGATTTTTCAAAATATTTTTACTAAAATTCATTTACTACCAAAATCTAGTTTCCAAATAAATGTAGATATTTTTTAAAGATAAGTACGAGTATTTCTCCCCGCGAATTCTCTTTGATTATCAAAAGTTGCTCATGACTAATTGTGCTTGCCTATTTTCTCGCGACTTCGGACCTATACACATCGATCATGGCTTTTTGGACTATTGGGACTTGTCAGAACACCGCACAACATTCGACGGCACACCAGGCAAGGTACCTTGCCTTATTTACTGTTTGTAATTAGTTGCATGTTCTTTATTTGATTATTGCATATTTATTTCCTGTTTATTTTCAGTTGGATCCACGACTTGCTGTTTATAGTTACTTTATTTTGCTTTCAATTATTTTTCTTGCTTGTACTTTAATATGCATGTGGACCTAGTCTTAGTGGACTACCTTTTGTCAGTGACCCTTGGGAGGGTGAAGACAGTTAGATGTATGGGCTACCCAAATCCAAAAGCTGTAGTAATTGCGTTCTACGGTAGTCGTGTCGCGACAGTCACTAGCCTCAAGCTATGTGGACTGATGGGTCATGTGGGCTGCTAGCCTCAAGTTATGTCGGCTGATAGTATTGGTACTTGACGTGTGTGTGTCGTGAGTTGTGAGTTAATCTTGGGGGAGTCAGCCTTCACCTGCCCATACATCGAGATGTCTTCTAAATTGCATACTAGAAAGGTTAGGAAACCTTAGTTAATGTCATGTCACACTTCGTTCTAGTCATGACATGGGACAATGTTACATCGCGGAATAGTATGCTATCCCTTGTCCTTGTTTGGTTGTAGGGGTAGTCCATTGTTTCGAGGATTGAATATTTGGTCGTGTTATGATTGGGACACTTTACTTTTACTTTGTGACTTTATGACATACTTTATATTCAGTATTTATGGCATGTTCTTCCTGTATCTTGTTATGTCGCTCTGAGGACCTGGTGATCTCTCCAGGTGTGTGCCTTTATGATGTTTCACAGGTGCTCTAGCTAAGGCCATGTTTTACTTTATTCTTCCGAGGTGACTGCACTTGGATCGCCTTCGCATCGCTCGACAAATTCATTTTTTTTATGTATTTCTTCTCTTTTTAGTTGGTAGTAGATTTGTCTCTGCCCAACGATTTGTAAATGAAAATTCATGAGTTGATTTATAAATTCTTCCTTCTTTATTTGTAGATGAGATTAGCATCGTGATTTATTACATTTTACAGCTTATGTATACATACGATGGTTCCATATATTGGAGTTTACTTCGTATGTATGCAGCTGGCATGTCGATATACTTAGTCCTAAGTATTTTGGGACTGGGGCGTTACAACCACCTCGTTCAACCTAATGGAGACTTGTTCATGATGCCCATCAATGGCAAGTTCCTAAAGAAGTACTACTCCTGACATCCTTTAGAATGTACTTCCCATTCTCCAGTAAGAAAATTTGTGAACTTGACAAACCAAGTTCACGCCCCTCCTTTGACAATCACATGCTCCTGGAACCCAGTTGTTCCGTTGTATCCCCAGTAGGAGAACAACCATGTCCACATCACCTCTGAGTTGCTTCTCTACACCCCACAAACTAGAATTCTACACTACGTAGGATCATGCTCATTACTATGTTTACCATGTCTACATTATCTCTGAGTAAACATCCAATACAACAATCTCCATGTTGTTGCACGTCAATCATAGAACATCTACGTCCATATCACCTCTGAGTTGTACTATATATCCCTACCGAGTTCACTCCTACCACGTCCATATCACCTCTGAGTAGGAAAGCTCTGTCATTAACCCATATTTACCACGTCCATATCACCTCTGAGTAAATATGTCAGTTTCCTCCTTTCGTAACTTATTATCTGTACCTATAAACCAAGGTGCGCAAAAGATAATAAGTCCACCAAAAATCACAAGATTCATCACAAAGAATGAACAAAGCAAAAGGTTTTTTATTTCTTCATCTAAGCAGGAAATAAAGGATTACATCGACGTCAAAAAGAAGCAAAACACAAACTGCATCTTTGGATCTCAAGAAAAGCTAAAGACAGAAAAAAATACTAAAATAAAACAAGGACATTGACTTTATTCATATTCCCAAAAACAGTAACTGCAAGGCAACCTACGAATCCTTACAGCCAGGGATCATAGTTGCGTTGAGGCATATACCATTCCCGCAGCCATTTCGTATATGAAGGCTCTATCTGATTAAGGTCCTCAGCAGGGGCAGGAGTGTCAGAACTCCCGGTGCTACTACCCTCTGACGGTGGCTCCTCCTTGACAGCAATTCAACCTTGGGAGTAACTTCCTCCTTAACTGTCACCAGCTCTTGTTTGACGAGAGGAGGTAGTATCTCCTCCTTCATGACAGCCTCCGCCTTCGGCATGGATACTGCAACAAAATCAAAGAAAAGTTAGCAAAAGACTTAGAGGCTCGAACAAGCATCTGAGGTGCATCAACAATCTGGCGTATCAACTGGGTCGAAACCCATGCACACAAATAGAATCTCACCAAAGGCGCGCACACAGGACCGAGGCCCAGGCGCATTTGAAGAGAAGCTTTGGCGCATCAACAGGACTTAAGTCCATGCGCGTCAGCAAAACGAGCTTCGGCACATCATCAGGATCTAAGTCCATGTGCGTCAGCAAAAGGAGCTTCGGCGCATCATCAGGACCTAAGTACATGCGCGTCAGCAAATGGAACTTCCGTGCATCATTAGGACCTAAATCCATACGCGTAAGCAGAAAGAGATTTTGCGCATCATCAGGACCTAAGTCCATGCATGTCAGTAAAAGGAGCTTCGACGCATCATCAGGACAAAGTCCATGCGCATCAGCAATGGAAAGCCTAGGCATGTCAATGGGGATACGACTCATTTTAGTCACACCCACGTCCCCAACAGTATTGCAATAAAGTGAAGGATCACCCACCGATCACCGTCGGTGTCACGACCCGAACCCAGTGTAGGGGCACGAGAAGTGGGTACGTCCAACCTACGCTGCAGTGTCGGCTGTAGAACGCTGTTCTAGGTTACTATCTAAACAACAACTCACGCAATTATATAATATACTTGTCAAAATCTCAACTCCGAACGGAGGACAAGTATAGATATAATGAAATCTCAATCACAATCTAAGCACGATATGATAACACAGAAATTTATAATAAGACTAAATAACAACAACAAAACCAACTACTAAATAATTATAATCTCAAACAATCTCAAAACAAAACAATATCTCAACTTATTACAATTCAAGTTCTAAAACATAAAAACTAAACTAAGTCTACTAGCTAGTCTCCCGATCACTCCTGAGTGTCGAGGCCAAAGGTAGCTAATCCATCTCCTGCTCCAAGGTAAGTAGGGCAATATCCTCAGGGCAATCGTCTGTAATATTTTCAACAGGTCCAGTCAGGACAGGAACGAGCACAATTCATCTAGAAAACCCAAGTAAATGACAGAAAACTATAAAGCAGTTATAGACAGTTTTATTGATGAACATGGTAGTTTATGTTCAGGTGATGGTATAGAGAAATAGTTAAGATAAAGGAAAGTAAGGTAAGTAAAACAAGAGAATAATCATGGCAATAAAGACTGTAAAATAAGATTCTAGCTGAACTAGAGTAACATGATAAGTCTAGACAGTAAATGTAAGACAAGTGTAAATGTAAATCCAGTACGAGACGAATCTAATACAAGATAAATCCAGTACAAGATGATTCTAGTCATAATCAAGAATCCAGGTGAGACCAGCTATATTCTAACAGTGTGTTTTAAAATACCGAGATCGACATGTAAACGGCTGTAGCAATTAGGCACATCGCACACTCGGCCAAGTGTGGGATGGCTATGCTTCCAGTAAATTCCAGCTTAGAGATTCCAGATTTGGGGTATGTCTACATGTCTTACTCAATATTTCCCCGCCCCGTAATATAAGTGAATCCAGAATTCGATATGAGAATCGAGATCAGTCCAGCCAACATGATGATACCAGCAATGATTCCAGAATAATTCCAGTAATAGAGGCCAGACAAGATGGTATGTGTGTCGCATACATGAATCCAAAAATATCCATACGTATTGTAACAGAGAATCACATAGAACTAACTAGAACTGAAGTACAGTAATTGACAAGTAAAAGAGAGAACTATCAGAGAATGTACTCGTGTGATACCCTGAACAGCTGATATAAAAAGATGGCTAACTGGAGTCACAGAGTCCTAGTTAGAGCAACACAGGTTATAAAGAGTTCAATTTATATGGTAATTGAAATTATAATGCAATCTACATGAGTCTAAGTCAATCTAGGTCAAAGTTAACTCTTAGTTAACTCTGGTCAACTATAAAGTCAAACTAGGTCAACTCTAGTCAACTGTGGTCAAACTAGCTAGGGTTGTGTCAACAATGGTCAACTAGTCTAGGTTAGTCAATTCTAGGTCTAAACAAATTAAGTCTATGCAAATCAAGTATCCAAGATAGCTAGACTAAGTTACTTGCTAAACCAAGCACAAAACTAAACCATAAGCTAACAAGGCACACAAACTTAGTCATATAATGTATATATATTATTCACATTCACATATTCATATGCATAGATATATATATTATTCACATTCACATATTCATATGCATAGATATATATCGGATCAAAAGCCCCCCTTAAAAAACCCCCTAAAACCCCCCTCACTCTAATTCGTAATTTATTGTTAATATTAATGTTAATATTAATGTTAATGTTAATATTAATGCTAATATTAACATTAAATACTAAAATTAACATTAAACTTAACATCAAAATTAATATTAACGTTAACATTAAAATTAACATTAATATTAACATTAACATTAAAATTAATGTAAAAAAATAAATAAAATTAACATTAATATTAATATTAATATTAATATTAACATTAATATTAATATTAACATTAATATTAACATTAATATTAACATTAATATTAACATTAACATTAATATTAACATTAATATTACGAATTAGAGTGAGGGCGTTTTTAGGGGATTTTCTAAGGGGGGCTTTTGATCCGCTCCATATATATATATATATATATATATATATATATATATATATATAGAAGGAGAGGTAAAAGAGTAAGTGAGTGTGTGTGTGTGTTTGGCATGTGTGTGAAAGGATATGTGTTAATGTTCTTAGATTTAGTGATAGGTAGGTGTATGTGACATGGGATACATGGTGTCAAAGGGTGTATGAATGCATGTGTGTAAAAGGTTATAGGTTAACTCAGTTTATAGAAATACATACATACATAATTACATTGTATACATACATATCATGTATACATACATACATTGCATATATGCCTACATACATATCATATATGCATACTTGCATTCATTCATACACCTATACATACATACATAGATGCATACATACATATTTGAATACATTATATACTTGCATACATTATATTCATATATGCATACTCTACATTATATTACATTCATTCCTGCATACATGCATACATATAATATATGTATACAAACTCATATATTTAACTCAAAATATATGTGAATACAAATATTACGTTACCTTAACACACACACACACACACACACACACACACACACATATATATATATATATATATATATATATATATATATATATATATATATATATATATATATATATATATCATTCATTCATATCCCATATACATGCATACTTCAGTTCATGCATTATATCCATTCACATATCATTAAGTTGCATACATATACTTATTTTTGTTATATACATGTCATTCATGCATATTACATACTTACATGCATCTATACATTATATACATTGTATACAACATGTAAAAATAGAAGAAGGAAAAAAGAAGAAAAATTGAAATGGAAAGGGAAGGGAAGGAAAAATGTAAGAAAAAGGTAAAACAGTGGACATATACATGCTTGCATCATATATTCTACATTACCATACATGCTATCATTATATATTGCATTACATTATGTATACATTACGCGTTCTATCATTACATGTATACCTTGCATTCGTATCTAGCATTCATTATATACTTTCATGCATACATTGTATATCATTCTTTCATTCATGCATTTATGCATTGCTTACATATATTACATTGATTGCATTCCTACATGCTTACATTCAACCATATATATACATAAATGTAAAGAGGATACATATCATATATAAATCATTTTATTCATCTAATATATCATGCACTACATCCTCTACATTCATTTAATATCCATACTACATAGGCTCATAGGTTACACAAAATGCCTATATCGTATAGTCACTCTTCTACTTAAAACCAATACTGTACCAATTGAGCCTTCACTAAATTCCAGGATTAAAGTATGTCGTAGTCCTTCGTGTTAGCTTTTCGAAACTTCAAACGGATAGCATTTTTGTGTCCGAAAGCTCCCAAAATTGCAAAAACACCGAAACTTGTTTGTCTTTCAGATAGCTGACACTCAAATAGTTTTACAAAAAGTTTTAGGAAGAATTTTGCTTATTAAAATATATATATATATATATATATATATATATATATATATATATATATATATATATATATATATATTTGGAAAGCTAACTTCGATACGGTTCTTTTAAAAAAATGGGAGATTAATCGGAGTTCTAAGCTAAAAGTTATGACATTTCTAAGTTATTTTGGTTAATAAAAACGTGGATTGATATTATGACGAATTTGAGTTATTTTGGACAAAAGAAACACATGTAGGCCAAGATACTTGGATACCAACATAGGTATCTAAATAAAACTCATTCTAACTATCCTAACTAAGATCAATCCACTCTCTAACCATTCTAAAACTGAATTTAAATATCTATTTAAACTATTAGCATACATACATACACATGGGGTGTCCTAATTTGGGATCTATCAAGTAGGACACAAGACACATATCTAAAAAAGAGCTCCAAATGGCCTCAAATTTGAATCTAAATGGGGTACATGCATGGGAGTGGATCCTATGGATTCAAAACTAACTAATATGCATAGAAAATCAATTTAGAGGGTTAGTTTTACCTATTGGGAGTAGAATCTCAATGATACTCCCAAGGACACGGCTCCGACACGAAGATCTTCCAAAAAGGACACTCCTCCTTGCACTTTGTACTAAATCATTGCTAGCACCCTCCCTTGGTAGTATGAGAAGGTTGGATGGAAGTTTTAGTGGAGGGATGTAAGGATTTGGAGATCAAATCAAAGAGGGAAGCTCTCTAATTTGGAGAAGAACACTTTGTGAAGGAAAAGAGGCAAGATGGAATGAAATGAAAGGAAGGAAGGCTAGCCCAATAAGGCCTCAACTAGTCCTCTTGGTTAATTTTAAGTTAGGTTCAAGTTTGGGATCAAAATGGTTAAATTTAAGCCTCTAACTTAACCAATCTAACAAGTGGGATTAGTCTAAACTCACTAACTTAATTAGTGGCGTTTGTGGGCCATAACTAACTAATCTTGGGATCTCATCTATAGTGTAAGCTACCCGGGTCACTAACATAAGTCGGAACGAAACGAAACTCAAACCGACTAAACAAATCCCGTAAAATCAATATTAAAATGTAAAAATTCCCAAAATATTAAAATATGAAAAATGACCAAAATTACAATACATCAATTTAAATATTATTAAAATAATCTAAAATTTATCAATTAATCAAAATCTTAAATAATTCAAAAGTCATAAAATGACCAAAATATCCTTAGCCTAAAAAATTGTAAATAGTCATTCTAATCACATGGTTAGGTCCCCGTGGTCATGGTTAGTCTCTAGGCTCAACAGTTCTAGGGTTCACTAGCTAACACATCAAAATTATAATTCATCAATTTTAAATAGTATTAAATTAATTAAAAATCTCCATAAATCATAAATCCTATTATTAAATAATAAACTTTTACAAAAGTTCAAAATTACCCTTATTTGGAAAATTGGGTGTTATAGCCGGTCGAACGCCAGTGGGCGTCGCTGTGACAACGGAAGCGTCCTCCACGTCGACCTCCATGGGCTCCTTGTCCTTGTCCCTTCCTCGGCCACCACCGCCACGGGGAGTCTTGGGAGCCATCTCTCTAAAGAAGCTAGGGTTTTTGAAAGACTCCAGAGGAAGAAGGAGAAGAAGTAGAAGACTCCCTCTCTCCCTCACATGCGCTTATTTATAGGTAGGAGCCACGCGCGTGAACCGATGAGGCGTGACGTCAGCAGTAGCTGCTTCGGGTCTCGTAAATCTGATGACTGCATATCTTCCAAAAGATTATCATTAATCTTTCAAAAATTCAAGGGGTTATCGTCTTGTATTAAAACAAAGAAGAGCATGCGCCCCCACAGCAATGCGCAGAGCGGTCATGCGCCCAGCAGAGCCATACGCCCAGATGAGGACATGCACCCAGAACAACTACTACCCAGGCTTCTTGTTCAAAGTATTCCAAAACTTGGCAGGGAGTTTTAAAAACTTTGAAGGGGGTCTTGTAGAAGCATAGAATTGTAGGCACATCTCAGGCTAGAATTCCTATGCGCCCTAACTCTCATGCGCCCCCAAGCCAAGCGCATCATTCCAGCATCTCAGCGTAGACGCATTCCCGTGTATAGTCAGAGCGAATCACTTCCTCATCAGCATGCAGGTACTCTAGTAGGAGGAGTGGCTCATCTAGCCTAACCAAATCGGGGCACGATAGCCCCGACCTGCGGCTCTTCCAGCATAACAAAAATTGGGACACGATCGCCCCGATCTTTGGATACAACAGGCACCTTCAGCCTATGTCGGGACACGATGATCCCGATATTTGGATACAACAGACACTTTCACAGGCTTGTACGAAAATAAGGCCGATGGTAAAAATACCAACCCGGCACATCTTTGTCTTCGGAAAGAGTTCATCGTCAACTAGCCAAGGTCGAGGACCGATCGAGTTCGTCTCCATGAAAAAAAACTAAGTGAATGAGAAACAAAGCTCTTCACAAAGCTATTTATAGGCCGGGGCAACCTTCGCCCATGCGCCAAATGGTAGTGTCCTCATATTCTATGTAATGAATCGACATTAATGTCGATGAATATGCCTCTTCAAATTCAGCCAAGTTAAACAACCATTAAATGCCTCGAAGAAATCAACAGACAGGCTAAAGAAGATGCGCCATGTGTATCACGACCCGTACCCGTTTTTTCGGATATAAGACGTGTCCAAGTCCAGCCTACGCCGCAGTGTCGACGGTAGAGCGCTGTCTAGAATACAATAGTCACAGTAGTCTAGAATAATCAAGGTAATCTATATCTCATCCACAACAATCAACTAACTCAATGAGACTGGAAAATGAATGATAATATAAAATAAAGTATCATGTTTATCAAGAATTCAAGTTACATCCGGTGGACACAAATCCACTACCAGTAGATGGATATAAAATAAAGACATGAAAATAAGATAACCGAGTCCAACTACTAATCATCAAGATACCCTCAGCTGTGGTGGTACCGTGGTCCAATGCTGGCTCAAACGTACTTGTCTGCACCCGGCTCAAAACTCAGCTAAACTTGAAGATATCATCAGGTCCTCAGGGGACTAGCAAGATACATAAAACATGCCTACTAATATAATAGTAAATAACATGCATGGAAGATAGGGACGGTACAAGAAAGATATCTAAGACATGACAAGCAATATGGAAATGTAATACTAGACTTGGCTATCTATCAAACGATTAACCCCTATAGCTTGTAGTACAATGTAAGATACTCCCAATCTATAGTAGGTTTCGACTGTAGTACAATGCAAGATACTCTCAGTCAAGAATAACCAATTCTAGTATCGATTTCCTCTTCTAAAGGAATACAAGGTCAAGTAGACACC
The DNA here is from genome assembly GCA_029216955.1 of Iris pallida. Classification (NCBI taxonomy): domain Eukaryota; kingdom Viridiplantae; phylum Streptophyta; class Magnoliopsida; order Asparagales; family Iridaceae; genus Iris; species Iris pallida. Next base: position 713,753 of record JANAVB010034889.1, on the reverse strand, counting down.
TATAAACCGTAGTACAAAGCAAGATACTCCCAATCTATAGTATGTCACAAATCAACTCAATCAATCAATATCAAGATCGAAGAATCTGCTATAGGTCGTAGCACAATGTAAGATACTCCCAATCTATAGTATGTCTCAACTATAGTACAATGCAAGATACTCCCAGTCAAGAATAGTCAAGTCAAGAACAAGGTATAGAACTGGAAACTCTATTACAAGACACGATAACAAAAAGAAGACCAATAGGCAAACAATATCGAATATCTTATACGTGCACGTAATCTAAAACGAGTAAAAACAGTCAAGGACAAACCAATCATAATATGGAAATCATGTGACAATATGAAAAGGAATACAATAGAGAAAGAGAAAAATAATGTAAATACTGTATATATTCGACAAGGTATACTTGCCTGTGGTCCTGAGCCGCGGATACGGGTCAAGTGCTGAGTCAGAGTCCAAAGCACCTGTTTATAAATTAATAGCATCAATATGCAATTAAAACAAGTCTACTTAATTGTTTTGTTAGATTTCTAGGTCATTCTACCTTATTTTGGTTTTCTACTCATATAGGTTTGTGATTCCTTTTTGGTAAATCCTTCCTACACTCTCACCCTTACTACTAGCCCGGTACCCTCACTTCCTTATTGAATTTAATGCCTACTATATTGAAACTTGCTTACAGTTTTATGTATATCCATAACAGGTCTTTGAATGTAGACTCATTGGCCTATCTACCCTGTCTTAGAGTCCCTTATCAACAACATGTATACCTATTACTGTCTACACTAGATTTCCTTACTACCAAGGCATACTCTTAACACACCCACATATGTACACAATATGTGGTTTAGAGTATTCTTCAGCAGGTTACACACACATACCCATCCTTAATCCATTATAGTAAATCTCTGCTAGATTCTTATATGCCTACTGGTTACATTTATATATCTGATCCCATAATCTATTTAAGCCACTCTAACTCTACTTGTCGTTTGTCATACTGAACATGTATACACTGCTGAGTTGGTACTTCCTTATATACCCAACCCTTATACCCAACCCATATTCAACTATCGGATATATCCCTAGCAAACTCGAATGGCTATGGGGCATACTCCTATACTTCTACCATTCAGATTTCGAAGACAAGCCTCTAAACTGGTACCACAGTCCTTCCTAACTGTTCCTGCCCCAATCTTGCTATATACACCTATGTAACCCCAGGATACGCATCTCTGATACCCTATTTTGTCTTCTACATAACTGATACAAGGTAGACAAATTTGACATATCAGTGCAAACTGATATGTGATATGTAATTTAACAATTCTGTATTAATTGATACAAGTCTCATAAACCCAGCCACAACCTTCATGCTGACCTATTAGAGTACCCCATATATACCTCAATTGTAACACTACTCCTTAGTACTGTTGCAAATCCTATATTGCAGCTGCTATTGCTCGAGTTCTGTTATCTACCGATACTAGTTTCAGATGGTATCCTAACGATATATTCTCTGTTTTATGGTCTAATGTATACATCACATTCTGATAATAACCTTCACTATTATAAATCCTATATCCTACATTCACTGCAACTTCCTATACTGCATACTCAAACCGATTACTGGTGCTCTGAGTCCTAACTTTTTTGTACCGTACTAGTGCCCTCTTTTGGACGGTACCCATTTCCTCTAACTGGTTCCTCCAACCCCGTTTTCGTGCCTATCATGGTCTTAACTATTAAGACCACTTCCATGTTTGGTCATGACAGACCTATACTGACCCATTCCCATATGCCTACAATTTTGTGTGATACAAAATATGGATATACCTACCATTCTAATACTCCAGCATCTTAGGATATTTGTCTTACCTGGGCACATGTATTCATCTGTTAGTTAGAGTCTATACATCAAACCTACTCTCACAATTTAGTACAATTTATTAAGTTAAACCAAACTCATATATACAATTTCAGTTCCTAGGAATGATCGGACACTGGTCAAAGAATCAGAGAGATGTCAAACAAGGAAATTCCTATTTACACCAAGCATCTATAGGCCTATGGAGCACCTCCTTGCTAAGCCAATTTCTCTAGTGTCTTGTCAGTTTTATCACTTATTCGCACATCTAAACTGCTCTATTGTCCTCAAATTTGCTATTCGTTTCTCCATATAATATATATAACATGTTAAAACATCATTTTCCCACCAAGGGAAATTTACATAAGTTCCTTAATGTTATGTATAATGGATAAGATATTAATACAGTCATCATCCAGTGCTTCTCCAGATACCTATTTGCATCTACAGGCAATCGACCCCAACATAACACTAAAACTGATACCTATTGATCTCTGCTTCAACTCGATATCCCAATATCCTGAACATCTCCTATATTGTTAATCTCAGAACAATTACCTCTTCTTCTAGTTTAATTTAGGAATTAACACAAACCTTTATCCCCCTACTTAAACATGATAAAGTTAACTAGGTTGAAGGAATCTCATGGCATGGTTATGTAAGAAGAAGGATACCTGTTTTTGAGGAAACAATTATTCTGCTCTGGACTTCTCGACTGCTAGATTCACGAATGGGGAACGCAAGAGGGATTTAGGGTCGGCTATCACTTCCTTTATATATATATAGGGTTTGCTTTGGTAAGGAGGAGATAAGAGGAATTGGATTTGGTTGATCTTCGATCAATTGGATTTTGGAGGAAATCACTTATTGAGTTCTTATTGTAATCGAACAGAGCTCTCGACCAAATTCAAATTTGGATTTGAGGACATTTGCGTTGGGGCCCCTTAATGTATTCATCTTTGCAAAAACTTATTCTCTCCTTATCTATCCATTTTAGGGCTATAATATAAAATTAAATATGTGCCCACAATAAAAATAATAATAATAATAATAAAAGAAATTGGGCTCATAGACTTACAAATCTACCCCCTTACAGAAATTTCATCCTCGAAATTTAAATGAATACTAGAAACGAGGGCGAGCACCTATAAAGTTATGATTTTTCTAGAAAATATTCTAACATATTGCTATTTCAAATACTCTTAAGCCAATATCTAAATATAGAATTTTCTGTAATACCACTACTATAAACTTACTAGGAATTACCATCAACTCCTCTTTGTAGGGTTGGCCTATCCTCCATGATCATGGCAAAAGCTTGCCCTTCTTGTGCTACAGGTCGACGCTTTGGGTAATCTCGCAGCTGATGTTGATTCGAACCACAGTTTAAACATTGGCCTAGTCTCCAATGGCAATCGCTCTCACTGTGTCCCTTCTTTGTCTAATATTGACATGCTGGAAGCTCTCGATTCGGGATGTCTCTTGGTTGCTGATGATGCTGTTGTGCTGGAATGTTGGGACGTTTCATCGCTCCCGATTGGCTGCTGTCTCCTCCATGAGTATCTCTGTCTCTCTTCGGTTTGCGCTTTAGTTCTTTTTCTACTGCTTGTGCGACCTTCAAGATTCTTTCGTATGTGGTGGCCTGGCTGGTGGCGATGGCGATGTAAATTTCATGAGATAGCCCTTTTCTGAACTTCATCGCCTTGGCTGCAGGGGTCAAGGCATCTGCGAAGAGACTGAGGCAGAAGAACTCGGCGGTGTACTCGTCGATGGAGAGATTGCCCTGCTCAAGGCTCTCGAACTCATTCTCTAACTCTTCTCTGGCCGCGTCGGGGTAAAACTTTGTCTTGAATAGCTCCTTGAATTCTTCCCAAGTCACATCTGGAGCAGTGAATCGAGGCTCGTCTCTATACCACGTGTGGGCAATGTCGTAAAGCTACATGCTAGCTGACTTGATCTTCAGGTCTTCAGGAACTCGAGTCATCCGAAAAATTCAATCCACGTTCTCCAACCACTCATCCGCATAGAGAATCCCTTCCGTCCCCTTGAATTCCCCGGGCCTAAGGTCCATGAAATTCTTGGAAGTTCCAGGACACGATCGACGAGCATCTCTAGTATGGAGATCCTCTCTCAAGGTGTCGCGAATGGTGTTGGTCTGCTCCGTCTGCGAAGTAATGAGCTGCTGGAAGATTCCGAGGAGAGTAACATTTTCCAGTGCAATTAGCGTAGGCAGAATATGTGCTGGATATACGACAGGTGCGAGATACGTTGCTGGTGCTGGGTCCATGGCGGGAGCTGGATACATCGCTGGTGCTGAGTGCGTGGTAGGCGCTGGATGGAGAACATGTGCTGGATGCGGAACTTGTGCTGGTGGTGCGACAGATGCTGGGGATAGAACGAATATTGGTAGTGGAGTCATGTACGTAAAGAATCCTCCTGCAGTCGGTGGGGTATTCAGGGAAGCGTTGTTCCTGTCTCGAGAATCCATTTAATGCAATAAAAGAAAACATTTAGCCGCTGAAGAATTTCAAGCATGAAGCAAGTCAAAGATTCAATAGAAATCAAGGACAGAGATCAATACTATTTTTAAGACACGTGGATGAGATCCTAAGTTTCTAATCCTATGTGCAGGCTCACAACGGTACAGTAATGTAACCGAAGGGATTAACGTAGACCTGCATGGGCTACCATAATGTGGCAGATGTACCGTCAGCACTATGCGCATCGATCAATATGCCCACATGAAGCTCGTCACCCAGCAAGCATTTAATGCTATGTGATAGAGTTAATAGCATGACTGAGCAGTTGGCAGCTTTTGCAGAAAACGAAGAGCCGTCGACGTCAGCATCTTCATTATTTGCTTTTGTCGGCTACAGCTTTGCCACGTGGCCGACCGATCATCTGCATGCACCTCCACTGCCATGCGCCCCCCGACTTACTCCTGATCCCAAAAGACAAAAGCTAAGTCTCTATATGCGCCTCCACAGCCATGCGCCCAAAGCTCTGTATGCGCCTCAGAAGCCATGCGCCCAGACTTGTCTGTGACTACTAAAAGTCATAGATCTAGTCGCTCAATGTGACAGATCCTAGGCGCATCCTGACAAATTATTCCCTCCATAAAATCTGAGATCTTTGAGCCACAGACATACGCCACGTGTCTTTTGACTCAGTTCTGCTCAAGAATGGGTGCTAACCACCCAAGATCTCAGCAACAGACAAATCTTCGTGGCTGCCATGTGTCAGCTCCACCGCAGCCCAACAGAGCAGTTCAACAGATTCAGCTCCGACTTAGGGCGTATCGTCCATGCGTCCCACATCATCAGCCATGTGGCGTTCCCACGTACATGCCCATCCTACATATGCATGCATGAGCAGACCAGTCTGCTGCCTATAAATAGAGGGATCTTTTCTTCTCCCAAAAATCGAAGATCATATCTACAGACCGAAATGAGAAGAGAGACACTTAACATCTTCTTCCCCTCAAAATGCTCCGGTACCCAGAGCAACCCAGACCTTCAGAGAGTCCAAGTTCGTCTTCAGATCGTCAACGGAGTTAACACATTACCCCTCGCTCCACCGATACAATTTTTAGATAAAAACAAAAGTGTACTCCTAGGACTACATCTAAGTCCTACATTTTATACTGTTCTGTTTGTAATTGAAATACCAAGGTTTATCAATCAAAAAGACCTTGTCGCATTTTAGATGGCGAACGTTGGCGTGCGTATCAAATACGTTGAGATACGCTCATGATACGCACTCCAAATGGATCCAAAATTGACCCTAAGCATACCCACATGTTCTAAATCACAATTATGGCCTTATAAACCTATTCACAAACCCTAGAAATATCATTTTTGGATTTTTCCCAAATTGGGTCAAAATACAAAAGTAAAAGTCTCCAAATGGATGAAGAAGAGCCAAAACTCCTCACCATTGGTATTCCTAATGCATGGGGGTTCCTATTTGATGCCTCTACAATATTTAACACTAATTAGAGGGTTTAGAATGCAGTTTACCTATTGAAAGATGAATTTCCAATGAAATAGCTCCAAGATCCAAAAGCCCTCAAGCTCCAAGTGCTCCAACCTCCAATATTTTTCTTCTAGAGTCTTCTACTCTCTATGGGGAAGAGAATGGAATTAATTTAGGAAATTTTGGATAAGATTTAGTGGTAGAAACTGTCACACCCCGATGCAAAAAATTGCTCGTCCTTGCATCGATTTATCCGAATCGTTCGTCCTCGCTGGAGCGTGATGTCGTACGGGTCTGGATTTGCACTCGTACAAGGCAAGATGATAAGTTCTCAAATGGTTATATTTGATTTGATATTAGTAGTGGAAGAAACAGAGTATACGAAACAATTCTCTTTATTAATAATTGAACTGAGGTTACAAAGGCTTTCAACAGCCCAACTGATTTTTGCTAGATTGGCTACAATACTCAGGTTCTCTTTTACCCACAAAGGATTTTACCATTCCATACATCATGCCTTCTATATCTCGGCTGTATCAATCCTATTGCTAGTCCGAACATCAAAGCAGTCACACGCCTAAATACGCTATGACATTTCTATGCCTCAGCACTGTCACGACCCGCACCCTAGAGTAAGGGCACGAGACGTGGGTACGTCCAGCCTACGCCGCAGTATCGACGGTAGAACGCTGTCCTAGGTCACAACATCTAACAGATAAGGGTAAATAAATAGTTATACTCCTCGAATGGGGTGACATAACAGAATATATCTCAATCACATCTATGGTAGAACATGAAAGGAAAGATAGATAAATATCCAGAAATGAAACACAGAGATACGATCCAGAATTCTAAGTGTCTAAATAAGTACATAACCAAATAACATCTCAGAAACTCAATACAGAAACCAGAAAGATAAAGACATCCTAATATAGGGAAGTGCCATCAACTGCTAGCAGGTCCAAGTCACTAGTGATGTCTAATGCTACACCAAGAGGGGTAGACACCAGAGCCTCGTCATTCACTGTAAATTTTTTAATAGGTCCAGTCAGGACGGGTGCGAGTACAGTACATCTCAACAAAATCATAACCGGTTAGGAAATATAAACATGCTAGAGAGTAAGATACAGGATCTGAAGAATAATATGATAAAAAGAGAGAAACTGTAAGTAAATAGCTACAATATATAGAGAACTAACAGTGCTAGTGATTCAAAGCACAAGACGGTACGATGTTGTACACGAGTAATCTACAGAGGTTTGTACATGAGTAATCTACTGAGTTGAATACATAACCATTTCTACTCCCCCGTCCCAATCAATACACAAGGATCCAGCTACGTTATGTTATTGTACACGAAGATCATGTGAATACATGATTATACACGATTCACACGTTTCGTACACGAATATAACAAATACAAAGAGTATACGATATTCCCGATAAAGTACACGAACACAAATACCCGATGTATCCGCTAAGGGGGACAACATCGCACAACCAGATCCATATAGTATTAATTCGTGTTTCCAACGTGCCAGCATCATGTAAAGTAATCTAAAGCATGAATATAATCCTAAACAAGATATAAAATGATCAGAGAATGTACTCGCCTGTAACCTGAGAATCTGGAGAATATATATACTGTCCGAGGAGTGGTGTCTGGCTCCTATTAGAACAGCACAAGTCACAACAAGTCCAGAATGGTAATAAGATGCACTACAATGCGTTCTACATGAATCTAGGTCAAACTAGACCAAAGTCAACTCTTGGTCAACTCTGGTCAACCCTAGAAGTCAAACTAGGTCAACCAAGTCAAACCAGTCTAACTAGTCTATTCTAGGTCTAACAAGCCATTCTAGGTTCTAACAAGCCTAAACAGTCTATTCTAGACTCCATACTAGGTCTAACAAATATACTCATAGGCTAAGAGCCTAGGCCATAGGCTATACCATGCCTATGAACCAAATCATACTCACATAATACATGTCAATATATATAATATATATTACACATATAGATATAGCTATATTATAATATAGAACATACATTAGCTATAGGCTACCTATATAAATGTCACACACACACACACACACACACACACACACACACACACACACACACACACACACACACATATATATATATATATATATATATATATATATATATATATATATATATATATAATATCCATAAAAGTACAACACATATATAATATATATAGGATATATATGTATCTATTCATCTCAAAACCTATACATGTATATATGACACTAGTGCTCATGTGTGTGTGTGTGTGTTAGGCTAGAGGGTGAGGGTGTGAGGATGTGGTGTCACGTGAGAGGGTGATGTGTGATAGAGTGAGTGATACAAGGAGAATAGTGTACATGGCATGAGGTAAAATAGGAAAGGAAGACATCTCAGGTTATTAGGAAACTGGAAAAAAACAGTAACATTAAGGAAGAAAATAGGGAAGTTATATGTGAAATCAGTGATTCAAAACTCAGTTTTAGAAGAAAGAACAATCCCAGTTCAGTTTACAGTAAACAACCTATACAATAACAATCCCATGCCCAAAATCTCATTCTCAGGTTTAATATAACAATGGCAAAGACTAGAAATATAACAGTGTGCATATTTGTGATATCCTGAATTAGGAAGATAGTGTGACATGTGAAAGAGTCATTCCCATATCAGTTCAAGATATAAACTGAACATCAATCAATGTAACAGCCATTAGATTGAGACCAATCACCAAGTCCAATACTCATTCTCAAACTTTAAAGCCAATTCATTCAATCTCAGGTTATTCATGGCATTCGAAAAGGAAAGGAATTGGAATTCAATTCCAGTTTTTAGGAGGAACATTCACAGTTAATAGGAACACAAGACTCGGATTTAAATCAACATTTAAAGAACTAAAACAGTTCACAGATTGAAAGAAAGGGAAATTAGTCCAGTTTGGTTTACAGTGAACAAAGTCTCAGGTTTTGAATGGAATCATTTGACAGGTAACATGATTAATCACTCATTCAGTTCTGTTAAAAAGAAGGAAAACAAATCTCAGATTAAAAGCTCATTTAAACCAAAATAGTGTATAGCAGTGAAGTGATAGTGAACATGAATCAACATTCAGTTAACAGTTAATCATGGGAAATTCAAATCAGAAAACTCAGGTTTTATGAAACACAACTCAGTTCAATAGATTTTGTAAGGATGGGAAATCAATCCCAGTCGACAGAAAAAGAATGGATCTATACAGTTAAACATAGGAACCAATCCTGATGACAGTTTAAACATTCATTTCCACCACAATGTCAAATTCTTATTTACAACCCAAAAGTTAAAATTCGAATGCAATACTTCATTAATAAATACAAAAAAAACATGTAGGGAGAATTTAATCAGTGAAAACCCTAAGAAATATGGGATTAAGATGTTTGGAAAATGCTAAAATAACAGAGTATCAGTAATATTAGAGAACAGGCAGTTCAACCACATTTCGAACCAAAATTCACATTACAAACCTAATTTAACATGTAACTAAATCTAACATATATAATACATTATATTTAGGATCAAAATAGAAATTAAAACACTTTTAAAAGCATTCATAATCGAATAAAATAGAAACCAATATCCAGTGCACTAAACCGCACAGTGCACGCGCAGTGCACACGTAAATACGTGTCCGACACGATACGAGAGCTCGTGATACTTTAGGATCCTCGTGTCAGTCATGGACACGACGCGTGTGTCGAGTTTTAGGTGTCGAAGTGGAGTGTTCACAGAGCAATGCCGCCCGAGCAGCAGGGCATGCCACTTGCCCCCGCACGCGCGTGCACGACAGCGTGTCCACGCGTCTGTGGCGATACGACGTGACACAAGAACGTGCTCAGTGCACAAGAAATCCATAAGCGAGGTTAAGACCTAGCTTTCTATTCAAACACAATCCACAAAATCAAACGAAATGCCCTTTGAGGCATTTCATCGAATACAATCCAACACACGCTGATACGTGTCCAATACGGACACGTAACGGACTCGAACCCTAGGGTTAGCTTGTCCTACAGCTAGGGTAGGCCTAAGGCATCCTATAAATGCAATAAAACCAGGAATTCATAGAAGGAATTGAAATATACCTATGGTTGTTACAAAGCTCAAAAAAAACTCAATGGAGATGGTTCCTCAAGCCACCAAAACTTCCTCAAATTGTGTCCTTCCTGAAAATACTCAACACCAACAACAAGAATAGTAAAATTAGGTCCTAATGCAATTAGTCTGGAGGAAAAACGAATTAAAATGAATTTTCTAGGGATTAGGGGAGATGGAGACTCACCTCTTTCTAAACTTGCACAAATCCCAATGGAGGCTAGCCCTAATTTCTAGGAGGGAATTAAATAGGGGAGAGGGGACCTAAGTCTGGCTGCTATGGGCTGGAATGGGCTAGGGTTTGGTTCATGTGTGGGCCTATGGGCTTTTAAGCCTTAAGTCACAAGTCATGACTTGTGAAATCACAAGCCATTTCTAAATTAATTCAAATCCTAGTTTCTCCAAATTAATTCTAATGGGTTAATCCTCACTAACTTAGGTCAAGCTAAGGTTACTTAACCTAACCAAGTGGTCATGACCTAGGTTAGTCTCTAGGTTAGTCTCCTAGTCAACACTAGTCAAAGTCAACTAAAACACCAAAATCAATTATACTAAAAATCACTAAAAATTCACATTAATTCTAATAAATATAATTAATACTAATAATCACTAACCATGGTTAGCTGAGACTAGCTGTGACTAATCTAGGTTGGGTCCAAACCAAGTTAGGCTAATCACAATACATGACAATCAATTAAATAATATTAAAATCACACCATTCTTAATAATATATTAAATTCTAAATAATATATATTAAATTCAATTAAATTCAAAATGACAAAAATACCCTCGAACTGGAAATGATAAATGAAATACCCTAATCACATAGTCAGGCTCTAGGTTAAGCTGTCTCTAGTGTTACACTATCAAAACACCAAAACCATAAGTCATGATTTAAAATAGTTTTAAAATGATTTAAAATTTACCAAAAATCATATCATGAGTTAAATATCACTATTAAAAGATTAAAATCACAAAATTTCAAAAATTACCCTCATTTGGAAAACTGGGTGTTACAATCCTACCCACCTTAGAAAAATTTCGTCCTCGAAATTAAGATGATCGTACCCCTTCTAGGTTAAATCCAAACAACCAAGGTCAAAAGAGAACTTATCTAAATCATGCAATTGGAAGGATAACATATAGGATTTGGTAAGTGGTATCAGTCTGAGGTCTCATCTAGCCATTCTAGTCATATTAGATCAAGAGCAATCATAAGGTATCAAAACATACAACAATATGGTAGGGTGCAACAATTATCAAAGACTGGCTAAGATATAGGTCAAGGACTCACCTCCAACTAGGTCTGGTGGCTGGAATTCCTTCCCGAAGGCAGAATATTGGCTGGAATAAGTGCAGCAGGACATTCTCGCAGCCTGTGTACAGCTGACCCACACAACAGGCACACCCTTCTTCTCTTCCTACAATTGTCCCACACATGTCCAGGCTTCTTACAGAAGGTGCAGTTAGGCACTCTCTCAGCTGGCCTCTGCTGAACAGGAGTCTTGACTGGGTAGGCTGGTCTAGGCTGATAGTCTGGGTGCTCACGGGGCTATGGGTATATACTGCTCCTCGGCCTCTTAGAACTAGGCTCTCCCCCTGAATGTACCAAATCCCACAGCAGTTTGATCCCGCGGCCCTGCTCCTTCAGGATCTCAGCCTGAACTCTCTGTGTCTCCAACACATCCCGGAGAAGTCTGGATATCTGAGCTTCAGTAGGAAACAAATATGCCGAGGGTATGGTATGGGGTACCACTCCTGGAGGCAGAGGAGGAGACGGGGAAGGACTCTTGGTCTCAGATGAGGCTGCAGCTCTCTCCTGGGTAACAGGTGGTGGAGGGAAACTCTCTGGTAAGGATGCTAACACCTCCTCGATGGCGGGAGGTGCCACTACCCTTGGGTCCGCCTGAGGGGTCACTACCTCCTGAGTAATAGGAGGTGGAAGCACACTATCAGTAGCTGCAGCTGCTCTCAGGCGACAGGCTCGGGTCATAGGTGCCATACTGGAAGGGATAAAAACACAATAATCATTAAGGCTGTACAGCAGTCTACCATCCTATCTGAAAACCGGTAATTATCAAAATAAAATAAGTTATCTACTAATCATCTATAAAGAGGTACTATTTTAAGAAAACCAGAACCACAAGCTTAAGGAACGAAAGTCATTAGCATTGAATCCAATCACAAAATAATATATATAGAAGGAGAGAGTGTTAGAGAGGGAAAAGATAGCATTATGTTAAGGGTCATGTGATTTGGGTGTGTGAAATATACATGAAAGTGTATAGAAGGATTTGGGTCTCAACTATAGCTATCAAGTTACACTATTCATGGCATATTGGTTAAGCAATCTACAAGGTACAAGCTATTTACTCATAACATGTATGGCTAACTGTATATATAAGTATCTCTATATGGCTATATGAACATAACATAGAGATGAAGGGTTAGGTTTACATATCAGTTGTGAATATTAGTGTAGAGTGTCAAGTGTACATGGGTTAAAACTTGAAATAAAGGGTTCAATCATTTAGTTTTAGTTCAACATTACATATTAGATCTGAAATTGAACTACACATTTGAAGGCAATGTAAAAATGTTAACATGTATTCAGTTTTCAAAATTTGGAGAAATTCGAACATCAAAACCAACTCAATGTATACCACAACCACAACCTAACATGTAAGAGTTTGAACCTAACATTATATACCTGCACACAACCATGTATACGGCTCAAAACATTACAATTTAAAACTGTAATTTGAACTAAACACTTAGAATCCAAGGTTAAGGGTTTACTATGTACACAGTCTCAGATTTGACAATTCAACACAAAACTCAACCAATTTTTTTAAGAAATGAAACCCTGTATATAACATACATGTGTAGTGATGTAAGCAAAACTAATAACATGAAATTTTAAATTTAAATTATGAATTTAATATGGAGAAACAGAGAACTAGTCACTGATACTGCACTATATTAGAGTACTAGGATTTTGAGAACTTAACATCAATCATATTAACATGCATTTAGATAGGTTGGTAAACAAGTGTAGTATGCATACGTGTCAGGCAAGTATCTGTGTCCACTATATATATATATATATATATATATATATATATATATATATATATATATATATATATATATATATATATATATATATATATATAGGTAATACAAGAAATAATGACAAGAAAAAATATTGATAAAATCTGTTCTGCTTATCTGTTTAAAAGAGGAAACCATTTTAAAACCAGAGTTACAATATCAAATCTAAATCAAGGTCTAGCAAAATCACCGATTCATTGTATTGGAAAGAATTTGTAGCAAGAAGTTACACAAGGTTATAGTAACAACTAGGTTACTCCTACTCATACTCCTACTCCTAAGTTATTTGATGATGGGGTACAATTTATAACAACAGAACGGTACGATAGAGATGATATGTTAAAAACCTTCTCAAGATACAATCTGATAATCATATGCGTCTGTCCAAAATCATGTTACTCAGAGTCCTCGCCATGCCAGTAAGCAAGGCTGCGAATAACGATAGATTCCATAACTAGGGTATGCACCTCTACAATCATGTCGTCTGGAAATCTCGCTATGCCGACTAGTATAGCTGCGAGAAATTCCAAATCCCATAACCAAGATACGTACATCTGAAGCCAGGTCTCTATGTTTTCGCCACGCCAGCTAATATGGCTGCGATAAACTACAGGTTCCATAATCAAGTAGACGTTTTACCATCCCTGTTATTCCGTCAACATATGTTATCAGAAAATATCGTAACCCAGGCCATAAAATTTATCTCGATAGGAAAATCAAAATCAACAACGATCCATCAAAATCAAATTCAATAATCAAGGAGTGAGAGCGAACAAGACAAGGGAAAGGATTTCAAATTGAAGTTTAAATAAGACTCTCAAGGGTCGTCCCAGGAATCTTTCAAGGAATCCTAACTGTGATTGAGTACCCTCAAAAAAAATCCTAATCCTACTGCAGGCTGTAGTGATACTCTAGTTCGAATACCACTACATAAACTCGACCTGCATGGGCCACCACTAAAAACGTGTCACGATCTGCACCCTAGAGTAAGGGCACGAGACGTGGGTACGTCCAGCCTACACAGCAGTGTCGACGGTAGAACGCTGTCCTAGGTCACAACATCTAACAGATAAGGATAAATAAACAGTTATACTCCCCGAATGGGGGTGACATAACAGAATATATCTCAATCACATCTAAGGTAGAACATGAAAGGAAAGATAGATAAATATCCAGAAATGAAACACAAAGATACGGTCTAGAATTCTAAGTGTCTAAATAAGTACATAACCAAATAACATCTCAAAAACTCAATACAGAAACCAGAAAGATAAAGACATCCTAATCTAGGGAAGTGCCATCAACTGCTAGCAGGTCCAAGTCACTAGTGATGTCTAATTCTGCACCAAGAGGGGTAGACACCAGAGCCTCGTCATTCACTGTAAAATTTTCAACAGGACTAGTCAGGACGGGAGCGAGTACAGTACATCTCAACAAAATCATAACCGGTTAGGAAATATAAACATGCTAGAGAGTAAGATACAGGATCTGAAGAATAATATGATAAAAAGAGAGAGACTGTAAGTAAATAGCTACAATATATAGAGAACTAACAGTGCTAGTGATTCAGAGCACAAGATGGTTATGTAGACGGCACGATATTGTACACGAGTAATCTACAGAGGTTTGTACACGAGTAATCTACTGAGTTGAATACATAACCACTTCTACTCCCCCGCCCCAATCAATACACTAGGATCCAGCTACGTTATGTTATTGTACACGAAAGTCATGTGAATACATGATTATACACGATTCACATATTTCGTACACGAATATAACAAATACAAAGAGTACACGATGTTCCCGATAAAGTACACGAACACGAATACCCGATGTATCCGCTAAGGGGGATAACATCGCACAACCAGATCCATATAGTACTAATCCGTGTTTCCAACGTATCAGCATCATGTAAAGTAATCTAAAGCAGGAATATAATCCTGAACAAGATATGAAATGATCAGAGAATATACTCGCCTGTAACCTGAGAATCTGGAGAATATATATACTGTCCGAGGAGTGGTGTCTGGCTCCTATTAGAATAACACAAGTCACAACAAGTCCAGAATGGTAATAAGATGCACTACAATGCGTTCTATATGAATCTAGGTCAATCTAGAACAAAGTCAACTCTTGTTCAACTCTGGTCAACCCTAGAAGTCAAACTAGGTCAACCAAGTCAAACCTAAGTCAAACTAGTCTAACTAGTCTATTCTAGGTCTAACAAGCCATTCTAGGTCCTAACAAGGCTAAACAGTCTATTCTAGACTCCATACTAGGTCTAACAAATATACCCATAGGCTAAGAGCCTAGGCCATAGGCTATACCATGCCTATGAACCAAATCATACTCACATAATACATGTCAATAAATATAATATATATTACACATATAGATATAGCTATATTATAATATAGAACATACATTAGCTATAGGCTACATATATACATGTCACACATACATATATATATATATCTAATATCCATAAAAGTACAACACATATAATATATATATATATATATAGGATATATATGTATCTATTCATCTCAAAACCTATACATGTATATATGACACTAGTGCTCATGTGTGTGTGTGTGTTAGGCTAGAGGGTGAGGGTGTGATGATGTGGTGTCACATGAGAGGGTAATGTGTGATAGAGTGAGTGATACAAGGAGAATAGTGTACATGGCATGAGGTAAAATAGAGAAGGAAAACATCTCAGGTTATTAGAAAACTGGAAAAAAACAGTAACAGTAAGGAAGGAAACAGGGAAGTTATATGTGAAATCAGTGATTCAAAACTCAGTTTTAGAAGAAAGAACAATCCAGTTCAGTTTACAGTAAACAACCTATAAAATAACAATCCCTTGCCCAAAATCTCATTCTCAGGTTTAATATAACAATGGCAAAGACTGGAAATATAACAGTGTGCATATTTGTGATATCCTGAATCAGGAAGACAGTGTGACATATGAAAGAGTCATTCCCATATCAGTTCAAGATATAAACTGAACATCAATCAATGTAACAGCCATTAGATTGAGACCAATCACCAAGTCCAATACTCATTCTCAAACTCTAAAGCCAATTCATTCAATCTCAGGTTATTCATGGCATTCGAAAAGGAAAGGAATTGGAATTCAATTCCAATTTTTAGGAGGAACATTCATAATTAATAGGAACACAAAACTCAGATTTAAATCAACATTTAAAGAACTAAAACAGTTCACAGATTGAAAGGAAGGGAAATCAGTCTAGTTTGGTTTACAGTGAACAAAGTCTCAGGTTTTGAATGGAATCATTTGACAGGTAACATGATTAATCACTCATTCGGTTTAGTTAAAAAGAAGGAAAACAAATCTCAGGTTAAAAGCTCATTTAAACCAAAACAGTGTATAGCAGTGAAGTGACAGTGAACATGAATCAACATTCAGTTAACAGTTAATCATGGAAATTCAAATCAGAAAACTCAGGTTTTATGAAACACAACTCAGTTCAATAGATTTTGTAAGGAAGGGAAATCAATCCCGGTCGACAGAAAAAGAAATGATCCATACAGTTAAACATAGGAACCAATCCTGATGACAGTTTTAACATTCATTTCCACCACAATGTTAAATTCTTATTTACAACCCAAAAGTTAAAATTCGAAGGCAATACTTCATTAATAAATACAAACAAATATGTAGGGAGAATTTAATCAGTGAATACCCTAAAAAATCTGGGATTAAGACGTTTGGAAAATGCTGAAATAACAGTGTATCAGTAATATCAGAGAACAGGCAGTTCAACCACATTTCGAACCAAAATTCATATTACAAACCTAATTTAACATGTAACTAAATCTAACATATATAATAAATTATATTTAGGATCAAAATATTAATTAAAACACTTTTAAAAGCATTCACAATCAAATAAAACAGAAACCAATATCTAGTGCACTGAATCGCACAGTGCACGCACAGTGCACACGTAAATACGTATTCGACACGACACAAGAGCTCGTGATACTTTAGGATCCTCATTTCAGTCATGGACACGATGCGTGTGTCGAGTTTTAGGTGTCGAAGTGGCGTGTGCACAGAGCAATGCCACCCGAGCAGCAGGGCATGCCACTTGCCCCCCGCGCGCGCGTGCACGACCGCGTGTCCACGCGTCTGTGGAGACACGACGCGACACAAGAACGTGCTCAGTGCACAAGAAATCCATAAGCGAGGTGAAGACCTAGCTTTCTATTCAAACACAATCCACAAAAGCAAACGAAATGCCCTTTGAGGCATTTCGTCGAACACAATCAAACACACGCTGATACGTGTCCAATACGGACACGTAACGGACTCGAACCCTAGGGTTAGCTAGTCCTACAGGTAGGGTAGGCCTAGGGCATCCTAGAAATGCAATAAAACTAGGAATTCATGGAAGGAATTGAAATATACCTATGGCTGTTGCAAAGCTCAAAAAAAACTCCATGGAGATGGTTACTCAAGCCACCAAAACTTCCTCAAATTGTGTCCTTCCTGAAAATACTCAACACCAACAGCAAGAACATTAAAATTAGGTCCTAATGCAATTAGTTTGGAGGAAAAACGAATTAAAATAGATTTGTAGGGATTAGGGGAGATGGAGACTCACCTCTTTCTAAACTTGCATAAATCCCAATGGAGGCTAGCCCTAATTTCTAGGAGGGAATTAAATAGGGGAGAGGGGACCTAAGTTTGGCTGCCATGGGCTGGAATGGGCTAGGGTTTGGTTCATGTGTGGGCCTATGGGCTTTTAAGCCTTAAGTCACAAGTCATGACTTGTGAAATCACAAGCCATTTCTAAATTAATTCAAATCCTAGTTTCTCCAAATTAATTCTAATGGGTTAATCCTCACTAACTTAGGTCAAGCTAAGGTTACTTAACCTAACCAAGTGGTCATGACCTAGGTTAGTCTCTAGGTTAGTCTCCTAGTCAACACTAGTCAAAGTCAACTAAAACACCAAAATCAATTATACTAAAAATTACTAAAAATTCACATTAATTCTAATAAATATAATTAATACTAATAATCACTAACCATGGTTAGCTGAGACTAGCTGTGACTAATCTAGGTTGGGTCCAAACCAAGTTAGGCTAATCACAATACATGGCAATCAATTAAATAATATTAAAATTACACCATTCTTAATAATATATTAAATTCCAAATAATATATATTAAATTCAATTAAATTCAAAATGACAAAAATACCCTCGAACTGGAAATGATAAATGAAATACCCTAATCACATAGTCAGGCTCTAGGTTAAGCTGTCTCTAGTGTTACACTATCAAAACACCAAAATCATAAGTCATGATTTAAAATAGTTTTAAAATGATTTAAAATTTACCAAAAATTATATCATGAGTTAAATATCACTATTAAAAGATTAAAATCACAAAATTTCAATAATTACCCTCATTTGGAAAACTGGGTGTTACAAGCACATTCAAGCGAAGCTCCGTCACGAGCAGATTATTACCTGAACCTGCAAGCAATCTGGTGGAAGATCAGCACTAATCCTCTCGCATACTGATCAGAGACCAACTTTACTAAACCGACATTAAGTAGATATATATTGAATCATGCAGCATACAATTTAGTGTTCTTTTACCTTTGCCTTAGGATCAGTTTCAAGACATATTCGAAAGCAGTAAATCATGTTATCATGGCAATCATGTTATTTGATTCGCATAAGCAAGCATGCAACCAATATCAATTTCATGTTATTTTATGACTTTTTACCAACATCGATGCACTCACACTTGTCCGATGCAAGGTGAATATGCTTACCATTTTTTCTGTCATGTTATAAGTGATCTTGTGCAGGATCTCTGTGTGCCTGTACTTTCAGCCCTCCGTTCTTTAAACTATATGAAAGTTACTGGCATTCCAAGCCAGAATGGACTTATATTTCTCAAATCACATATGTAAGATGGTGATCACTCTGTGCTGTTTCCAACTCGTACATCAGAGGACTCCGAAGTACTCGCATAAGTGGATTATCACATCACTAGCAGGTCGTAAACCGTCTTAACAAAGTGCATCATCAATACCGATTTTACCAAATCATCCCTCCTAGGCCGAACGGTCCTAGCACCCTGGCGTACCACGTTCGAGGGAAGTCTATCACTCGTTTACGGGCATCTTTAAGTCCATTTGACCATGCAACGCACATCACTAGCATACAACCAAACAATTCTCTTATCTCTATTTCTATTAGCACAATGTCCCAATTCAATGTTCATCAATGAACGCCCCGAAGGCCATAAATATTTCAGGGCACCATACCACATTCAATATTTCTGTCATATTCGTATCGCAACTATTCTCTTCATAATGAAGCCATCTTTTGTAAGTCTCGTGCACGTACGCACGCTTTCATATAGTTAATCGCCATTCCTTGTGCCGTGCATTCGATGCATGCCTTGATACCATATTTCTATGTTCTATGCCTTAGTGTTCAATGTTCATAACTCGTGCACTAGGGCACTCGTTTCAATTGTCTTTTTAATGTTCTAGCCTTCAAAACTCGTGCACGAGGGCACGAACGACTCGTGCATAGAGGCACTTGCTGATACAGTTATCCCATGTTCTTATAGCTTGTGCACAGATGCGCTCGCTTTTGTGATATTCAATGTTCAAAAATGACTCGTACATTTGATGTACGTTTTATTTTAATTGTTCTATCTAGTGTTCGACATGCATTTTATGATTTCTCTCCTTCGAGCCATGCCCGTGGTCTCGATAGGTTAACTTAGCATACAATGTTACATTTTACTTAGGCATGAAGGAGTTGGAAAGAAGGCTCAAAGTCCTCCCACCTTAAGCCGATACGTTTTATCATTTTGTCGAGCCGATGTGGCTCAATTTCATAATTTTGTTTGTACGGCCAAATCTTCTGACTTAGCCATTCGAGCACTTCGTGCTTTGTTGAATTAATCGATCGATTTGGCTTACCGTGCCTATGCCTCAGTCCGTTGCGAGGCGGTAATTTGGTTTTGCGGATACCATTACAAATAAGGCAAAATGTTGACCTCTTATATTTTAGCGTAAATGTATATCCTGCACATGAAACCAACTAAAGTCAATATTCGTTTGAATCAGACTTGTACGTTGCATCGATTCAATTTCTTAGAATCTTCGAACCTGCTCAATGCTTTCTCTCGGGCCAACTTAACACTTGCATCGATCTTACTCGATGCGTTCCTTAGGTCAACGTAACTCTTTGTATCGATTCACGTCGATACATATTTTGGGTCAATGCAACTTTTTGAGTCAACGACTCAACATAATACACCGTACAGAGTAGGGCATTACAGGAACAATTTGGTAAAACTTTCTAAATTAGGGTTAGGGTTTGAAATAAAAGGAGGAAGAAGACGATTATGTTCTTCTTATAGGGAATAGTGATTGGTCATAATGTTAGGGTTAGGGGTTTGGCTAATGTAAATTCTCCACTAAGTCCATCTCTTATGTCATGACAAGCTTAGGAAAAAAGTCATACTTCCTAATTAGGTGTTTAGCCTAAATGTTATTTAATCTTGTTAGTCTAACTAGAGACTAACTAAAGTTTAATTAGGCTAGTCCTAATCATTTAATTAGGTAGTCATGTCAAGTTGGTTTAGGTCCTCTAGGGTCACTAACAACTATTCTAACCAATAGCTAACCACTAATCATATACAATAATATAGCATATGCACTATATTAAAATATTATAAATAACTAATCCAAAAATATAATTACTAGTTTTGTAAAATAGATTTGTCATTCTAATTATAATGTGAATACTGTTATTCACAATAATAACAAAAATGAGGAAAAAGTCAAAAATACGCATCTTCTGGAAAATGGTAGTTACATATTGGCATATCAGTATCGTAGGCCTTTGGAGTTCAGTATTTGTGACCATATATTTTTTGTAGATTTTGCCTACCTGATGTGTTATCAGATTTGAAGTAAGAGGAAAGCTTAGTCCTCAATACATTGGTCCTTTTAATATTCTTGATCGGGTAGGAGATGTTGCTTATTGTCTTGCCCTTTCACCGTCGCTACATGAAGTACATAATGTGTTTTATATGTCTCAATTGCGGAGGTATGTTCTAGATCTGAGCTATATCCTCGACCATTCAGAGCTAGTCGTTGGTACCGACTTGTCCTATGAAGAGCAGAATGTATCTATTTTGGACCGTAGAGAGAAGGTGCTCAAAAATTAGACTATCAATCTTGTTCGTGTTCAATTGGGCCATCACTCATCGAAGAGTTGACGTGGGAGCACGAGGACGATATCAGAGCCAAATATTCATACTTGTTCGACTCTGGAGGTATATTCTTTCTTATGTTTTTGTATCTCATTCTTGTTGAATTATATATAGCTACGTGTATGGATATTGCTTTTCTTCATTGGTTGGATGATTGCCTTCTTTGTGTTGTGTTCTATAGTTAGCATAATATTTTCTTGATGATTCTATCCTAGCCTTAGCTGGAATTTCGAGAACAAAAGTTTTTTGAGGGTAGAGTTGTTACTTCATGTTTTCGATATACATACTTATATATGTGTTGTGTCACGCCCCGATCCCGGAGGATTGAAATCTAGCCACTGGACATGATGTCGTACAAGTCTAGATTGCACTTGTACAAGGCAAAACCATTACAGTTCCAGGTATATCTCATAAAATAACGACAATACAGCAAAACCAAGCAGATAAATTAAAGTCACACAAAATATGAAGAAATGTATCTCTTTATTGATCATCTCAAATGATTACAAGACTTGCAGTTGAATACATAGTTTACAACAGACTACAGGACTCTTGAATAGCCAACTGAATATATACTTTCCATTAGGCTACAACTGAACATGCCAACTTTGCTTAAAATGAACTTGCCAATTTGGTTACAGTCTCACTTGTACACCTGAGTTATACTGTTCCATACATTATGCCCCGTATAGCAGAAGACATCGTCTTGAAAGAAGAACTTCTGCACACCCATCCGATTCATCGATCCTAAGCACTGATTAAACGATTTCTTCTATCTACGAGCACCTATAAAATGCCAACAAACGTGGGTCAGTACATCATCTATGTACTGGCGAGCGGTGCTGTCCTAACTAACCTATGAAGACAACCCTAAGTAATAATGTTATAGCACATTATTAAAAGTGGCCTTTCTCGTTGCCTTAGGGTCAATTAGTAGTTCATATCCGACAGATGTAAAGCATGCATCTTATATATATATATAACCTATATAATGTAAAGCATATGTTATCACCCTTTGGTCATTTCTTACCCACGGTCGTGTAGCCATCCATGTACATTTATAATACTTACTCAGCCTGCACAAGACATTGTTAGGAACAATATCATATTTTAATATATGTGTCACCATTCAGGTGATTCTTACCAACAGCCGACATCCTTCCTTGTATTTGAGTAATCACTTACTCTTCCTGTATAAGACATCATTAGCACTGGACCTATCTATATGAAAGTCACTGACTATACGTCATCTTGGACTTATGATTAGACGGCTCCCCTTCAACGGCGGGTAGCTAGCATAATCTGGAAGGTTCCCGAATCACCGTGCTACTACTTCAGCACGAGGTTCCCCCCAGGATAAACTGGATTCCAAGGCCTTAGAATACCGTTCGAGGAACCACCTTGTCGACAAGCTGTCCATGACCATGCAATTATATGCAAATTATCTAAGAAGAAAACATATTGTCACGATCCGATCCCAAATTGTTGGGTCAAATCGGATCATGCCCAGCCTGCACCATGGTGAGAAGGTGGCAGTAAGCTGTATCCAATTATAGGTAATCACAACAACATAATATATTTGTCACAACTTCTAAAATTTTGAATTTTTAAAACTTGTCCAACAAAGATTTATCTGTTACAACTGATAAAATAAAAATGTCTTTTTATTCAAACATCAAAACTAAAAGGAAATCATCCTCTAGAAAGTTGTATCATCAGCCCTGAGATTAACATCGTCCGATTGGGACTCTGGTAGCACAGCAGGGTAGAGCTCAGGGTCGTAATAGCTATTAATCAATAGCTCTGCATCATCAATGGAACCTATTGGGGGTAGAGAATCTAGTCAGGAAAGGAGCGAAGTACAATTATAAAAATTTAACAATTTAACTAATAATTAGAAATTTGTAATTTAAACAGTTTAAAATACTTGAACAATATTTTCTAACAATTTTCCACAATTGAAAACAATGTGACTTGAGTATGTAATGCCTATGACCGGCTTGGGTTGTACAATAGTATCCAAGTGATACGATACGACTTATCCCCGTGTGAAAAAGGAGCAAGCTCTCACAATTATGCAATATGAAGGTATTGGTCATAGAACACTACACTACTCCCCCAATCCCACAATCAATAACAATCAATACTCTAGGAGCGAGTTCGTGTAGTAATGTGGTTTAATCTTGCAATATTATAATTAATAACTAAATTAAAAATAAACACAACCGTACTTGCCTTTGTTTATGACTGGGTTTGAAGAGTCGGTTCCGGGAAAGAAAATCAGACTCGTCCTCGAAATCGTACATTGAGAATCCCGACTTAGCATAAATGAGGAAACCATATCTAGGTGTGCTAGTTACAATCTCTAAAATTTGATCCTAGTCAAATTTTATGTTGTTATAAACAATACACGTTTATCGATGCGATTCAAAGTTATTAATTTAACGAGGTAAAAGTCAAGTTAACATTTTTATTGGAAAACTTCGCATTTTTCAATTATTTGGCAAAACTTTATATTTTGTAATATATATATATATATATATATATATATATATATATATATATATATATATATATATTTATTTATATATATATATATATATATATATATATATATATATTAGATTTTTCTTTTAATGAGAAAACATGAAATTGTCTAAGTTACAAACTTGAAATCTTATTTTATTTAATGTGAGAAAAATCTTATTAATTTTTTATATTAAAATAAATATTCATTTTATTATTAACACATTTACCCACAACCCAACAATCCAGAAAAGAAAAGAAAAAAAATCTATACTACACATAACAAGGTCTCAAAAAAGAAAATAGAATCTGGGCTTATGCCCTTACAATTTATTACATAAATTAATTTAATTTAAAGGCGAGCCCTGAATACCGCGAACGGTCCAACAGTAGGCCGTAGCCCTGCACCAAAATACTAACAGCAGTAACCCATTCTAAAATTAATAATAAATTAAAGATAATTATAAAATGCGTCTCAGACTTGGTCATTCAAAAACTCATGTTTTAACTAATGCCTCAACGTCCGAGTTGGCCGGTTTCGTTTGCATTTAGTTAGGGCCCATGGACCAATATGGTCGTCGCCCGAAAAGATAAAAAATCCATTTTAAAACCAACACTCCAAGATGTAATTTATTTTGCAAAGATTGGGTTTTGAAGATAGTCTTAAAATATATATTTTCGAAAATTTGGGCAGCACTTCCTCTATAATTGGGACAACCAAATCCGGGGAAAATGCCAACACCCACAATATTCCAAACAACAAAACATTTCCAACCAGAAATTCCAATTTATCCAACCCAAGAGTAGTTTTATATTCCAAAAAATCATAATCACAGGAAAAACTTTCCGAAATATAGAATTCGGAAAACCAAAAAAACCACAGAACCAATCTAAGGAGAATGGTCACAGAACTATTTTTCGAACTTATCTCAAAATTTTTAAGAAACCACAGAACCATAAAACAACAACATCCAAGCTACAAAAATCATTCCGAAACTAAGTTCGGAAAATCCGAAACCAACATCGTAATTATCAATGTTGAATCCCATGACGGGATCGGGGACCGCGTCATCATCGACACTAAGAGAGGGACACGAAGATACAAAAATATACCTCGGGTGCTCGGCTAGTGCTCTCAGATGAAAATAGGAGAAAACGGAAAACCCGTGACTCTTGGAAAAATCCAAAACACGCAGACAGCGAAAAGTGCCACGAAAAGCACGGATCTGGACAACAAACTGGGCACGGGGACAACAACGCACACAGGGAGGTGCGCACGGGGCAGCGCGTACTGGCGCCGGCGAGGCTCGAGGCGGTTGCACGGGATCGTGGTCGGCGGAAAGGGGTCGCCGGTTCAGGCGATGCTGGAGACGGCGTCGGGGTGGCTCGGGGCGGACGCTGCTGCGTCGAGCAGGGCGCGCGCCGAGGGAAGCTCGGGATCGAGCGGCTAGGGCTCAGATTTTGGGGAAAATTTGAGGTGAGGGAGAGGGATAGAGATGGTGATGGAGGAAAAGAGGGAAGGGAGCTTTATATAGGAGGAGATTGGGGGTTACGGGAGCCGAGTGGTCGTCGCTCGGGAAGTTTCAGAAAGGAAGGGTTGGCCGAGCGTCGGTTTGGAAAAGGAAAGGAAGGGTTTTGTTCCAGAGAGTTGAACGAGAGAGAGATAGAGTTAAAGAGTGATTTAATGAAAGTTTTGAAGGAAAGTTAAAATAAATTCTTTTTCTTTTCATATATATAAATATATATACTAAGAGACTTCAAAACTATTTTTGAAAAACTGAACTTGGGTTCGAAACGGGTTCGGGACGGGTCAGGTCCAACACTAAAAATCCAGGAATAATAATTTTTCTAAAAATACAATTTTCCTAAATTAACAATTAATAATGATTTATAATAATAATTAGCTAATTAAATTATTCAATTAATTAACTGAAATTTTACGGGTTTCACACATATAATGCATGATAAGAAAAACTAAGTAATAACCCATCATTCTCATTCGTATTGCCATCTTGCCATCTTTCCTTGAGCCAACGCTCACATTATCATCTGCCCAATTCAGGGTCTTAGCGTAACCAACGTTCTACATCGGCCCAGGATAATAGAATGTTGTTACTTAATCTCTTTTCCATATCTTTGATACCATACATCTCTCCAACCAAACTCAATGTACTCACCACCCAATTCTTAGGATTTAGCATCTGAGTTACCATCTATCCATCGAGCTAAGGCTCGATATACTCACTGCCCAAGTATTTAGGACTTTTTCTTCACCTGTCATGTATTTCATAGCAACAACACACAAGCCCACAATTCATGGAATGATTCGAAGCACATACAATCGATAAAATGATTCACAACAATTTTTAGGTCATGTGATTAATTATCTTTCATTATCTTTCTGACTTTCATGCAAGGTGTTATTCAGCGATTTAACGATCAACATAGCATACTATCCTTTTATTAAGCGTGAAGCTAAAGGATCTTCGAAGGGTTCAACACTACTCACATTTATAAGACAATTTCCACCACGATCGCATAGCCTTCCGAGCGATCCTTCGCAAAATTCTATGTCCACTAAGGCTTTATCGAACCAACCATCCATCATAAGACATCTTGCGGGTCGGGACACTACAATATTTATCACTCAAAAAAAGTTTCGTCCTCGAAACTTAAAACAAAACTCATCCCCAAAACTTCAATCGACTTTTATGAAACTTCTCAATGATCAACTTGCACTATTTAATATTTCTCCGCAATCTCTCGATTGATTTCAAGTAATGTACCATCTCATCACAACATTCTAATTTGATTCAAAATAGTTTACCATCTTTATTCTTTCTCCCCAACGCTCGTGTAATTCCTTAACACATGATTATCCTCCCCGTAGCTTTGTTTAAATTCAGCATACCACTTAGTTGGAATCATACACATATTTTAGGCGTCCCCAAAATACATGCATTTCAGCCAAGTTCAGTGATAGAGAAAGCGAACGAGCTACAGGTATAACTTTATTCCCGAATGTTAGCAATCCCTCTTAAGCATCTCGTATAGCCGCAATTCACTTATTCAATTTTCCAATCAACTAATCTTACAATGAATGTTACCAATTTTCAAATCGAGTAATTTTCCACAGTCGACCAAAATTTTTCCGATGTATCCCGACATAGTTATAACAAGTATTCAACGAATCCAGAGTTACCTTTCAAGTCTATTGTTATTTACACCATCAAATTTGATAAAGCTAATAGCCATATTTTTATTTTGACACCACGATTCTCATTGATCAATTTGTATCCATACACTTTATTTGCAATAAAAATTTCCCGATTATGATCCATCTTCCAAATTGTACCATCATTCCACTCTAATAAAAAAATTTGACATAATCAAAATCTCTCACATTGATCAAACCAATATATTATCATCTCGTATATGCAACTCTTATTTCTAGCAGCAACAATTCCGAGGGTCTTTTCAAAATTATATTCTTTCGTCGATCTTGACTACATGTACTATCCCATTCCGTTATACACTTATTCTCAATCCCAATCTGGTTATCCACCAAGGCATTATTCTGATTATCTCACGGCAACTATCATCATTCACGCAGCTCAAAATGATTCAACCAACCAAATCCCACCAGCTTTAGCAAATTTTCGACATTCCAATAAAGGCTACCAAGTTTCGAAACCAATATGATACCGTCATTGCATCTAACGTTTGTAACATCAAATTTTCCAAATCTTTATTCCATTTCAAAGTTTACTTCTCGACTTATCTCACTCATTCTGACAATACCCATGCAACATCAATAGGGACATCCTACGGGTCTCCAACAGTCAACTTAGCATTCAGTCAAGTCTCTATGGTCAGCTAATCTAAGCTAAACTAGACATTCAGCTAACTCATCTGAGAAGGATAGCTAATAGGGGCATATTCATCACTAATCTTAAAGGCAACCAACTCTTATCATAGGAACTCTATCTTATCTCAGGGACAATCTATGATCCGACCAACTTAAGGGACATGGGACACCAATCCAATCTTATGAACTTATTCCAACACAAACAACTAAACTATCATAGCCATTGAATCTGAAACTTAGGCAACCAACCAACATTCTAGGCAACCAACCGACATTCTAGGGTCACGTCTTTCTGCCCGTACTCATCCTCGGCTATACCCAACAAAGTCTCACTCTAGACTTACCCACAACCGATGAAATCTATCCAACAATTCTATCCGACAATTCTTATGGGTCAATCCCGAAGCTATCATATAAAACTTCTCAATCGAGTATCCAAACTTTCAGTTTTCACTAGCATAGACGCAGCATCCTCTACTTAATCCGACTTATATCCTCATATCGTCCTCAATTTGTGTCTATTCAATCGGTCCAACTATTCCTAGTCATATTCCAACATCGCTACCTTAATGGTCCATCATTTACGATCTCTTTCCTACGGTCTCTTTGCGACATATTTATTTCCCATATTTTTATTTCATCGATACGGTCTGTACTCTTTTAACCAACAAAATAAGGCAACTATATAAGTGTATATCTTCCGAAAGCATCCTTTATGAATTTTTGCTAGCACCAATATTGTCATCTCTTAGAAATTCACGTTAACCAGCAATATTCGTTTTGCACCATATCATTGTGATTCCATAAGAAGATTTTACTATTCATGCACTGGTCCAATCTCTACAGCATATTTCTCTAACATTCATATATCGGTCATCTAGTAGACATGACATAACTCATTTGGCTAAGTCATAATCCAATAATCCTACATTTCAACCAAACTCGTTATTCATGCGACAACATCATTCACCGACAAGGTCGCTGTATTTTGATTCTTAATTGTATTCCAGCCATCAAAATCTCATAAGGAACGTCTACCATTTCATACATTAAGGGAAAAGTACTCATTCCTATGCCTCAACATAATCAAGGGTCATAACTTGTTAATTCGGGATACGTCAAATTCTATTAAACACAACTGCATATCATGCTAAGATCATCTATTCCTCAAATCCATTCTCTTTTCGGTCGTTGATACAACTCTCTGCATCTCCTAAATAATTGGCAACATTCTGACAAGCGCCTAACATCACCATCAATTTGTCAATGTCCAACATGTAATTTCATTTACTCAATTTCAACATCATTCAATATTCAATCTATAATTGTTCTCGCAAAAACTTTTGACAGCAATACCCCAACATCATTACTGAGCCTACAATCCTTCTTCCCAACTGATTCAAGTCATCGCCTGAATCTATAATTCATACCATTCCCAACCAAGGCATTCGGTTCATATTCTTGAACTCTCATTAGCCAGCGCAATGCTAACTATCAGAGTCTAGCGATGGTTCATCCGAACACATCAAAATCTCGCAACAAGTTATTCCAAACTCAATCATCAAGGGACACGCCTAACCATCATGTATCAATCGTAATCCAAACTATGACTCGATACTAACCAATACCTTATAGGTAAAGAAATCACTATGCTACAAACATGGTCAAGAGACATCTCTTCACGACGAGGGTATATGCAATATACCACTCAGAGCTCAGGCAATTCCAGACACAATATTCTCTTTCGTATCAAACCAACATTTATACTGGACTATTCATCCCGCAGTGGCTCTGCTGGCCACAATTACTAACCAAATTTTCTTGCATTTGAAACATAACAAAGCAAACACATAAGCCAACTCAAAATTTTGTCGATTCACATTTACTGAAGTCAAGCACAATTTTTGTTCCAACATACTATGCCATCGCCCACTGCCGATTGCCACATCAATTGACTTCTATGAATTCCATACTAAATACATCAAGCACACATTACCAACTTATTATAGCATTGTATCATTGTTATTCGTTTCGGTATCTTTTTAGAAATTCAACAAAGCACACACATCATAACCCACATATTTTGACTTATTATATGGAACACCCAGTGAGCGGCTAAAAGAATCAACGAACTTTCAGTCAAGGAAAAAACTTAGAATAATTTTGAAACAACACTGAATAATCGTGGAAGCACTTTGAGTCATCGTAGAGGCAACTTTGATTTCATCGCAGAAGCAACTTTGAGTATTTGCGAAAGCAACTTTGATTCACCGCGGAAGCAACTTTGAATAATCACGAAAGCAACGTTTGTGTCATCGTGGAAGCAGCTTTGAATTATCATAGTAGCAACTTTGATTCGAAACGAATCGAATAAGAATCCAAGGACGTAAAGCAGTGCTCTGATACCATTATGTCACCCCGATCCCGGAGGATTGAAATCTAGCCACTGGACGTGATACCGTACAAGTCTAGATTGTACTTGTACAAGGCAAAACCATTTTATTTCCTGGTATTTATTAGAAAACAACGACATCGCAGCAAAACCAAGCAGATAAATTAAAGTCACACAAAATATGAAGAAATATATCTCTTTATTGATTATCTCAAATGATTACAAGACTTGCAGTTGAATACAAAGTTTACAACATATTACAAGACTCTCGAATAGCCAACTGAATATACACTTGCCATTAGGCTACAACTGAATATTCCAACTTTGCTTACATTAAACTTACCAATTTGGTTACAATCTTACTGGTACATCTGACTTATACTGTTTCATACATTATGTCCCGTATAGCAAAAGACATCGTCTTAAAAGAAGAACTTCTGTACACCCATCCAATTTATCGATGCCTAGCACTAATCAAACGATTTCCCCATGTAAAAGCACCTATAAAATATCCACAAATGTGGGTCAGTACATCATCTATATACCGGCGAACGGTGCTGGCCCAACTCACCTATGAAGACAACACTAAGTAATGATGTTATACAACATTATTAAAAGTGGTCTTTCTCGTTGTCTTAGGTTCAATTAGCAGTTTATATTCGACAGAAGTAAAGCATACATCTTATATATATAACAAGCATAATATAAAGCATATGTTATCACCCTTTGGTGATTTCTTACCCACGGTCGTGTAGCCATCCATGTACATTTATAATACTTACTCAGCTTGCACAAGACATTGTTAGGAACAATATCATATTTTAATATATGTGTCACCATTCTGGTGATTCTTACCAACAGCCGACATCCTTCCTTATATTTGAGTAATCACTTACTCTTCCTGCATAAGACATCATTAGCACTGGACCTATCTATATGAAGGTCACAGACTACACGTCATCTTGGACTTATGATTAGACGGCTCCCCTTCAGCGACGGGTAGCTAGCCCAATCTGGAAGGTTCCCGAATCACCGTGCTACTACTTCAGTACTGTGCTAATACTTCAGCACGAGGTTCCCCCCAGGACAAACCAGATTCCAAGGCCTTGGAATACCGTTCGAGAAACCACCTTGTGGACAAGTTATCCATGACCATGCAATTATATGCAACTTATCTAGGAAGAAAACATATAATGCATGATAAGAAAAACTAAGTAATAACCCATCATTCTCATTCGTATTGCCATCTTGTCTTGAGCCAACGCTCATATTATAATCTGCCCAATCCAGGGCCTTAGCGTAACCAACATCTACATCGGCATAGGATAATAGAATGTTGTTACTTAATCTCTTTCCCACATCTTTGATACCATACATCTCTCTAACCAAACTTAATGTACTCACCATCCAATTCTTGGGACTTAGCATCTGAGTTACCATCTATCCATCGAGCTAAGGCTTGATATACTCACTGCCCAAGTATTTTGGGACTTTTCCTTTATCTGTCATGTATTTTATAGCAACAACGCACAAGCCCATAATTCATGGAATGATTTGAAGCACACATAATCAATAAAATGATTCGCAATAGTTTTTGGGTCATGTGATTAATTATCTTTTATTATCTTTCCGACTTTCTTGCAAGGTGTTATTCAACGATTCAACGTTCAACACAACATACTATCCTTTTATTAAGTGTGAAGCTAAAGGATCTTCGAAGGGTTCAACACTACTCACATTTTAAGACAATTATCATCACGATCGCATAGCCTTCCGAGCGATCCTTCACAAAATTCCAAGTCCAATAAGGCTTCATCGAACCAACCATCCATCATATGGCATCTTGCGGGTCGGGGCACTACATGTTGTATCATGTATTGATACGATATCTTGCATATTATTATACATGTATCCATTAGTGATATCTTGTGTTCCTTGATGAATATCTTGTTATTAGATTTCTTATGGATATTCTCGCACCTAACCATGTCATGGAGTAGTATCTCGTCTCGGAATAGTATGCAACTCCTTGTCCTTGTTAGGTTGCAGGTGTGGTTCACTACTTGGATGACAGAATACTGGTCTATGTAATAAAATATGTTTTATTTTTGTTTTATAGTTGTTAGAGCTTAGGTTGACAAACTGATTAATTAACTTATGTAACTGCATTTTGGTTATTGGTTTTTATACAAGTTAATTATGCATGAGACTACCCTAAATCAGTAGAATATCCATTGGTATCGCCATAGACCCGGGCTAGGACCCGTAAGTAGAGTGGCATACAAATTTTTTCTCCAAAGTAAGTTTTGGCTATCAGACATGAACAACTGTGGTACATCGCGAAACACCACAGGTATACCATCTAGTCATAGATTAATCCAATTAGCTGCTGATTATACTCATTCTATTATCCAACGGTCATTTATTTTATTTGTATGGCTGTGAATGAGTGAGGCCATGGATTGATGACATGGCTAGATCTTGGGCCACGTGTTCAACGTAACAAAAGGTTGAATAAACTTTTTATTTTATTAAACATATAAGGTATCTGTGTACAAAGAAGGAAATTCTAAATAGGATATTCTAAGTATAGGAAGAAGAGGTTTTTGGAAAAGTGTGACGATGGAGATCGAGCACTGCAGCGGCTCTTTTACTCCGTTGACGATCTGACGACGAATCAACCTTGATATGGCTCTCTAGCGCCTTTGATGGGACTCTGGGTCACCAATCAAGAGGTTGTCTAGATGAGAAGATCCTTTGAAAATGGTTGGTTGGTTGTTTCTTTGGTTGATAGGTGGATAAGGGTGGTCGACACTTCGTAGATAGAGATCGTTGCTCCTTTGAAGATTGTCGATTGTCAATACTCCCTCTCTTTTTTTCACCCTCTTGGTGGAAGAAGACCTCCTTCTATTTATTGAAAACCGAGCACATATTCGATGTGCATTAGGGTTCCTGAAATATGAAAGAATCTGTCGTCATTATACGGTACGGGCTTTTGCGATGCTGACACGTGGCGGACATCGAGATTTCCCTCAAATGAGATCTCTGGTGGTTATAAACATAATCGAAAGAGGTAACACGTGGTGCGTGCAATTTGCTTGTTCAGATACAGTCGAGTAAATCTTAGGATTTTATCCTAGATTTGGAGTCTAATTGATCCTCGTCTAAGATTTAAATCAATCTGATATGATATCAATCATGATTTAATCCTAATTTTCTCTGCAAGAGGCAGTTTAAACAAACCAATTGGGGTGGACCCGTGCTTCCTGCGCCTCTAGTGAGGACTAAGTGCTACTGTACTTCTGGGGTGACGAGTAGACCGTGCTTCTGGAGACGACGGAACCTCTGTAATTTCAGTCTACGAGTGGACTTCTTCGAATAACGACGAGACTTCTGTGCGTATAGAACAACTTATGAAGCTGTGTTTCGGGATACCAGAGTCACTGTACTGTAGAAGACAAGTAGGCCTGTGCTTCAAGTTGAAGAGGTTACTGTATTTTTGGAGTGACAGGTTGACTTGCATTGGTTGCGATGGTAGTTCCCATGTCTCTTGTAGTGAAGTGACTTAAGCTTCTGATCCGGAGCAGATGACCACGTCGTAGGAATAAAGATAGTGTGAGCATATCACCATCCTGCGCCTCATATAGATGCAGATAAGTAGATGCGCATCTGAACAGTGAAGGCGTTGGCTGCGAAAGGAAGGGTATGACACCCTTGCGTGTCTGAGATTGGCGCAGGCAGATAGCTGCACCTCTGGAGTGAAGATACTGGCTTCTGGAATAAAAGAAGGGAGAGGGCCTACCACCATCTTGTTTTTGAGGTTAGCGAAGGGAGGTGGCTGCGCCTCTGGCTGGAAGGCTCTGGCTTCTTCAAAGTGCTGAGTTACTGATATACTTCTGAGAGGCTGCTGTGGACACATACAAAAAAGAAGAAGAAATTTTGTCTTTTCTTATTAGCATAAGGCACCACAAATCGAGTATGCCTGAGAGATCCTGCGCTGAGGATCCCCGAGTAGAAAAAGAATTCTGGGGAATGGGACGATGGAGATCGAGCGGCAGTCGCTCCTTTACTCCGTTGACACTCCGATTACAAAAGTGGAAGAAAACCTAAGAAAATTGCTAACTCTTGGCTCACTGGCAAGAAGGGCAGCAATTTGGCTCTTGAAATGCTCTCCGTTCTCTGTTTTGAAGAGGTATGAGACCCCTTTTTATAGTCGTTTTCGTGCTGGAATGATGTTATGCGCCCATATGAGAAAATACACAGATTTTCATATGGGCGCATAGTCCTGCTTTGGGCGCATAGAGTGTAGCCGCATGCAACCTGCATGATCGTAGGTTTACGTGGCCGCATGCTTCGGTGCACGACTGCTCGTAGAGACTGATGTGGCTGTATGCTTCGGTACACGATTGATCGTGGGTATTGACTGAGTCGGGGGGGGCTGTCCAGACTTGGGCACATAGCCTGAAACAGGGCTATGTGCCCCCTTTTGGAGGAGTCCAAAGTGGGTATATAGGGGTGTATGCCATCAACATGGGCGCATAGCTTGCTCTGGTGACTTAGGAATATATGGGCTGTCCTGGCTTGGGCGCATATGTCTTTCTGGCTTGGGCGGATATGACTTCCTGTCTTGGTCGCATGGTTGTCAAGAATACTAAAATTTTCATGCTTCTACAAGACCCCCTTCAAAGTTTTCGATACTTGAACGAGTTCAAAATACTTTGAAAGAAGCATGGACCGTCTTCTCGTGATGTAATACGCACATAGATTTTGGCCAGACTGTTAGAAAGATGGCTGTTGAGATCTTCCTTGAAAATTTGAACTGACAGATTCATCGGAGTGAAATTTGAAGAGGTCCATCCTTTAGTCGTTGTCCACGTCAGCAAGTGGTAGTCGCATAACGTGCAAGAGACTGGGTTTTCATGTGAACGTGTAACCGTAGTGGGTGCATAGTATACAGTGGGCGCCTAGGCGCATAGGAGTAGTGGGCGCATAGTGTTTGGCTCATGCCTATAAATAGGCCTTGAAGAGAGAGAAAATTTATTACTCTGTTTCCTTCAAAACTTTCAAAAGGCTTTTTATCTCTTCTCTGCACGAACCATGTCACCCAAGGCTGCCAAGAGATCTGCGAAGGGCAAGGGGACTGCACCGAGTAGCTCTCCTCCTACGACAGCGTCCTCGCTAGTCTAAGAACCGATCTTCGGTGAGGCTACGCCTCAAAAAAAAGTCTTGAGCGTTAATCTGCGACACTCAAACTTTTCTTCTGCCTGGGAGCATGTGCTCAAGGTAACATGTTTCTGTGAGCATTCATATACATCCACAGAAGCATGCGCCCATACTGTAGTATGTTATACGCCCACACTGTGGTGTGTTATGCGCCCAC
This sequence comes from Iris pallida, assembly GCA_029216955.1. Classification (NCBI taxonomy): domain Eukaryota; kingdom Viridiplantae; phylum Streptophyta; class Magnoliopsida; order Asparagales; family Iridaceae; genus Iris; species Iris pallida. Next base: position 678,186 of record JANAVB010034889.1, on the reverse strand, counting down.
ATGCTGCTGCATGTTATGCGCCCACATGCTGTTGCATGTTTTGCGCCCACATGCTGTTTGTATGTTTATGCTCCCATATGTTGTTTGGGCGTATAACCCTTTGGGCGCATAGGATTCCTCCAGCACTTAGTTTTTTTCTGTAGATTCTGAGTCTGACTTTCTCTTCTGTCCTTGCAGTTGACATATTTGTCCCCGAACTTGGTGGAATCCCTTTCGGCTCTGCTTGCCAAGTCCTCGGCACAAGCCTCATAACCAACATGGTCAGAAAGGTTCAGGCCAAGATAAGTCATAACCAGCCTAAGAAATGGACGATCTCCATACTTGAATCGGACAAGACCTTCCTGAAGCAGATGATTAACGACGAGAAGCTCTTGTTTGGAGGGGCACGTCATTTCAAGAAGCCGTACTTCCTATTCGGTGACAGTGTGGGGTTCGAAGATGGCGAGATGATACGCTTAAGAAGTCCACTGGTGGTCAGGCTGAACAATCAGAGGATAGAGCTATCATCGATGGAGCGTCAGTATCCTTTGTCCATGTTCACTGTCTTAGCCGTGCGGCGACAGATGAAATGGGAGCTAACCCTTGAGCTCCCCGGGGTCGTCTCCAGAAGAATACAGTTTGACTTGGGAGATCGAAAGAAGGACACTTTCAAGTGTGTCAGACGCTCTACATCTTACTCTACGGGGGGGGGGGGGGGGGGTTACAACCTGGTGCAATAATAAACGACATCCCGACTGACCTCCTCCCTTGTGTTGTCGACATGCTTTGTAATCTGATGATGTCGGGGGACGTGTCATATCCCATGGGGAAGATACAGATGAAAGGCTGGAGGTATCCAGTTTCATTCTGGAGCAACCTTACTGACTGGGTGCTTTCCACGTATGAAGCCACCTTAAAGACTGCTGCCCTTTTTATGCTATTAGGGCCACCCAATATGGCGTAAAGGTCAACTGGAAAATGTTTGTCTCCTTGGTGGACTTATACAAACTTCACACTTGTACTTTCTTTACTCCGGACGGGGAGATATGATTGGCTCTCCACGAGATGCAGGAAGTGTCGAAGCTTCCTTGGGGCATATAGCCATATAAAGAGTATGTGCCTTGTGATGAGGAGCGCCGAGACCTAGAGAATGAGAACTCCGAGATGATGGATGTATACAAGGAGTTATTCTGCCACCTCCTCATCTGCCATATGATCAACAAAAAAGGAAGGACCGAGGGGGCCAATCCCCACACAAGAGCTTGGACGGGCTACATCTTCGTTCAAGGAGAAGGAGAGGATCCGACCTCCTTTTCGATTTTAAAACCTATGACCAAGTCCGAGATAGAAGTTTGGATGGTAGATTATGATACAGCGGATGCTGAGGACAGTGATAATTCTGAGGGAAAGTTCCCAATCGGCCACTACTTCCGTCAAGATGAATATCCATTATCGGAGAAAGCCATGCTGGCAGTTTTCTTGATGATCTGGCTTCGTGACTCTATAGTCGCTGGGGGTTCAGAAACTATTGAGAGGATGAACCGGAGCATAATACATCTGGCTGTGAAGCTTGTATTTGGATACCAGCTTGCCTTGCTTTCCGCGATGGTCTGTGCCATTAAACGGGGTCTACGGGAATTTGTTAGAAATGCGGTGACTCCTGAAAGCAGAAACAACTTCGCCCGGACTGTACTTCTATATCATTTCTTGATGGAGTGGCTGCTGCTGCACTATCCTACCCTAATAAACCCTGGGCCGATGAAGGACTCTTAGGCGGAAGACGTCTTTTTTTGCAGATTTCGTGACACAGACTGGGCCGTTAGTAGTGTACCCGCTTGTAGAAGGGCTTTAAGCTTCTTGCAGAACTACGAGGTCTTTAGGATATCCCCTCTATCTGGCAGTGGCAGTACAGGAGACACTTTAGTGGATGAGGGAGTTCATACCACTAGCTTGACTGCTGGGGCATTTTACTGGCTTCAGTCTATTAGGCCATCGCATCTGGTGCTCAGAAATTGGAACCATGCCTATCTAGAGCCATACCTGTTGAGTCGTTTCGCACGGCAGTTTGGCTACAGCCAGCTCCTTTTGGGAAATGCTAGCCCGTATTTAGAGTCAATAGGCAGCATAATTGATGGGGCACGTGCCTGGGTATATTATAATACCGGATGCACGGGGGCAATCTTTACTCTGCCCGCAGATAAGCCCGAGACCCACCTGTGCTATGTTGTCGCCAATTTTATGTTCAGATCAATACCTTTCATCCCCGGTATGATCGTGAATTGAGCTTGATAATGGAGATTCAATTTGGCCCCCCTTCTGTGAAATGAGCCCGAAAGGCGCCGAAGGACCGTAAGAAGAAGAGTGCTACTCCAACCGTGAAGCCAGTCGCAGCACCACGGCCGAGGGCTATCCTTAGAGAGCCGGCAGTGCCTCCAAAGGAGGACACGAAAGATGATTCTGCTCTTCCCAATCCTCCTCAGAAGAGGAAAGCTTCAACTGAATTGGCCCAGGAGCCAACTTTTAAGAGAAAGAAGAAGATTGTTGCCCTAAGGAGAGCTAAGGAAGTGGGTGCTGGCTTACCTCCCTTGAGAAGGTCTTCCCGGCAAACTGGAAGAAGTAGAACAGCGTCGCGGGCCGTTACCATTCGGGAGGTAGATCCCTTCCTAGACTCCATAGTCGTTTTGGTCAGGCCATTAGAAGCTTTCTCACCCTTTCGTTTGTCCTTTGCACAGGACCCTGAAGTTGCAGCTGAGACAGGTGCCTCATCGTCTGAAGAAGTAGACTTGACAACAGTGTACCCTCCTTGTCCTTGACTGGCAGACGACGTTCAGCCTTCTCCAGTCAAGGAGGCAGAATCAAAGGATGATCAGGGCGAATGCCCAGATTATGGTGGCGACCAGAAAGCCAGTCCTTCTTTCGATATCTCCTTGGGGGCGTATCTGAAATCGGGGCCATAATGAAAGACTTGGATGAAAATTAAGTCCAATCGGCTCACCCTCTCATGGGTACGTTATCTTTGCACCTCTCTTCGGATAAAATTTTTTGACTTCGATTTTGCGTGCTCCTCGTGAGGCCAACTGCCGTTGTATATTTTCTTGTAGACAAGGAGAAGGAACCACTCATAGAGATAGCCTAAGATATTACGGGAGGAAAAAAGGTTGTCCCTGGCTCCTTTAGGGTTGCTGGTGCATAGGATTCTGTCAGTAAGCCGACATCGGCTACAGAAGGAGAGGTTGAACAGCCTCCTGAGGTGGTTGTTGTTGAATCTGCTCCCGGTCCATCTGGGGCCGTAGAAGATATACAACCTAATGTTGTTCGAGGCCTTGACATTGTTATCCTTGAACAACCTGCGCCTGCCTTCGGTTTTCCTGAAGCCAAGACCGATAACTTAGTCCAAGTTAGCGCTGAGCATGCCAAAGGTACAGAATTACAACTCTTTCGCACTCCCTTTTTTTGTTACTGATACATATATTATTTTTTTTGTCAGGTTCGGCTTCTTGTAAGGCATCTCTTCCTGGAGCGAAATAACCTCATCAAGCTTCCTCCCCGACGACCTCCACCGAAGACGACGAGATGGCCCATGAAGTTGTCAAAGATTTCTATTCTATTTTGGAAGTAAAGCTTACTGGAGTCTTAAATCAGAACGCTGCCTTTGGCCCTGTGAAGGCTGTTACTGAATGCCAGATAGAAGTCCTTGAGAGCATCGTCGGCTATGAAGAGCGGGCTAATGCTCTACGGAGGGTTCAGAATGATCTGGAGAGTCAGGTGGCCAAATTCCGGGATGCCAAACAACGGAGCCTGACGTCGTTGTTCCGTACAGAAAAAGAGGCCTTTGTCGCGGCTCTCACAGAAAAGGGGGCTACTTTCCAAGCAAGGAAGGATGCCCTCGCTCAAGAGATCAGTGAATTGGCTGATCAGTATGAGCAGTTCAACACTACGAGTGAGGCACGTGCTGCTTTGAAGAATAAGCTGGCTGCACAGATTACTAAGAAATATAACTGGAGGCCAGCTTGAGGACAGCGACGTCTGAACAGGAAGACTATTTAGTTCAGGCTGCCATGATCGCCACAACTTTTGACCACTTAAAAGAACAGCTGGTGAAGTTGGAGGGAGAGCACGTGAATCTGATCCCCTTCCAGGATGAGGCTGCTCGTCAAAAAGAGGCGCGCCGCCGTGCTACCGCGAAGTCCGAAGCCGAAATTGCGGCTCTAAGGGATAGTATCAATCGATTATGTATCCCTTAGATTTTCTTTTCTAATCGGCTCAATTAGCCGTCAAGACTCCTGTATTTTTTTTTTCTCTGTCTTTTGATAGACATTTTTAATAAATAATCTTTTGGCTTTCAAAATTCATGAATGAAGTTTGTGAAATATCAGAACTAGAGAAAATGTGGACGTAGTAAGGATATTTCTGGTGGTTATTCCGCTGGAGAATTTGATGTAGACTTATTATCCGTTTTATATTCAAGGTTCTTGAATATAGATAATAAGTTGAAAGAAGCTGCTAATAGAGGTAATATGGATGTAATAGCAGAGGATGTTCTATATCTGACCAGAGGTAATATGGACGTAGAAGGATATATAACATTAGGTAGGAGTGGATAATTCAGAGGTAATATGGAGATGATTATCCGTGATGAATGATTTGCTCAGAGGTTATATGGATGTGGCAAAATATTTCTTAATCATCCCACTGGGGAAATAATTATCGAAACACAGTTCAGAGGTAATATAGACGTGACATATTTTCGTCAGACCGAGTTTGGGCAGAGTCCAAAACGAAAATAATTCCACTAGAGAATCTTTTTAGAGGACCAATTATCCTTGCCGTATTTAAGACTCTTGAAATACGAATAATAGTTAAATAATTTTTTTTGAATCACATAAACATTGCACTGTACATTTATATGACTAAAACAGGGTATTTGTGAACGCTATTCATGAAGGTTACACATAATATTTCTTCAGGAACTTGTCGTTGATCGGCATCATGAGCAAGTCACCATCAGGATTGGTTAGTCGATACGCACCGTTAGAATACACTGATTCTATAATGAAAGGACCTTTCCATTTAGGTTGAAAATTTTCTTTTGTCTTATACGTCATGACCGTTGGTCTTCTCACTGCTAAGACCAGGTTACCAACTTGGAAGATTCTTTCCTTCACCTTTTTATTAAAGGCTGTAGAAAGACGTGCTTGGTATAGCTTAATACGCTGCTGAGCTAATAAGCGTTTTTCATCTAGCGCTTCGAGTTCTTGTAGTCGCAGACGGTAACTTTCTTTGGCAGTCAACTCACTGGCTAAGGCTACTCGAAGAGAGAGAATCTGGATTTCTAGGAAAAGAACTGCTTCGCTCCCATAAACCAGAGAGAATGGCGTACTAACTGTTGGAGTCCGGACCGTTGTACGATAGGCCCAGAGACATTTACCGAGCTTCTCATTCCGATCGCGCTTGTTTGAAGACACAAACTTCTTGAGAAGTTTAATGATGGTCTTATTGAAGGCTTCTGCTAACCCATTAGCCGCTAGATTTTAAGCAATAGAGGCTACATTTTGGATTCAATTCTTATCGCAGAACCGATAAAATGCATGGCTCGCAAATTGTGGACCATTAACATGGATGATACTGCAAAGTAGGCCGAAGCGATAGATAACATGATGTTTGATGAAATTGATCACGTTTGACGTCTTCACTTCGATGAGCGGTATAGCTTTCACCTATTTGGAGAAGTAATCACTTATAGCTAGGATGAACCGATGTCCTCTGAAAGATGGTAGGCTGATTGGGCCTATGATGTCCATACCCCAGGCATCAAAAGACTAAGATGCTACCGTCGGGTGTAAAAACTTTGAAGGTTGATGAATGAAGTCAGCGTGGAACCGACAAGCCCTACACTTCTTTACATATTCAATAACATCTGCTATCATCGTAGGCCAATAATAATCCATTCATCTGAGGCGATGTTGTAATTTGGGGCCTGGTTGATGTGCGCCACAAACTCCGTCGTGAGCCTCACGGAGTGCATGTTTAGCTTCTATTTCTGATAAACATCGTAATAGTAGCCCGTCGTAAGAGCGTCGGTACAGTATTTTGGTAGCCGTATCATAGTAAAATATGAGGTATCGCCTTTGGACAGACACTGCTTCATTTGGGTCCTCAGGGAAGATGTCGTAGATGGCGTAGTCTATGAAAGGAAATCTCCAGTCGTTAATGTTTGTTTCTGTTGCGTAACTATGACGAATATGCAAGATATCTTTCACACAAAATAGCTCTCGACCAGACACTATGATCGTATGCTAAGTATTGGTAGGGACGGTCAAGAAAGCAGCAAGACCGGCTAAATAATCTACTTCAATATTCTATAGTCGAGGCACATGCTCGATGAAGAATCCAGCAAAAGTAGAAGTCAATTCGATTGTCACTTTGTGATATAGGATGAGGTCTTTATGACGAACATCATAATCCCCTCGGACCTGACTAAATATTAGCTTAGAATCGTCGTAAGCTTCAAGATAGTCAACTTTCAGTTGTTTTGCCAGTTGAAGGTCGATCAGTAGGGCATTATATTCGGCCACGTTATTGGTACAGGGTTCCACAAGAGAATATGCACGGTGTATAACCAGATGGTCGGGTGACACAAGCACGATGCCTACTCCGGCCATAATATTTTCTTTAGGTCCTATTCTTGATGCACCGTCAAAGAACATTCGCCAAATGGTTATTTTCTTAGTTGCGGTGTTAGATTCTACTACTTTATCGAGGAATTTATCGTAGAATTTGGAAGATTCTAGCATCGGATGAGCTGCTAGGAAATCAGCTAACGCTTGGCCTTTTACTGCCTTCTGAGGGATGGACAACATATCGTATGGAGTCCACAGCATTGCCCATGTAGCTAAATGGGAATTAAGAGAACCCGATTTAGTCATGAGTATTCTGAGAGGATTAACTTTAGATATGATGTGGATAGTCTGTACAGACACATAGTGGCGTGTCTTCTGGATAGCAAATACCAGTATGAGATATTCCTTTTCTATAGGTGTGTATCTGTGCTCGGCACCCACCATCGTGCGGCTGAGGTAGTAGATTACTTGTTCATGGCCGCCTTCATTCTTTTGAGCTAATAGGGCACCAAGGAAATGGTCCATAGCGCGGACATATAGTAAGAAGGGCTTCTCCATTATTGGAGCCGCCAATACTGGGGGGGCTTGTGAGATATTTCTTGATGTCGTCAAATACGCGTTGACATTGTTCAGTCCAGATAAAAGATACTTCTTTCTTCTTGAGCTGAGTGAACGGTTGACACCTTCCAGAAAGATTTAAAATGAATCGTCTAATGTAGGCTAGCCTTCCTTAAAGTCCACGTAGCTCTTTGAGATTACTTGGGAGACGCATATCGAGGATAGCTTTCACTTTCTCCGGCTCAAGATGTATACCCTTTGAAGTGATAACAAAACCAAGGAGCTTGCCCTGGAGACTCCCAGAAAATACTTGGTTGGATTCATCTTGAGTTGGTGTGCACGCATTAGTTCGAATACCGTTCTCAAATCTTGGAGGTGGTTGCCCTTGAGACGACTTTTAACTGCGATATCGTCTACGTAGCATTCTACTATTTTGCACAAATGATTGCAAAAAATTATGTTCATAGCTCGCTGGTATGTCGCCCCTGTAATTATCAATCTGAAGGGCATCATCGTATAGCAGTATACCCCCAACGGTGTTCGAAAAGATGTGTGTTTCTCATCGTTGGGGAACATCTTGATCTGGTTATAGCCTGAGAACCCATCCATGAAGGACATCCGCTCGAAGCCGCAAGTATTGTCGATCATTACGTCGGTGATCGGTAGAGGGAACTTATCCTTCGGGCATTCAGAGTTCAAATCACGGTAATCGATACAGACTCGAACTTTACTATTTTTTTCATAACTGACACAATATTAGCGACCCAGTCAGGGTGTTGTTCTTCACGAATAAACCGGCTTGAAATAAGCTTCTTGACTTCACTTTCGATGGCCTCCATAATATCTGGTCGGAATCGTCGTTGCTACTACTTTACTAGCTTATCTTTGGATGAGATATTTAGGCGGTACATAGCAAATTTAGGGTCCAAGCATGGCATGTCTTCATAGCTCCATGCAAAGACGTTAATGTATTCTCTTATAAGCTGTATAAGAGATTGCCATTCTTCGCCAGACAAACTTTTACTGATTAAGATTGGTTTAAGAGATGATTCATCTCCTAAATTAACTTGGACGACTTCGTCTTAAGTAGGTGGTTCACGTTGTTCAAAATGTAACTCTCACCTAGTATCCATCTTTTGAGCCCATTGTTCAAGCTCGATCGATTGGACATCGTCTGTAATTTGGTCAACCGATACCATGTTGATGGACAAAGTTGATTTGAACATGTCTCCAACGCTGGAGAACAACGATCTGCTTCGACGTCTGATCTTTCAAGAGTTGTTGGAGGAGTAACATAACCCAAACTAATATTGTTTTATTGATAATAGTTCTCGGGTTTGTCGGGAGGAGCAAAGTGATGTATTGGCAATCGTCGTCTTTGACCGTAGTTTAGACCCTAGTCGTTTTTTATATCATATCTCATGTTCTGGATGATATTCTTGGCTTGCCAACTATATCGGTAAAGTTGTATTTTTTTCAGAGTCATAGTCAGCTTTAGTGTTGTGATTTGAAGAAGTAGAGTCCAGAACGAACTTTCTTTCGCCAATTATTCGACCGAAGATGATCAATTCTTTACCCTTTTTTCTAGCTGGAACGATGAAGTAGTGGATATCTTCTAGCCAGACTTTTTCTCGTAGACGAGGCGTCGTGACCGGCAGGTAAAGATGTGGTCCTATGCCATGCTCTAGGGCATATATTGTATCTATGTACTGGTTTACAGATAGGTAGACATCGGAGTAATTCAAAGATAAACCTTTACTTAGAAAATATGCAAGTTCTTCTTCAGGGATAACATCATCCACTGAAGGTACATTATTTTGAGTATTGATATACTCATTAAGGGGATCATTGTCTGGAATAGGAGCCACAGACTTGGCCAAGTTCGCCACATAGGGTAACTCTTCAGGATTGTGAGGACGGACTTCAGCAGATTCTATCCAAGGTATTTTGCGGAGAGTGATGGTCAAGGGTTTGACCTTATCAGGATTCTTATTTTTAACCCAGATTGTGAGAGGCTTTGGAGTACTTTTTGGAGTAGTACGTCCTTTGACTCTGATAGTCAGGGGACCGTCACTGGTTGATGAATTAACTTCAGCTTCATCGTCAGCTTCGTTGCCATCGTCTTTGGGAGGCTGAGATTGATAAAGTACCGAATCTCCGTAGTAGGCTTCAATGCCCTTAAATGGATCGACATCGGCAAACTCCATCTTCGCGATGCCATCACCGTTGACATACTTGAAGTACTGGTGAAGTGTAGAAGGAACGATCATGCTCTCATGTATCCATGGACATCCCAATAAGATGTTATAGGATACATTGGCATCGATTACATATCAAGAAACCTCTGTTCGAAAATTGCCAATCTGGCACTTGAGATGGATCTTGCCCAGCGGGTGGCTTCTCCTAGCTTTGAAAGCCATGATAGTTGTATTGGTTGCAGATAGCTTATGCAGAGGGATCCCTAGAATTTGGAGTAAACTTCTAGGAATAATGCTGAGGGAGGAACCTGGATCGATATGCATCTGATCCACCTTAATTGTCCAAATATACCCTGTATAGTATAGAGGTCTATCATGACGATTGTTTTTGAGTAGTATGTCCTCCTATGAAAAGGTGTTGTTAGGCACCACTTCCATAGTGTTGTGGCAGTGAGGACATGAGACGGGATCTTCAGCGGGGGCTTTGACTTCAGCGAGATAAGAATCGGCATGTAGTAATGCCTCACTTAAGGCCTTTTGCATTTCTTTGGAGAGTCACAATAGATCGAACAAAGACAACCTGGCAGGTGTATTGGCCAGCTGTGCCCGTATGTCAAAGTTTGAAGGCCGATCCATGCCTTCGGGAGCTGGCGCCTTCAGAGACTTGTCAAATCGTGTCTCCTTCTGCTTGGCTTTGTCGGTAGTTGAGGGCTTAGATGGACTGGCTTCTGAACTTGTGGGGGCAGCAGGAGCTTAAGAAGGTACTGTATCTTCTTATGCGGGATCATAAGTCCGTAGGTAAGTCTTCCCAGATCGCGTCTCGCCAGATAGAACTTCGTAAATAGAAGAAAATACCATATGACATGATTTGTATTTCTTGCCCCTCTTTACTTTGGAAGATATCACCCCTGCGTCTTTTCTTGCACATGGTCCGGATAGACCAACATGATCTCACCACGTTCAGTCATGAGTGGTACCAAGGTTGAGTTGTGAGCTGGCGGCAGGTTGACGACTTCTATTATTGTCTTAGGGATTGGGACTACGCCATCTGGGACTTTTGTGGGAAGAAAGTCACCAAATTGAAGAGAGATCATGTTAGAAGATACGACCTTGTCTTCAACTTCGAGGTTGATCACTTGGCTGTCGATAAGCTGTTGTATCTTCTTCTTCAGGACGATGCAATCCTTGGTAGAGTGGTGCACGTACTGATGATAAAGACAGTGCTTGGGATCGTTGAGTTGGTTCGCCTCTGCAGGACGTCGTGGTGGAGCCGATGTCATTATTACCATTCATCAATGTGTGAAAATGGTAATAACAACATCCTCGTCAAAGGAAAAAGTCTCCGCAGGTTTGTCAGGAGCGCCCTGAGAATTGGAAGCTCCCTTGGAAGTGTCGACCTTCAAGACTTATTTTCCTTTACCTCCACAGACAAGGATAGTTTGAGGGTGCTTGCCTTTGTCTTCAGATTTGGGTGTCTTCAACCCCAGTAATTCCAGATTAGGGACGTCATTTTCAGTAGCATCAACGGCCCCAATGAAAGCAGGCCATGTATCGTACTTATGTATACCCAGACAGAACTTTACTATAGGAAGGAAGTTATGTCGACAAGTATCCATAAGTTCTGAGTCTAGTATACCGAAGGGCATCTTCAATGCTAGTCGCCTGAAGCGTTCGATGAAAGCAATAACAGAATCAGTCCTCCTTTGCTTGGTCTCGATGAGGGTGGACATACTAACATGCATGCCACTCTCATAAAATCTGTTGAGGAATAACCTCTCCAAATCTTTAAAGAAATTAATACAACCGTCAGGTAGACTGCAGAACCATTCAAAAGCTACCCCCTACAAGGTGCTAATAAATAGCTTTGACAAGAATGGATCATTCCTGGGTAAGTGTAGAGTCTGCGTGTTGAAGTATATCATGTTTTGGCGAGAAAAAGTTATCCCGTCAAATAAATTTAGCATCAATGGCTTGTAGTTAGAAGGGCAAGTAGCATTATCCCATTCAGGAGGATATGGTTGAAATATCCCCATCTTCTGAAGCTCGTCTTTGTGTAAGATGGTGTCGAGACAGGCAACAAGAGAATCAATTGCATCTTGTTGATTGAGCAGATATTGAGAAACGACTGCTATACGGTTGTCAGGCGTCATTGGTAAAGGACCACCCCCAGCATTTATAAGATTTGGGAAAGACGCAATGGAATGATACTCCTTCTGTAGTAAAGGATGGTTGTTGCTATGATCCGAACTAACATGAGCTGAGACATTTGGTTGAGGTGGAGGAACAGCCCCAACGGTTTGGACTGCCATGATATTGGCAATCATATCAGTGATCTTGGCAAATGTTGTTTCAAGACTCTCTAGCCATTTGTTGGTCTGATCACCGGCTTCTTCAGGTCTATTTCCATCTGCCATGTACATAGATTATATGCGAGGATGAATAGAGGAGACAGTACAACTGGTGCTGATACTGTCTGTCTCTGAGTTGAAAAGACCCTCATCTTCAGGTAGGGGAGGTAGATAGTCACCGTCAGACCCGGAGAGATCATCGTCATCTGAAAGGCTACCCCTGGTGTGAAGGTCATCTGCTTCAGACTCTTAGGGCATACTACCCCCACCTGAAGGATTATCACCTCCAGCTTGGGAGTCCTCGTCATTTATATGGAATCTTATCCTTGACCGAGTACCCATATAGACTCCTTCAGATGTAACAGCTCGTTGGCTATCTGTTGGCAAACTTATTCTTCTTCTGTTTGCAGAACTGAAAGAAAAGTTAGGTTTATGGTCCCACCTTCTTTGATTGGGGCTCCCGTAAGGAAGACCCCATGAAGCCATGTTGGATGAAATACATAGCGACTGTTCATCATCAGAGCGATGCAGTCGTCGAAACACGGACTGCTTCTGAGGCACTCTCGTTGCTTTAGAACAGCAACAGTTGATGACAATACTGGTGCACAGATGTACGCCATGAATTGTCGTATCCTTCCTTGCTTTATGCTTATGATTTATCATTTCGCGTAAATCAGCGAAAGGGAGTTTTGCCTTAAAACCCATGTCACATGCATCGCTGAGCTTTGCATATAGGTTTGTAAGGGGAGTTGGCACATCCAGACTTAGTTCACGTGTAGGGACAACCCCCACACCTAAGTTCTGTGATGACCTTGAAGACAGCCCTGTGCTATACGTATTGGGGCCTGTCTTTTTGCTGTGGGCGCATAAACCCTGGAGTCTGCCTTTGGACGCATGCTTCCCAGAAGTCCTAGCAACATGCCTGAGCTTCCTGGATGTGGGTGCATAGTATGGGTCAGCAGAGCTTGGGCGCATAGCCTTGGGCGCATGACCCTGGGGGCATGACCCTGGGCGTATAGTCTGTCGAAGACAGAAGTCTTCTGGCTAGAGTTATGTGCCCACACACCCTCTTGGACGTATAACTTTGGACACATGCTTCGTAAAACAGTGTTGTTTTCTCCCAGTTTTGCCTTCTTCGTTTGTGAGCCTTGTTGAGTTTGCCCAGAGCGTTGAACACTTTGATTCTTGGCATCGTAGTATTTTCCTTTGCTAAGTCTTGAGCGTTGAATACTCTGTTGTTGATTACACAAGAGAGAAGTCGTTGGGCTTGTAGGGCCCGGAACGATATGTGCCTTTATTTGTGGAGCTTCTGTGGCAGGGCTATACGCCCACAGGGAAGCTCCATGCTCCCACGTGGAAGACCTATGCGCCCACGTGACAGAGTTCTTTGGTTGCATATCTTCTACGACACTGGCAGGATATGCACCACGAGCCTTCGAAAGCCAAGTCTTGCGAGACTTCTTCGACTTTACTGATTTTAAGGGAGTAGCGCCGTCCCTCGAGAGCATCTCTTCAAAAGCCTGCTGATCAAACTTCACGATCAACATCTTCTTAGTGCTCCCCACTTTATAGGTATCGGATTGCGTCACCACCTTCTCATCAGAGGAAAAGATAGTCCCCAGCAGAGTCGCCATTTTTGTGGCACACAAAAAAGAAGAAGAAATACTATCTTTTCTTATTTGCGTAAGGCACCACAAATCGAGTACGCTTGAGAGATCCTGCGCTGAGGATCCCCGAGAACAAAAAGAATTCTGAGGAATGGAACAATGGAGATCGAATGACAGTTGCTTCTTTACTCCGTTGACACTCTGATTACAAAAGTGGGAGAAAACCTAAGAAAATTGCTAACTCTCGGCTCACTGGCAAGAAGGACAGCAATTTGGCTCTTGATATGCTCTCCGTTCTCTGTTTTGAAGAGGTATGAGACCCCTTTTTATAGTCATTTTCGTGCTGGAATGATGTTATGCGCCTATATGAGAAAATACACTAATTTTCATGTGGGCGCATAGTCCTACATTGGGCGCATAGAGTGTAGGCGGATGTAGACTGCGTGATCATGGGTTTATCGTAGGGTTGACGTGGCCGCATGCTTCGGTGTACGACTGCTTGTGGAGACTGACATGGCCGTATGTTTCGGTGTACGATTGATCGTGGGTGTTGACCGAGTCGGGGGGCTGTCCTGACTTGGGCGCATAGCCTGAAATAGGGCTATACGCTCCCTTCTGGAGGAGTCCAGAGTGGGCATATAGGGAATGCCATCAACATGGACGCATGGCTTGCTCTGGTAACTTGGGCGCATGTGGTATATCCTGGCTTGGGCACATATGTCTCTCAGGCTTGGGCGCATATGACTTCCTGGCTTGGGCACATGGTTGTCAAGAATACTAAAAATTTTATGCTTCTATAGCTGTGCCCACAAGAATATCAGAACATGCTCCGGTGGAAGTCAATCTTCCAGTGTGTGTATCGAGAAGAAGGAAGGCTGCACTTCAATGAAGATTGCATCCCTTGTAGGTCCCTCTAGGCTTCTGTCGAATCTATACTAGATCCTTTGTAGAAGAACAGAATTAGTCCCTTATGTATGGTCCTGATGTGTCTGTACTAGACTTTGGTAGACATGACAATCAAGGGACTTCTCTTCATATCTTCTGTTTTGTCTTTTTAGCGCTGAGCCTTAGTCTTTTGCATCTTCTGCGCTTTGGCGAAGGGATGTCTTCAGCTGAGATTTTTTATGCTTCTACAAGACCCCCTTCAAAGTGTCCTGAACTTGAGTCAAGCTTGGGATATTTTGAACAGAAGCATAAACACGCATCCGGACTGTACGAGCTGGGTAATGGCTGGTGTCATGCCTAACTCTTAGCATTAATGGTCCTGAGTCATCATTTCAGAGCATGGGCTCCTGATGGCTTCTTGATATTGGAGCCTCTTGCGTCTTTGTAGGGATCGTGAAACTCTTTAGCAGAGGAGGTTCCGAGTCACGTTCCTTTGGTCACTCACAGTACAGCTATCTGTCATAGAGTGGAGTTTAAGCTTAACTTGTAATCTTCTTTCTGACCGTTGTCTGGCTCGTGCTTGGACCATGCGAACAGCCTATACAAAGGACTGTCCTCCTTCAAGAGAAGACTCCGTTGCTTAAACAACGACCTTGCTTGCTCGATGTTCAGCTCCGGACGACCCTGGAGTTTTTTTCTTGAGGCGACCGTCGGTGGCAAATCTTTTTATCCAAAAAAGTTGTAGTAGAACAACCATTGGATCTCGAGACGTCCCACATCCTGGTTGTCGTAGGCGTCAATGGCGTCTCGAACCCTTACTTCCTGGGTTTGTATTGCTTGCCATTCTGACCGAGGAATAACAAGGCCTGCTGCTGTGGTTTCTCTCGCCGGCCAGCTGCGGTGATAGGGGAGACCTGTGCTGGTCTTCATCCCCAGCTCGGGCCAGTAGCTGCTTCGGGTGGTGGCTTCCTTTTGACCAGAAAGTGAATGGCTCTGTCACCGCCTCGCCCGCGCTATTGAGAGCTTGTATCACAATTTTAGCTTTTTTGCTTATATGTATGTAACTACGAAGAGTTTGTAATGGATCTTTGTAGCCATATATTTTTATATGCAGAAGCTTTCTTGTTCCATTTACTTTTTTCTCCAGAATAAAGAGGGAATCTTCATAATAGATTTGCCTGACCAGAGGTAATATGGACGTGGTAGGCTTCATCTTTGCTAGGGTATAGAACAACAATCCAGAGGTAATATGGATGTGAACTATTTTCTAGACCGCCGAGATAATCATAGAACTGATACAAGAAGAACGACTACTCAGAGGTAATATGAATATGGTAATCGCATTTTTCAGGCATAGAGGAGAATTCAGAGGTAATGTGGACGTGAAGTGCTTCATCTACTTGAGAGAATATCTATGAGGGAGAGCGAGAGATCCCTTTACCAAAACTTATGGATACCCTTTTCAGGGGATGTGGGTGCCTATGCTGCTTCTGTCTTCAGACGTAATACTTCTTTAGGAACTTGCCATTGATGGACATCATTAGCAAGTCCCCATTAGGCTTAGCTAGCTGATAAGCACCGTTGGAGTACACCGTTTCTATGACGAACAGTCCTTCCCACTTGGGCTCGAACTTCCCAGCCGTCTTGTGGGTCATCACCACCGGTCTCCGTACTGCCAAGACGAGGTTGCCCACCTGGTAAGATCTTTCACAAACCTTTCTGTTAAAGGCCCCAGAGATGCGAGCTTGGTAAAGCTCAAACCTTTGTTGCACGAGCAAGCACTTTTCATCCAACTCATCTAGCTCTTGTAATCGCCTGCGCTGATTGTCTTTGATAGTTAACTGATTAATGATCATGTTAGCAGACAACATCTTCTTAAAGACTTAACCCATGCTGGTATCGGAGTCCCATGTTGTGGAGTCAGAAGAGTGTGAGTGCCTCATGACTTCTTCTTCTGGATCTTCTGAGGTGGTCGTAGGTGTAACATACCCCAGCCCTCGACGAGTACGTTGGTAGTAGTTTTCAGCTTTTTTCTTTGAAACGTGAATCCGTATGTGAAGACGCCACCCTTTGCCATAATTGTGCCTCTTGTTGCTATTCAGGTCGTATCCCATCTTCTGGATAAGATTTTTGCATGCTCCATGTAGCGGTAGAAATATATTTTGCCGCTGTCGATGTCTGGGTCTTCCGGAGTTATTAGCTGCAGATGCTTCAATCGACCGAATATGATGTGTTCCTCTTCTTTTTTCCTGGATGGAACTACGAAGTAGGCGCCTCGGGTAGGGACAACTCGGCTAACATGGTTGGCAGTTGTCATTTGCATCTGTAGTTTACACAGACAATTGTCCAGGAAATACTTGGTGTTCCAGCACGCGCCCGAGTAGTTCGATGACAACATTCTGTTGATGATGTGAGATATCTTGTCCCGAAGGATTACGTCATTGAAAGAGTGGGCCTCTGTATCGGTGTAGACATAATCTTCTAGCTCTTCGTCAGTGAGGGCTAGAGCTGCCGTCGGAGGAGAAGGAGGACGTCTTCCTTTCAGCTTGACCATCAAGGGAATGGTGGTCGAATACTCCTGCGCCTTCATGGTTGGCCTTAGGGACCTCTGGGGTAACTTCATTCGTATAGGCTTCTGACCATCTTCCATTGCCACTAGAGGCGAAGGTGGAGCTTTTCCCCGAAGCTTAATAACAAGAGGCGCTGACACCTTGGGAGAACTCCCCTTCAGTCGAACCTTTAAAGGTTCTTCGACCCCTGCTGCACTTTCTAAAGCTGTTTCTGCCTCGTCGTCAGCATCATTATTGTCGTCATCCCAGGGGAATGACTTGTATAGATCAGCATCCGTACAGTAAGCTTCAAGTCCTTGGAACGGATCGATATCAGCGAACTCCATTTTGATAGTCCCATCGCTGGCCGCATATTTCATGCATTGATGTAGGGTGGAAGGGTTAATCATGTACTCATGGATCCATGGTCGCCCAACAGCATGTTATAATTTATGTCTGCATCAATGACATAGCAAGTTACTTTAATGTGAAGGTCATCGATTTCAGGCAAATTTTGCCCAAGGGCTCGCTCTTTTCCGCGTTGAAGCCACTGATTGTTGTGTTCGAGGCTGTCAAACGATGCATCGGAACCCCTAAAGTTTAAAGCAGGCTTCTTGGGATAATACTCAAAGAGGAACCTAGGTCGATGTGGATACGATCGACTATAATTGTACCTACATACCCCGTATAGTACAGGGGACGGTTGTACTAGTTTTTTTTAGCAGCATATCTTGCTGGGTGAAAGTGATACCAGGAATCACTTCAACCACGGTGTGGCAATGTGGGCAAGCTACGGGATCCACTTTCGATGGCTGAACCTGGGTGAGGAAGGACTCGGCGTTCTATAAAGCTTCACTGAGCGCATCTCGGGTCTCTTTAGAGAGGAGGAGGAGCTCAAAAAGTGACAATCTAGCCGGAGTATTAGACAGATGCGCTAGGATATCGAAGTTGTAGGGCTTGATAGGCCCGATTGCCGGATCCTTTCTGAGAGGTTTGTCGAAGCGAACCTCCTTCTGTTTATACTTGTCTACGGTAGGGGCCCGGGTGGACCTGCCTCTGGTGCCTCAGGTATATGAGGTGGACCTGCTCCTGATATATCTGGGATAGGGGGAGTATTTGGTGGAGACTCCTCCTGGTCTGGAGCCTGGCTCTTCTTTTGCCTCTGTACCGAGCGGGTGGTCACCAAAGCATCGTCGGTCGATGTCGAGACCATGCGACATGCCTTACTTTTCTTCCCTTTGGCAGATAGGGTCGTAGATGTCATGATGTCGGGAACTAAGTCAAGATATATCCATATGACTTTGCCTTGAGGCATGGAGAACGGGAGGAGTCCTTGAGCGTTGTCCCGTGCTGGCGGAAGGTGGACTACCTCCATCGTCGTCTTTAGAATAGGGATGATGCCATCTTGTACCTCTGTGGCTGGAAAACTCCTAAACTGGAGAGTGACCATGTTAGCTGTGATAGTCTTCTCTTCGTAATCCAACGATATGACATTGGCGTTAATGAGGCACTGAATTTTCCCCTTCAATACATAGCAGTCCTGTGTTGAGTGATGGACGTATTGGTGATAATAGCAGTACTTGGGATGGTCTACCTTTTCTACTTTATCAGGACGCCTTGGTGCCGGGATGGACAATTTGCCAGTCTTAATAAGCATCTCGAAGAGCTCTAGCGTATCCTCGTCATTGAAGGAGTAAGTCTCCCTCGGCCTCTGCGTTTTCGCAGACTTGGAGTTCGCAACTACTAAACCTTTGGAGATGTTGATGGTCATGGCTTGCTTGCCTTTTTCGTCTTTAGGGTTGTTGCTGGACGAACGTCTTCGCTTGTCTTCGGGTACAGAAAAGTATAGCCCCAGGAGCTGCACGTCATGGACTTTCCTTTGTGCGGCATCGGTCTCTGTAATAAAAGGCGTCTACTCCGTGCAGCGAGCACTGTGCCAAAATTTAATAGTGGGCAGCATATTCTTGCGGCAGGAGTCCATAAGCATGGGCTCGGGCATGCCGGGTGGTAATTTGAGGGCTGCCTGGCGAAAGCGCTCGATGTATGCACGGACATGCTCTTTCTCCCTCTGGACAATTTCTATGAGGGTCGACATGGTCATATCCATTCCTACTTCATAGAATCGGTCCACGAACCGAGTATTCAGGTTCAAATGACGAAATGCAGTCGTCCGAAAGACAGCAAAACCACTCATAGGCTACCCCCTGCAGGGCTCCTATGAATATGTTGGACAGGAGGGCATCATCCTTTGGCAGGTGCCCTGTTACTGAGGTAAAGTACCTCAAGTATTGTCGGGGGACGCCTCCCCTTCATAAGGTGTAAGCGTCTGCGGATTGTATTTGGGAGGATAGACGACGTTATCCCACTCGGCAGGGTATGGCTGTCGGATCCCCATCTTTCGCAGTGTTACTTTCTTCTTCTTGGCATTATGATGAGCATACAGCTCCTTGATGGCCTGTTGTATCTCGGCCGACATTGCGGAGACTGTAGCTGATGGAGTAGACGAGGATGGTCCTACCTGATTGGCAGTAGGCAACCTGCTTGATTTATTATTGGTTGGCGGATCACGCACAGGTATAGAGGCAGCGGGAGCCATGCTACTCTTGAGGTCGATTATGACCGAAGATAGGGTCTTCATGGTGTCCGTCAACGTATCCAACTTCATCTCGAGGACTTTGATACGCCTGAGAGCTTCGTTGTTGTATTCCTCATTGCCATCGGCTATAAACACAGACCGAGTGTGAGGGTGACTTGAGGGAGCCATGGATCCATCATTTTCTGGCTCAAACACCTGAGTCTCGCTGTCCTGAGGATATACCGTAAGATTGTGATCTTCTTCGAACTCAGTATAGTTGCTACCCCCGGTCTGGTGACTGGCTGCACCAGAGGAGATATCCGTGTCGTATTACGCCTCGTCAGATTGGAACACAGTGTTGTCGTACATGGTAGGAGGCTGGCTACCCCTAGTTTTTTACAAGGCACCCAATGCAGATTTGGAACGAGTGCTTTGGAACACACCTGCACCGGGTACCTTAGCTTTACTGTTCTTTATCCTCCTCTTCGGTTTAGCAACTGATATGGGAGGACTCTGGAAGGGCTTCTTGAAAGCTCTGGAACCCTGCACCGTGCAGCAAATAGCGGTACGGGGCTCATCTTCTCTATGTCTCACTGACCCCCTGTTAGGCCTCTGGTATGCAGTCGACGTCAAGTATAGTCTCTGGAAGACGGAGCGCCTACTCAGCGATGGCGCAGCCGTATGTTGACAACGACAATTGATGGTAATTTGGGTACAAGATTGCCTTGATTTAGGTACGTCTTGCACCACAGATTCTTCTTTCGCTTGGGAGAGGTTTGGATCTTCTATCGTAGCACTCCCATTGTACATGTAAGCACGGTCATAGCGGGTCTGGCGAGGAAGCCTCATGTCGCTCCTGTCAGGATGCTTCTCGCGTGGCTCCCTCTCCGTGGGACGTACCCCTTGGCTTGGCTTATGCATAAGAGTACCCCAGTGGAAGGGAGATTCGACTGGTTGAGGCATCGGAGTGCGAGAGCCAGTCTTGTATAGCTTTCTGTCGGCTGCATGTGTTACTGTCAACACGGGCCTCTGGTCTACTGTTGGTGTCGCACGCTTGTTGTACGAAGCACGGGCCACCTGGTGTGTACTTTCTCAGAGTCCGTCGAAGATTTACCTGAACGAAAAGCAATTCTGTCGAAGACAGATCTCCTTGTCGATAATACTCCCGTCGTGAGGGATTAGACTGGTGTACGATTCCGTTGGCATCGTTCCTTCATCAGATCAACCATGGAACCACCATCTTCTTCGTTATGCTTTCCCAAGATGAAAATCGGACAAGAGGATAAGGCTATAGCAACCGGAATCTTCTCTGTGGCCTTGACATTGAGGGGGTCCTGAGACGTAGTTCCCGCCATCGTACTACTGGCTGCAGCCGCCTTAGGCCTCCAAACACGTTAAGTCTTCTTCGGTTGTACGAACCGCTTCGAAGACTTTAACTTTTCATCAGAGAAGAGATCTTCAAAAGCCTGCAGGTCAAAACGTACGACCAGCATGTCTTGAGAAGCTCCCAGCAAGTTATCATCAGATTGTGTCACCGCCTTCTCGTTGAAGAAGAAGGTAGTCCCCGGCAGGGTCACCATTTTGTTTGACGTAACAAAAGGTTAAACGAACTTTTTGCTTTATTGAACGTATAAGGTATATATGTACAAAGAAGGAAGTGCCAAACAGGATATTCTAAGTACAGGAAGAAGAGGTTTCTGGAAAAGTGTGACGATGGAGATCAAGCACTATAGTGGCTCCTTTACTCCGTTGACGATCTGACGATGAATCAACCTTGCTATGGCTCTCTGGCGCCTTTGATGGAACTCTGGGGTCACCGATCAAGAGGCTGTCTGGATGAGAAGATCCCTTCAAGATGGTTGGTTGGTTGGTTCTTTGGTTGATAGGTGGATGAGGGTGGTCGACTCTTCGTAGATAGATATCGCTGCTCCTTTGAAGATTGTTGATTGTCAATGTTCCCTCCCTCTTTTTTCTACCTCTTGGTGGAAGAAGAACTCCTTCTAATTGTAGAGAACCGAGCACATATACGATGTGCATTAGGGTTTCTGAGATATGAAAGAATCTGCTGTCATTGTACGGTACGGGCTTCTGCGGCGCTTACACACGGCGGACATCGAGATTTCCCTCAAACGAGATCTCCAGTGGATATAAACATAACCGAAGGAGGTGACACGTGGCATGTGCCGATTTGCTTTCTCGGATACATTTGAGTAAATCTTGGGATTTCATCCTAGATTTGGAGTCTATTTGATCCTCGTCTAAGATTTAAATCAATCTGATATGATCAATCATGATTTAATCCCAATCTTCTCTGTAAGAGGCGGTTAAATAAACCAATTAGAGTGAACCCATACTTCCTGTACCTCTGATGAGGACTAAGTGCTGTTGTGATTCTGGGGCAACGAGTAGACCGTACTTCTGGAGACGATGGAACCTCTATGTTGTCAGGCTACGAGTGGACTTAGCTTCGAATGACGACGAGACTTCTGTGCATATAGAGCAACTTATAAACCTGTGTTTCAGGCTACCAGAGTCACTGTGCTGTAGGCGACAAGTAGACTTGTGCTTCAGGTTGACGAGGTTACTGTGCTTTTGGAGCGACAGGTTGACTTGTATTAGTTGCGATGGGAGTTCCCAAGTCTCTTGTAGAGAAGTGACTTAAGCTTCTGTCACGCTCCAGTCCCAAAATACTTGGAACTAGATACGTATCATGCTAGCTGTATACATACGAGTATAAGAGATGTTTGTATGTATACATAAGCTGTGAAATGTAGAAATCCATGACAAACTAAATAAATCTCATCCTCAATTACTAAGGTTTAATGATATGATCAAATAGTCATTTATACAAACATTGGACGGAGACATATCCGCTACCAATAAATTTAAATAAGAAGAAATATATAAATAAATGATTTGGTCGAGCGAAGCAAATGACGAGTCCAAGAGTAATCATCATGAAGGAAGGAAGATATGGCCTTAGCTAGAGCACCTGCAAGAAATCACGAAACACACACCTGGAGAGATCACCAGGTCCTTAGAGGGACGTAACAAGACACATAATATCATGCCAATAAACTGAATAATAAAAGCTCAACAGAAAAGTATACATGAGTAAAGGTTCCTAACCATTCTAGGTGGAATAATGCACTTTAGAAGACAACATTCAACGCAGGAGCTTAGGTGTTCAGCATAAATGGAGAGAGAGAGTGGCAGAAGGTAGCGCTCATAAGAGACACTATCGGCCATGGGCAGAAAGTAGCGCTCATCCGAGTCACTATCGACCCTGGGGCAATAAGTAGCGCTCATACGAGACACTATCGGCCCAAATCTATGTGTGTACTGAACATGTATCCCCTACGCTAATAATTATCTCATCCCTCCCCATGATACTATACATGTGTCGACTCCACGATACAGTTTGATCCTTAATAACTGCCAAGTCTTCTACACAATCTATTGGCTGTTATATCCTAACGCACAGCCTGTACGCACCGATGTACGGTCGATACGCAAGTCCGAAGCTATATTCGACTCACAACTCACACAACCCGTGGCACATCGTGACAGTTTATGAGATGCTCTAAACATACGGTAGTCCCTTAACTCTAAGCCAATTGCATAAAATATAGTAATTTGCATCTACATATAGTTTTGAAAGAACAACTTGATAAGAAATAAAACATGCATGATATTGAGCAAGAAATTTAAACAGTAAAGGCAAGGTGTCTTGGCTAGTAGTGGGCCTGGAGTGATGCTATGATCTGACAAGTCCGAGTAATCCATTAGCCAAGATTGATGTACAAGGGTCCGAAATTCACGAGATTAATAGGGAAGGATGATTAGTCATGATTGAGACTTTCTAATCTAAGAGATTTTGAAAAGAAATATCTTAATATAAAAATATATTTTTATCTAGAAAACTATTTGGATATTACAAAAATTTAAAACTATATTTTATTAGAAAAATATGTTTTAGAAAAAATACTTTTAAAAACCAAAAATTCTTTTGGCTAATTTCTAAATTTTTGTCAAACTAATATTTTAGATTGAATTTATATTTTCAAAAATATTTTTAGATGAATACAACATAATTTTAGAAATTCTCCAAGGTAAAAACCCTACTTTGAGAACTATAATTTTGACAAATAATTTATTTTGCATAGATAAAAAATTTTGCGTTAATAACTCATAGCCCTTAATATATTTCTTTTTACACAAGTAGTTTTTATCTACTTTAGTTAATAAAATATTTAACATAAATAATTGGTACTAATAATACAACAATAATAAAGATCCTAATAATATTTAAGTTCATTTATCAATTCATTATACAACAAATGTTCTTACTAACATTAAACAAAACAATTATTAATAATAAATATAATAATAATAATAATAATAATAATAATAATAATAATTATTATGATAATAATAATATTAATGATATAAATCTCAAAAATCTATACTGCTTTCCTCTCAAACTTCACAGTAAGAGAGAGAGAGAGAGAGAGAGAGATGGAAAAAAAAAAGGATCGGGAGGGT
This sequence comes from Iris pallida, assembly GCA_029216955.1. Taxonomy (NCBI): domain Eukaryota; kingdom Viridiplantae; phylum Streptophyta; class Magnoliopsida; order Asparagales; family Iridaceae; genus Iris; species Iris pallida. The sequence goes on along the minus strand of JANAVB010034889.1, from coordinate 654,322 downwards.
TCTCACCGGTGATTGGCTCCGGCACGGTGACCGGCTCGGCTGGGAGGGTGCGCTGAGGAACTCCGGCATGGCGGGGCGCTCCTGCTGTTCCGGCGGAATGGCGGAAGGACCTGGGCGGAGGAGTCACCGAAATACCGGGGAACGGATGGTGGTGCGCGGATCCGGTGCTCCGTTTGGGGAAGCTACCGTGCGTGGGGAGCGAGGAGGTGCCGGGGGATCTTGCCGCGGTGGAGGGAGCTCATGTACCGGCCAAGGAGGAAGTGGTAAGCCGGTGGCGACGGGGCTCGAGGCAGAGCGGGAAGTCGGAGGCTCGCCGCGTCGGTGCGGCGTCCGGTGGCGGTGGCTCGGCTGAGAGCTACAGCATCGGGTGCTGCAGCTTGGGGGTCAGGATGGAGGTTAGGGTTCTTTCTTCTTCTTCTATTCTGTTGTGGTCGTCGTGGTGACGGTGGTAGTGGTTTTTGTGAAGTCGCCGGAGATGTTGGCGGTGACGGTGGCTTGATGGCTGGGTTCGGGGTTGGTAAGGGATGGTGTCGGGGACGGCCAGGGGTCCTGGTGGTGTTGTCGGGGCAACGATGGTTAGTTTGGGCGACTGCGGTTGCTTGGCCCGTTTGTCGTGGTCGAGCGCAGTGGCGGTAATAATGGTTGTGGGGTTGATGGAAAAATGATGGTTGTCTGCATTTATTATCGGAGAAGGAGGCCGCGATGGCGACTACGGCGGTGGTTGATGGCTGGGAAAGCGACGACCAAGGAGAGGGTGATGTATGGTCGAAAAGAGAAGAGAGTGAGTCTGTGTCGTGATGTCGACACGGACACAGGAGTTTGTTTAGAGGTTAGGCTTAGGATGGCGTTGGTGATCTATCCTGCGAGACACAGGAAGACGTCGAGTTCGGGGTTGTCGGACGGAACAATTTGTAACTGTAATGGAGAAAAATATAGTGGATGGGAGGCACAGACAGGATGTACAATCTGTGGATGGCAGAAAATATGGATAAGTACCTCTGCTTATATAGGAGGTGGGAATTCCCAGTTAGATAAGGACTTACAATGGTTTAAACCCCGATGGATAACTCTATCTTTAATTTAAATTAATACAAAAATTTTAAATCCAATCTAAATTTAAATCATAGATAAACTCTCCATTAAATTTAAACTCCATTTAAAATAAAAGCTTTTCCAATATAATTTACCATAATTAATTAAATTTAAACCAAAACAATATTTTAAAATAGTTTTTCGGATAATAAAATATTAATATTAATTAAATTTCAAAAATAGAATAAATTTATGTCTCGTATAAAATAAACATTTGCATAAAACCTCGTTTTTAAACTACTATTTATATAAACTCCCATGATGTAAAATAAAGTTTTAGAAATTCCAAATACGACGCATTTTACAACTTTAAGTAATCAAAAATATTCATTATTTATTATTTGAAAAACCAAGATTTTTAAAATAAAATGTTTTTACAAAATATGTACCTCGCACATATTCGCACTCGACGAGACATACGAAAAATGCGAACTCGTGCACGACGTCCCACACGACAAGTTCGTACGCAACGTATAATACGATTATGCGACGTACAAATACCAAGTAAAAATTTTAAATACTCCGTTTATAAAAAAAATTAAAGTAGAAATTTAGGGGATTTACAGCTTCTGATCCGGAGCATATGAATGTGCCATGGGAATGGAGATGGTGTGAGCATATCACCATCTTGCGCCTCATGCAAACGCAGGTAAGTAGCTGCACCTCTGAACAGTAAAGGCGTTGGCTGCAAAAGGAAGGGTATGACACCCTTGCGCGTCTGAAATTGGCGCAGGCAGATAGCTGCTTGGAGTGAAGACACTGGCTTCTGGAATAAAAGAAGGGAGAGGGGGCCTACTACCATCTTGTTTCTGAGGTTGGCGCAGGGAGGTGGCTGCGCCTCTGGCTCGAAGGCTCTGGCTTCTTCAAAGTGCCGAGTTACTGATATACTGCTGAGATGTTGCGCCCATAAGAATATCAGAACATACTTCGGTGGAAGTCAATCTTCTAGCGTGTCTATCGAGAAGAAGGAAGGCCGCGCTTCAATGAAGACTGCATCCCTTGTAGATCCCTCTAGGCTTCTGTCAAATCTGTATTAGATCCTTTGTAGAAGAACATAATTAGTCCCTTATGTATGGTCTTGATGTGTCTATAGTAGACTTTGGTAGACATGACAATGAAGGAACTTCTCTCCATATCTTCTGTTTTGTCTTTTTAGCGCTAAGCCTTAGTCTTTTGCATCTTCTGCGCTTTGACGAAGGGATGTCTTCAGCTGAGATTTTTCATGCTTCTACACCATGCATCACTCCCTCTCCATTTAAAACCTATATTCCCTCTCTCTCTCTCTCTCTCTCTCTCCCTCTCCTCTCCTTATTTCACATTCTTCTCCATTTTTCTTTACTTTTCTCCTCTCCTGCTTGGACCCTCCACCATAGGAGCAAAGTCTTGAGAATTAGGAAGAGATTTCTGAATCCCCCTTGGAGGAGGAGGAGAATATTAGGCTTAGATAGCTAAACACAATGAAAGTGCATCTTTCTTGAGAAATAAAACATTTATTTTTTTTGGATTTTTGTTTTTCTTGATACATACTAAGGTTTCTTTATTAAATATCATTTAACAAGCTTTTTTACTATTCTCTTGCAACTACATTGTGGTTTTGTTGGATTTTGGCTTGTGAATATAGTTCTCGAGTAGATCTAGGGTTTTATTTGGAACATTAGTGATTTGGTGGAGAAATTTAAGATTTACATGAGGTTTTCAAGATAAACTTGTTGAGGTTGGCATATGTGGTGTACTACTAGCATTAGATCTTGTTATGGTAGCATTGGGGAGAATTAGTACGAGATTGGAACCCCGAAAATCAGATTTTCATAGGTTTCTTGTGCCAGCACAACATAGGCGGTACATAGAGATGTACAGTCGGTATACCATGGAGTACCATATGGAGTACCATTTTAGTGTGAGAAATCGTTGTTGGAATTTTTTGGTATACCACCGATTTACTGGTGGGTGACCCAAATTTGTGTATGAGTATTTTTATGAGCATGTTGACTTCCAAACCTTCTCCTACGATGTTTAGTAACCCTATATTATGAATTAGTATCAGTACTTGAAGATTTTTATGACTTGTTGAAGTTGTATATGATATTGGAACTTGAGGACTAGCATTGTTCCAAATTACCTAGATTGTGATCATTATTTGACGAATTTGATAATGGGAATGTACATCCTAGTAACGTACTTGATAGACTATCATAGTAGATGCACTTACTGTGTACTTATGCTGTCACCTCCAGTTTTCAAAATTTAGAAAAAATTTGTCATTTTTAATATTCTAATATTTTGTGATTATTTATTTATAAATATGATGTTTTGGGATTTTATTTGATCGGGTTAGAGTTTTGCCTCATTTCGAATTGTGTTAGTGACCCAGGTCAGTTTTGGACCCAATTGGACCCGACCAACTTGTCATGACCAAACCCAGATATTTATTTTTAACTAATCCTATTTGATTTTAGTGGGATTAGAGTTTAGTTAGATTTAGAACTTAGAATTAGGAGTTTCCAAGCTACCCTTTTGACCCCAACTTAAAACCATTCTATTCTTTGACTTGGAGTGCATTTTTATAATATGCCAAATACCCCAAAACTCCCATTGCCCTTATTTTCAAGAAAACACACTCTCTCTCTTTCTTTTCTCTCATTTCACAAAAACCCATTTTTTTCCCCTCTTTGATTTCAAGCTCCAAGTAAGTAAAATCTCTTCCCTTGCTCTAGATCTCTCTCTAATCTTGGTGCTAACCCTTGTTTATCTCTTATTTGTGGTTTTGATTAGGGTAGATCTAGCTTGGTGGTGGTGGAAGCATATATCTTGTGCTTTGACCTAAAAAGAAGTGATTTTGGGACTTTTTCTTGGGATTTCAACTACCAAGAGGTAAACCCTCACTCTAACCTTTGTAATTACTTCTAATTAGTGTCATTTTGCATATTAGAGGATGCCCGAGGTATAGGATAACCCATTAGAAGATGTTTGAGATCCATTGGACCCAATTTAGGACTTTTGGCCTAGACTTAGTGTCAATTTGGGGAAAAATCCTAAATTGACATATTTGGGTGTTGCCCAAAGCATAATTAGACATAATTAGGTTAGTTTGGGTGAGATGAGGCTAGGTACGTGTCCATATTTGGATACGTGGGATCGTTTCACGAGAAATCATAAAAATGGACTTTTTTGAAATTTTCGGGTTCCAACACACGGGTGACATTTTGTACCGACACTAGAATCGGCAAGTTAGTATTAGAATATGTTGTAATCATTATTTAGGACTCGTGGATAGAATTTGGGTCGAATCCGGATAGGTTTGGTGTCCGTACCGTACGGTATCGCAAATTGGACACCCCGGAGCCGCCAAAATAATTATTTGGCCATTCGGACCTCGTTTCTCGTTTTCGCTCGCGTGCGCGAGTTAGATTGCTTATGTGGGGTCCGTGTCTAAGCCCTAGAGGGTAAAATTATGAGGATTTGGGTATTCGTATAGATTTTGGGATATTTTTGGAGTGTATGTGTATGTGTGTGTGTATGTATATATATATTTTTAGTGTGTGTGTGGGTGTTTATTTATATGGTGTGAGTGTGTGTGTGTTTGTTTAGTTGTTTGAGTGTGTGAGTGTGATTGAATGTGGATGTGTTGTGTGTGTAGATGTGAAGAGGGAGTTTAAAGTGAGTAGAGAGGAGAGGGATGAGGAGCTGCTGCCAAAGGGGCAACAACAACTACAGCAGTGGGAGCTGCAACAGCAGCAGCTAAGAGCTGCAGCAGCAGCAGGCAGTAGCAGTAGCAGCATTAGCATCTGCTAGTAGCAGCCCCAAGCTCCCTTTTTGCAACCCCCTTTAGCCCCCATCTCATCCCCATTGTCCCTTTGTGAGTGTGGGTTAGTTAGCTTGCTATGTTAGAGTATATGTTATATGGTTTGTTAGATGTTAGATATTATTAGTAGATGTTAGAGTTTGAAGGTTTGTATAGATATTAGTTGTTAGAGATATCTTAGGATATAGAGGTAAGTTGGTATGTATGTTAGTAAGGTATTAGTTAAGATAATGTTAGTGTTAGCTTGTAGATAGATAGTATCCTATCTTAGATACTAGGATACTAGATGTGTGTCTCATGATACTAATATGGTATCTTATGATGGGTTTACTTTACCAAGGTAAATGAGACTTACCCTATTATAAGATAAAATAAGGTAAGGTAAATGTGGTTTACCTTATCAAGGTAAATGTGATATACCATAGTATAAGTTAAGGTATTGGGATACATTCATGGTATTGGGTATACTTAGAGTCTAAGGGTAGATATCTATGGTATTAGTTAGCTAGTAGCTTAGGGTAGTTACTAGATATCTTGGTTTAGTGTATTGGTAGGTTAAGGTATATTTACCTGGGCTAAGGTATTGGATCCTAACCAATATATTGGTATCGGGATACCAATATGGCCAAGATATGTAGTATCTTGGTAGGTAAATGCTAGGAATAGGATATCTAGGCTAGAGATGACCCCATTTGACCATAGTTGACTATTTTGACTCAAAGTCAACTAAAAGTCAACATTAGACCTAGAATTGACTAGAACCTGACTAGAGTTGACCAGTCGACCAAAAGTTAACTGTGAGTCAACCATTAACCTAGTTTGACCTAAATTGGACTAGGAGTTGACCAATTGACCGAAAGTCAACCTTTAACCTAGTTTGACCTAGTTTGACTTTGTGTGACCTAGTTTGACTTTGTGTGACCTAGTTTGACCTATTTTGACTTTATGTAACCTAGTTTGATTTAGTGTGACCTAGTTTGAGTTAGTTTGACTGAGCTTGACCTAAATTTGCATATCATACACTAGAAATCATGTCAAACACTATTAAACCCTAATTAACTCTTGTATATCTCATTTTTAGGTTTGTGACTATCCTCTGAGCCTCGAATACTATTGACTGCTCAGGACCGCAGGCGAGTACATTTTTTGATAGTTTTCATTGTCTTGATATCTGCTATATCCGATTCAGTTGTAGCATTTTACTTAATTTCTGACACGATGGTACATAGACTAGTATACGTTATATCTCGTCATGAGAGGTTATTCCTGGTTTACCTAGTATATAAGTACATTGTTTGGTCTTCTTCTCTGTACTTGTATAGACACCAATTTTGGAATGGGCTGGCCCCCTGATCTTTAAATCCCGTGTCGTGACGTGTCATGGTTGGATCCATTATACTACTCGGAAATAGAGAGTTTTTAGAGTTTATGTGATCAATACCCCTCCTGTATTTTTGTTACTACTTGCATCATAACTTTACCCTCGCCTCACGTAGGGTAAAGCCTAACCTGTGTTACTACTTGCCTCATATCTTTCCATTGTGGTCGGCCTGATTCTTATTTTCTTGTATTTTCTGACTCATAGTCGGTCAAATGGAAGAGCCTGATAATGTTCTCCAAGCTGATCACATAACACTCTAATATCTCAAGGCACCATTTAGGTTTATATTATACATCATTTATTGCTGTACTGCTCTACGTTCCAGTATTTTATACCCTGACATGATATTCAGATTTACATATTATGTTTATATTCCAGTCTTGATATTTTATCTTGTATTTCATTATAACTGTCTTTTTTAGAATTTGTCAATTCACATGGAACTACTGTTAGCGTTTGTACTTGCTCATATCCTGACAGGATAACTTCGTTGTGTTTTTTAGGGGATTCAGATATAGACTGCCCGACCTTCTATGGGTTTGGCGTAGACACAGTTTACTACTTGGATTCAGTGGAGCTGGTGCCTTTAGAGGACGCACCACCGGTAGGGATCTTAGACTAGTAGGTTTGACTGGACTTCGTTCCAGCTTATTATTTTGGGTTGTAGTATATATTTTTTGGATTGTATAATGTTTTAACCTCTGAACTTCTGGTTGTGACTCTGTAACTTGCATATATTTCCAGCTTTCCTATTTCTATCATATCTTTATCACATCGGGCTTATCTTTCCTAGATGTCATGTCATTGAGTTATATATATTCCTCCGTACGGAGATGACAGGTTTATATATATCGTTGATGTTAGATTTTATAAATGACCTATACAACGTTCTACCGTCGACACTGCGGCATAGGCTGGGCGTACCCACGTGCTCGTGTCCGTAAACAGGGTACGGATCGTGACACATTTTTGTGGTGGCCCATGCAGGTCCATGTCGCAACTAGTGTGATCTCGTAATGGTACTCGACTTAGAATACTAATTACGAGCTTGCAGTTAGGATATAGGTTTCTAGGTTATGATAGGAGTTACTCAGTCACATTTTAGAAAAAAAATCGATCTTTTGATTATCATGACAACTCTTCTTGCATTTCAATTTAATTGTTCTTCTTTGATAATATCTTATCTTGTGCCATATTAATTTTTTGCTCGAATTTGTCTCCAAGATGACAATGACTCTAGCTCAGGCCGCTGGATCCGGTATAGTGCCGGAGAGGTCCGATCCGTCACGACCTATTCCTCCGGATTCGAATGTGGCAGTCCAGGACGCTGCCCCTACTATTTCTACCATCCAGGTGGCAGAGGCAGCAGCACCTGGAGGTCCTCCACAGCAGGTTCAGGGGCTTAGTTTCGTCGTGCCAGAGACTCTTCCGCCTCCACCTGTACTGTGATAGATATTACACTGGTGTTCGTGCTTCTCCAGCATATGATGGAGGCGCAGCGAGCACAGGCTGAGGCGTCGCAACGTCAGACAGAGGTTTTAAGGCAGAGCATGGAGAATGCTTATTATTTGGCACTGGCAGCAGTCGAGAAGGTTTCTGCGGCTCCGGTTCAGGGCGCTCCGGCCCAGGAGCTGCATCAGCAGTAGTCGAGGCCTAGTACAGTATTGGACTTTAAGAAGATGGTCTCTCGAGAGTTCAAGGTAACCGAGGGCATCATTTATGCCGATGATTAGCTAGAAGATGTGCAGAGGAGCCTGGAGCTGGCAGAGATCCCGAAGAGGCTCTGGGTATCAGCAGTGGTGAGCCAGTTAATCGATATTGCGTTGACCTGGTACCGCACAGACCCTTGTGCATCTGTTAGAGGGCTGACTTGGAAGAACTTTCAGTGGCTATTCAAGGAGAAGTTCTATCCTGATGTAGCTCTCAATGTGTTGAAGGGCCAGTTTGCAGGGATGGTCCAGGGGAACTCGTCGGTGGACGAGTATGCGACGGAGTTCTTTCGCCTGAGCCGATTCGCCCCAGGGATGGATCAGGATAAGGGAGAGAAGGCCCGCAAGTTTAGGAGGGCATGATCCTTATTGTTCATTCTCGTACATCTAAGCGTCGTGAGACGACTTTCGAGCAGATTCTGATGGATGCTCAGATAGCGGAGGAGGACAACGGTATTGGACCAAAGAGGAGCAGTAATGCTTTGGGAGCTAGTTCTAGTGTAGGGCCAACCAAGCGTCCCCACTTTCAGCAGAGGCCATTCTAGCAGCCTTAGTTTCAGCAGCATCAGGCACCAGCATGTGTCCATCAGCAGCAAAAACAGAGGCAGGTTCCTCAGTGTGCTTACTGTAGGAAGCCGGGGCACACGCGAGAGGTCTGTCAGAGGAGGTTGGGTGTTTGCCTGTTCTGTGGAGCTTCCGACCATCAGCTGAAGAATTGCCCTGTTCGTGCAGCCAATGAGGGTCAGGACAGAGCACCCCAGGACATAGCGTTCGTACTAGCAGCAGAGGAGGCTGAGCCCGTAGCAGATGTCGTGGCAGGTTCTGTTCTTCTCGATTTATTTTCTACGTTAGCCTTATTTGACTCTGGTGCTACGCACAGTTTTGTGTCTGTATCTTTTGCTCTTAGGCACAATATTATTGCTAAATACTTAGGTAGGACTTGCAAGATTATGACTAAAGGAGGCATTATCCTAGTCAATAATGTTTGCAAGGGGCAGAGTATAACACTGGGAGGCCTGGAATTGAGTGCATGTTTGCTCGTAATGCCACTTCCGAGCTACGATATAGTACTCGGTATGGATTGGTTGAGTAGGCACCATGCTAGTATAGAATGTAGAGGAGATATGGTTTTGTTTAGGCCGCCCGGAGAGCCAGAGTTTGAGTTCGCTAGGGGAGCAACTGAGCCGGAAGATGGTTTCTGTGGAGCCTTGTTGGTGGGGCAAGAATTGTCATATCCATTGATAGCAGTGTTCTTGGATTTTTTCCCCGAAGAGTTGCCTGGGATGCCGTCCGACAGAGATGTTGAGTTCTCTATAGACTTGGTGCCTGGTGCTGAGCCTAACTCGCAGCCCGTCTATAGGGTCAACAACAGCGAGTTGACAGAGCTGAAGAAGCAGGCCGACGAGTTTCAAGACAAGAGTTTCATCAGATCCAGTTCTCCATCTTGGAGCACACTTGTTCTGTTTGTACCGAAGAAGGATGGTACGATATGCATGTGTATCGATTACAGAGCGCTCAATAACCTCACTATCAAGAACAAGTACCCATTGCCGAGGATTGACGAATTGTTCGATCAGTTAAGCGGCATGAAGGTGTTTTCGAAGATATACTTAAGGTCCGGTTACCATTAGCTGAAGGTAAAGTTGTCACCCCCTGTTTTCAGAAACAGGGATATTTTTGTCATTTTGTATTTTTGAATATTTTTGAAAATTATTTTATTATTTATGATATTGTTTTGGGGTTGAAATTTATTTTATTATTTATGATATTATTTTGGGGTTATTTAAGTCGGGTTCAAATTTCAGCTCAATCCGACTTGAAACGGGGACCCGGGGGGTAGTTTGACTCTAGTGGGATCCACACACTAGTTAGGCATGGCCCATATGATATTAATTTTAGTTCACATGATATTAATTTTAGTTAGTAGTTAGACTAATTATTTATGGATAGGTTTAGTTTAATTAGAGACTTAAAACTAGACTAATTTGACCTCAACTTTTAACCCATTCTTAATTTAAATCAAATAGGTCAAGTGGGGGCATTTTGGACTTTTCTAATGGGGACACCTCACTCTTTTTGGGCAGCCACCCATGGGGGGGATAAGGAGTGGGTCACTCCTTCATTCATTTGTTCTCATCCACTTTCTCTCTCTTGTTCTTCCCCAAATTAATTTAGAGAGGAACCTCCATTGATTTTATCTCCAAATCAATCCCTTCTTCCACCAAATCTTCTTCATTTCTCCTCTACTCCATAGTTAGAGGGTGCTAGCCAAGTTTGGAAGGATTCGGAGCTCGTTCGTGTCCTTTTTGAATCTCTACGTGTCGGTGTCGTGTCGGAAGGCTTTTTCCTTTGAATCTCTCTTCCGGAAGGTATAATCTCTCCTCTAATCCATCTCTACATGCATATAGGAATATTTTGAACCCATAGGAATGAACCCCGTGGTTGTATCTCCATTTGTGTCCATTTCGTGTCCATTTGGAGGTCATAGGAGTGTCCTTTGTGTTGTGGTTGTGTCCTACTGGGAAAAATCCCTGTTTTGGACACTTGTATGTATATATATATTGTAGGAATGATTAATTAGTATTTTAATCTCAGATTTATAATTTTAGAGAGTTGTTTCTAATGTGTTCTTTATGGTATCATATTCATTTTATATTTAGATTAGTGTGTCTCTTTATATATATATATATATATATATATATATATATATATTTTATATATATATATATATATATATATATATATATATATATATATATATATATATTTATATTTATATATATATATATATATATATAAATATATATATATATATATATATATATATATATATATATATATATATATATATATATATATATATATATATATATATATATTTATATATATATATATATATAAATATATATATATATATATATATATATATATATATATATATATATATATATATATATATATATATTTTATATATATATATATATATGTGTGTGTGTGTGTGTGGATTGTGCATATATATTTATTTGTGTGTGTAGTTTGATGGTTAGAGAGTGAGAGAATGAGCAGGAAAGCAGCAGAAAAAAGCAGTAAGCAGTAAGCAATAAGCAGTAAGCAAGAAAAAGCAGTAAGCAGGAGCAGTACATGATGGTTTTTTGGGGTTTTTGTGGTCTCGAAACATCCCCTTTTGACCCACCTTAGCCCCAAATACCTACCCACACTTGTCAACCATATTTTGTACTACGAAATAGTTAGGGAGTGTTTTAAGTGTGTTAGGTGGTTAGTATGATAGTGTTTATAGTGGTAGAAAATAAGGTTTGTCAATGTTATAAAGTATGACATGTTATGTTATCTTTAGGGTAGTGGTAGATGTTTGAGTTAGTTTTTGAGAAGTTATTTTATAAACAGCATTCTAAGTTAGATGGGGGTTAGATAGATTATGTTTGTGAGGGAGAGTGAGTGTGGTTTAGAAGAATGAGTTATGTTAGATGTGGTATCTTGATATCTCAAGATTACCTTAAGGTAATGTGTAGGAGAGTAACATATTAGAAAAAATTATTTTGATGCCCAAGAACCCTAGATTTATTGGTTGGTAAACCCTAGATAGGATAGTATCTAGCTACCCTAAGGAGCCTAGGCTAGTATCTTGAGTATTAGCGGGATTTCCTTTGTAATGGGCAAGGTATCGGGATTATTGTTTTCCATAAAGAAATTCTCTTTATTTGTTGTGTTTCTGGGAAAATTACAACTGTAGGAATCCGATCAAGAAGACGATCGCTTTATCCCTTGGACTATGCGAAGAAGAAAAGCTCTCAAAATTTTGACAGTAGATATCAATGTATCTGTACAATGAATGAGGAAAAGAACTCTATTTATAGAGTCAATAATAATAACTGAAAAGATAACTGTCTTCACAGCCTATGCCTAGTTAAAAATCATGCAGGATTTAACATACACAAGGCTGTGAGCAGTTACTGGATGTGGCCTGTAACTGTTGGACACATGGCAATCATGCATGAGTTGTGTGCAAGTTACAGGACACGCAGGCGAGAGATCAGTGGCATGGCTGCCACGTACTCCAATTTGATGAAATCCACGCAGACTTGTTGAAGACGAAATCCACGCGAACTCGGTGTAGAAAGCTTCAAAATCTACGCAAACTTGGGGCAGGAAGCTTCAGGATCCACGCAGACTTCGAGGCAAAAGAACTCAAAAATCTACGCAAACTTGAGGAAGAAAACTTCAGAATCCATGCAAACTTGAGATGAAGATCACAAATACACGCAGAATTGAGATAGAACTGCCAGCTGTCTTGATTCGGCGTATCTCGATTGACACAAAATCTCTGACAGTGATTGCTTTGTCAGTCGCATTAAATGACAAGAAACCCTTTTGGTACGCCAACTCGACGAAGGCTGAGTCTTGCTGAAGAAGATTTCGAAAATCACGCAATAGACGGCGATGATCTCTCGAATTCTGTGTATACGTAGCATACGAAGAGATATTCTTCGACTGTCGTGTTGTCAGTCATAATTACTCTTTGACAAATGATGAGCTGTCTTCCAGCGTGATTTGTTTATATTGTCTGGATCAACTGAGCGTGACTTTTGACTCTGTCCTGATCAACTCAGCGTGACTTTCATTTTTGAGGCCTACAAAACCCCCTTCAAAGTTATCGAAAAATGATAAATTATTTCGAAATACTTTGAAAATAGAGATGATAAAATGATTTAGTCACGCTGAGATGACTTCAAAATGAGAGATTTACTCCGAGATGTTTAGACTGTTGGGATTCTGTGCTGTTAGGATCCCGTGCAAATCTCCAAATATCGAGGTAATAATGACTTGACCGTCATTTAGAATTCTTTATGAGCCTATAAATAGGCCATAGATTACTTCTTTCTTTCTTTACTTGCGTTTGAAAGAGAGAACCCACAGAAGAGAACTTCATCTTCCCCGACGAACTCCTTCTTCCCCGACTTCTTTTCCTCCTTTCTCAGCCGAAATGGCTCCTAAGAAAGCTGATGCTCAGGCCAAGGGGAAAGCTCCCGCAACTTCTTCGCGTGCCACTATCGACAGACTTCCTCGACAGGAAGTCCCACAAGCTCCTATACATCATAAGTGATGGTTGAACACAAACTGTTGAAGACGATGAAGATGACCTCAATTTACGACTGAATCCAAATCGTCTTGTTGTATTGACGTCATGAGATATTGATTCTTCAATGTCAACTGGAAGTCCTAGAGTCAAGTTATTTTCAAGATAAAATAATTCTCGATTACAAACAACAATCATTTGTTGCCGTCTGATTGGAATAGCCAGCACCGCTGCAAGATTAGCAAGGGCATCAGCTTCTGTGTTACATGCTCGCCTAACATGTTCAATGAAGAATTCTTCAAACGAAGAAGCCATAGATATAGCTGTTTTATGATAAGAAACCAGATCTTGATGGCGAACTTCATAAGTACCCCTGATCTGATTGACAATGAGTTTAGAGTCTCCATACGCCTCCAAATGTTGAATATTCAGATGTTTAGCGAGTTGAAGACCAAAAAGTAATGCGTTGTACTCAGCTACATTATTTGAACATGGCTGATCGAGAGAATAAGCTCTTTGTATAGCAAGACCTTCTGGCGATACAAGAACAATTCCAACTCCAGCGACAATATCGCCATTAGGACCAATTTTTGATGCTCCATCAAAGAATAGACGCCAAGTAAGATCTTCTTCAACAATTTGATTTGAATCTAGGACTTCATCTGGGATTTCATCATAGAGTTTTGAATTTTCTGGAATTGAGTGAGCAGCCAGAAAATCAGCTAAAGCTTGTCCTTTGACTGATTTCTGAGGAATATAGTGCATGTCATACTGAGCAAGTAGGATTCCCCAGTTAGCCAATCGAGAATTCAAAACACTGGGTTTCTTCATCATGATCCGTATAGGATTGATCCTGGAGATGACATGAATAGTCTAGCCAATGATATAATGACGTGTCTTTTGGACAGCAAACATCAAGGCTAGACATTCTTTTTCAACCGGTGAATATCGAGGTTCAGCTCCGGTCATAGTGCGGCTGAGATAATAAATGGCTTGTTCATGGCCATTTTGATTCTTTTGAGCGAGTAATGCACCCAATGAATGACTCATTGCTCGAGTATAGAGGAGGAACGGTATTCCTGAGACGGAAGGTACCAATACTGGAGGGCTCATTAGATATTGTTTTATATCATCGAATGCTTTCTGACATTCATCATTCCAGACAAAAGAGACACCTTTCTTCATAAGTTTGTTGAATGGTCTGCAGCGTCCTGATAAATTAGAGATGAATCTCCTGATATAAGCGATTCTTCCTTAAAATCCTCGTAGCTCTTTTAAGGTGCGTGGAGGACGCATCTCTTGGATGGCTTTGATCTTCTCGGGATCCACGTGTATACCTTTAGAGGTAATGACGAAGCCGAGAAATTTACCACTAGAGACGCCTAAGAAGGACTTAGTAGGGTTCATCTTTAATTGATGCTTATGCATTAGATCAAATATAGTCTTCAAATCTTGGATATGATCCTCCTTTTGTCGAATTTTGACTGCAATATCATCAACATAGCATTCGACTGTTTTCCGTAAATGTTCACGGAATATAGTGCTCATAGCTCGTTGATAAGTTGCTCCTGCATTCTTGAGACCGAATGGCATAACTGTATAACAGTATGTACCAATCGGCGTTCTGAAAGAAGTGTGCTTCTCGTCCTCTAGAAACATTTTGATCTGATTGTACCCAGAATACCCGTCCATGAATGACATTCGTTCAAATCCACAGGTATTATCAACCATGACATCAGTGATTGGTAGAGAGAATTCGTCTTTAGGACATGCCGCATTGAGATCGCGGAAGTCTACGCATACTCTGATCTTGCCAGTCTTTTTAAGAACAGGAACAATATTAGCCACCCAATCGGGATGTTGTTCCTCTCTAATAAACCCAGAGGTAATGAGTTTATTGACTTCAGCTTCAATTGCATCCATGATGTCTGGACGAAATCGTCGCTGTTGTTGTTTGACCGGTTTAGCATTCGGCAAGATATTGAGTTTGTGAGTTGCAATTTGAGGATCAAGCCCTGGCATATCTTCATAACTCCAAGCAAAGACATCGATGTAATCACGAATGAGTTTGATCATGTCTTTCTTATCAGTTTCTGAAAGACTTTTACTGATGAATATTGGTTTGGGAGATCCCTCTTCACCAACATCTATTTGAACAAGTTTATCTTCAGTCGGAGGTTCTTTTTGCTCGAAACGGAACTCCCATTGATTATCTAATCTTTGGGCCCACTGTTCTGATTCAGGTGAGATTTCAAACTCTTTTTCGTCTTCATCACTTTCTTCAGAATGGCCAATGGAAACCATGTTGGAAGACAAAATATTGCAGTAGAAGTCACCGATACTCGTATCAGAATCCTAAGAAGTGGTACTAGAAGAATCAGATCTCTTATCTTCGTCAGACTCGGGATCTTCATGGATAATATTGATAAAAGAAGTAGGAGCAGTATAACCCAATCCGCATTTCGTCCTTCCATATTTCAAAGGAGAAATCCGGACAGATATTTTTCTTCCTTTTCCATCATTGAGGCCAGTCCTGAAGTCATAGCCTATATTTTTTATGATGTCTCTAGATTGCTGACTATAACGACGTAGTTGTAATCTTCCAGTATCATCATTTTTGTCATCATCTTCAAGATCAGAAGGATTTTGAGGCCCTTTGTAGAAGAATATTGGAATGTCTCCTGGCTTTCTGCTGGGAACTAGAAAGTATGAAGATTGTACAGGTTCTAAAGATACATCTGTATGAACAGTCTGTACAACTCCTATGGTTATTGTGTTCAAGTCATCTAACAGATGTAAATAACTATGAACATAATTACACACATCAACGTACTGCAAAGGTGGAGACTTTTCATTAAATGTAAAAGCAGCAATATTTACATTGGGAGAAGGCTGAGCCTTAGAGATTTTAGCCAAGTCAATGACTAAAGGGGGAGAAGAAGAAGAAGCTTTGTTTCGATTAAGATCGATAACAAATGGCTCAGAAGAGGTGAGCTCCCTTGAAGTTTGAGTAGGAAGAGTAGTCCGCCCTCCAACTGGAATTAGCAGAGTATCTTGTAAAGATACAGGAACTGTAGTACGCCCACTGACAGGAATGATCAGTGTATTTTGAGTAGATGACTGAGGTAACGGAGAGATCCGTCCACTCACTGGAATGATGAAAGAATCTTCTCCAGAGGGTTTAGGAGATTGTTGCTGAGTAGTTCGACCTTTAACAGGGATTATTAAAGTCTCACTTTGTGCATCTTCTTTCTCCATAGCTTGTATGATCCTTGTATACTCTTCTTTGTACATTCGGGAATCGTTGAAATAAGCTTCAACCCCATGGAAGGGATTTATATCAGCAACTTCTTTTTGTACTCTTCTATTGCTATCAATGTATTTAAAACATTGATGAAGAGTAGAGGGCACCATATTATTTTCATGAAGAAAGGGCCTCCCCAGAAGAAGATTATAGGATCCCGCGATCTCTATCACATAGAAAGTGACTTTAGATCTGAAATCGCCTATCTGAAGCTTCAGATGAATCTTTCCCAAAGGCTCACTTCGGCTTTGATTGAATCCCAAGATAGTAGTAACCGTCTTGAAGAGCTTGTAAAGAGGGATTTTTAGTTCATCCAACAAACTCTTTGGCATTATGCTTATAGCAGACCCTGGGTCAATGAGGATACGATCTATCTTCATCGTATCAATATAACCAGTATAGTAGAGAGGTCGGTCATGTCGATTATCCTCCAGTAGCATGTCGTCTTGTGTAAAGGTGATATTTGGGATAATCTCCAGTACACTGTTGCAATGTAAGCAAGTGGCAGGTTTCGCATCTGGCTTCTTCAATTTTGCAAGACAAGAGTCAGCTTGTAGAAGTGCTTCACTTAACGTCTCCCGAGTTTCTTTAGAAAGACGTAGAAGTTCAAAGAGGGACATTCTAGCTGGAGTATTAGCAAGTTGAGCCAAAATATCGAAGTTGTAAGGCTTCTGAAGTCCAAAAGGAAGAGACTTCTTGATTGGCTTATCAAACCGAGCCTGTTGCTTGCCTTTCTCAAGAGTTGTAGGTTTGGGAGGAACAGGTTCAACTGGTGTAGTTGAAGGAACAGGTGCAGTAGATGATTCTTCTTCAGGAGGAACATTGGGAGCATCTTTAGCAGCTGAAGGGATATCAGTAGGATCTTCAGGATTTTTAGAATAATCCTTTAGGTAAGGTTTCCCCGTTCGAGTAGCACTAACAAGTGCTTCTTCTTTGTCTTTTGGCTCTGTGTCAGAGGTAGACCCAAGAGAAGTCATATGACATGACTTGATCTTTCCAGCCTTCTTGGACTTTCGAGAAGTAGTCTTTTGAGGAGAAGGCGATTCAAAGTCTGTTATTAGATCAGGATGGATCCACATGATTTCTCCAGTCTCCAAAGTGATTGGTGCTAATCCTTCAGACCGTGGAGGAGAAAGATTCACTATGTCAAGAGTTGCCTTAGGAATAGGAACGATCCCACTTTCAAGGAGTTGAGGAGGGAAATCTCCAAATTGCATAGAGACGACGTTGGAGGTGACGGTCTTCTCTTTTGGAGTAAGAGAGATAGCTCCAGATTTAATCATTTCTTGGATCTTTCCTTTCAGTACATAACATGTACGAATTGTATGACCCAGCATTCTGTGATATGGGCAATATTTGGGATGATCTGTTTTACCAGCTTCATCAGATTTCTTGATCTCAGGTAATTGTATCTTATTACCTTTCAGCAGACATTCAAAGATACCAAGGACATCGTCGTCATCAAAAGAATATTCTTCTTTGGGGCGAGGTGTTCTTGATTGTTGAGTTGTAGAGGAGGTTTGAACAGTTGATGCATCTTTGCTCTGAAGATTAACTTCAAGAGTTTCTTTTCCCTTGCGAGCATTGTTTTTATTGTTAGTACCTTGACCTGTTTCTTTAGGAGTCATCTGCACTCCTAAACCTTTGAAGGTTTCAGCACTAATTTCTGCGGCCTTGGCACTAACTATGAAAGAAGGCCAGTTTTGGAATTGAGTGGATCCTGTCCACATGCTGATGATTGGCAACAAGTTTGATTTGCATGTGTCGATGGTGACAGCATCAGGAGTTTCAAGAGGCATCTTCAGAGCTTCTCTTCGAAACCGTTCAATGTACTCTTTTGTAGTTTCATTATTTTTCTGCTTGATTCTAATAAGAGCAGACATAGTCATGTCATTGAGCCCTTCATAGAACCTTTTAAGAAATATCTGTTTGAAACCAGCAAATGAGGTAATGCTCCCATCTGGGAGACTTCTATACCATTCATAAGCTGTTCCCTTGAGACATCCAATAAACACCCGAGTAAGGAGGGCATCACTTGGTTGCAGCTGATCAGTCATCACTTCAAAGTGATTAATGAACTGACTTGGAGAAGTGGTTCCATCATAGAATGAGATAGTAGGAGGCTTGTATTTAGGAGGATACGATACTTGCTTCCATTCTATCGGATAAGGCTGCTTGATGCCTAACCTTTGTAAACCATCCTTCTGTTTGAATGCCTCGAATGGAGTTTTGAGATTCTTCAATTCTTCAGAGACAACTCCCGAAGATTGTGGAGTTGTGGCTTGTAGAGAATAGTTGGGAGGAGAAACAGCATTGTAAGCACTACCCCCAGCTCCAGAGAGACTAGGATTTGGTTGAGCTGGTCCAGGAGTATTGGATTGTACTGCTGGAGGAACTTGTACTGGACTTATATCAGTATCAACTGGTATGGCATCTGGTACAGTCTGTCGATTTTACAACTGAGCTGTCATGAGTTCATACATCGACTTAATTGTGTCAGTCATAGACTTCATTTGCTGTTCCAAAGAAGCAATTCTTTGATCTTGAGGAGTCAAGGAAGAAGAAGGTTCATCAGTATTCCCATCAACCATGTAAGTCATGACTGTACGAGGAATTATTGATGACCTGGTGGATGTTGTATGCTCTGAATCATTGCTTCATGCATCAAAGTCAACTATAGGAGAATTACCCCCAGTAGGAAGAGGTGGGAAGTTAGATTCTCCAAGGAATTCAGAATTAATTTCAGGGATCAAATTTCTTTGACTAGAAGCCAAGACTCTTGCTCTGGTGTTTCTATATACTCCATCTGGACTATCAACTCTACCCCCGGTGTCCCGAGAAGTCATGTTGACAGAGGCAAACAAAGGCTCATCTTCATCAGGCATAGGTTCACACTGAATCCGATTGAAGACAGATTGTCGTTTTGTTTGACATCTGCATTGCATTGTGGCTCTTGGCTGGAAGTCACATTCATGATCACCATGATCTTGAACCGTTGATTGACATCTGCACTGAATTATGACTCTTAGATAGAAGTCACATTCAGCATGTTCCTTTGACATGGAATTACTTCTTCTCTTCTGTTGAAGATATTCTCGTAAATCTGTTTGTGAAGATTGAGGAGTATATTTCCTGTTCTTGGGTCTTGATGGCTCTTGATTATACAAAGAGTGATTAATATGAGCCACATAATTTCTTGCACACTCTGCATCTGGATCTTTTATCTTTATATCCAATTGGTATGGTTTTTAACACCAGAAGTGCTGAGTTTTGTTCTTAAATCAGTGGAAGGTAACACATTAATTTTGGAAACATGGAGTTTTCCTTCCATTGATCTGGATATTTGCAGAGAAGGAAGAGTTGAACCACTCCTTTGATTAGGAGTTGGTAACAGACCCTCTTTAATGGACAGATTCTGTGCCCAATTTGAAGAAGTCATAGGAGAAGATATTAAGGAATATTTCTTCTTAGACTCAATCAGATTTTGAGACATAGAATGTCCAGAAGGAAGAGTAGTCAAAAGACCATCTCCTTTCCTTTGACTAACAAAAGTATCAGTCAAAGCTGTTCCTGAAGTAAAAACTACAGGAGCAGAAGAAACAACTAAAGTGTTATTCCTTTTCGAAGGGACTTTGTGTGGAAGACCACCCCCAGTTCTAGTAGAACTCGGTAAAGAAGAAGAGATAACTAAGGAGTTATTCTTCTCTGATGAAATACACGCTGAAACAGATTTGGCTAAGGAACCAGTACTGTTAGCGTGACTTTTGATTTTAGAATTACACGCTGGAACAGATTTGGCTAAGGAGCCAGTACTGTCAGCGTGACTTTTAGGGTTGAATGTGGGATTGCACACTGGAATAGATTTGGCTAAGGAGCCAGTAATATCAGCGTGACTTTTAGAGTTGAATTTGCACGCTGGAACAGATTTGGCTAAGGAGCCAGTACTGTCATCGTGACTTTTAGAGTTGAATTTGCACGCTGGAACAGATTTGGCTAAAGAACCAGTACTGTCAGCGTGACTGTTGAATGTGGAATTGCACACTGGAATAGATTTGGCTAAGGAGCCAGTACTATCAGCGCGACTTTTAGAGTTGAATTTGCACGCTGGAACAGATTTGGCTAAGGAGCCAGTACAGTCAGCGTGACTATTGGTTACTGTCATCTTCGAGCGCACAAGAGTGTGCGTGCTTGCAGTGGAGTTCTTGCCAGTGTTAGGAGTAGACACTGTGGCAGAGACTTCACCATTGACTGCCAACTGATTCTTAGGGACATAGACAGAGTGTTCCTTCGACTTGGCAGTAATGATGGAGGCTGGAGTGGGCTTGCCACCCTTAGCCCGCTGTATTTCTTCATAGGCGAGTTGATCGAATTTGATCGTCATCACCTTCTTTGTCGAGCCGACTGACGAAGTGTCGCATTGAGTTGTTGCCATCTCAGAAGAGGAGATGGTTTTCCCCAGCAGAGTCGCCAATTTGTTTTCCATAAAGAAATTCTCTTTATTTGTTGTGTTTCTGGGAAAATTACAACTGTAGGAATCCGATCTAGAAGACGATCGCTTTATCCCTTAGACTATGCGAAGAAGAAAAGCTCTTAAAATTTTGACAGTAGATATCAATGTATCTGTACAATAAATGAGGAAAAGAACTCTATTTATAGAGTCAATAATAATAACTGAAAAGATAACTGTCTTCACAGCCTATGCCTAGTTAAAAATCACGCAGGATTTAACATACACAAGGCTGTGAGCAATTACTGGACGTGGCCTGTAACTGTTGGACACATGGCAATCATGCATGAGTCGTTTGCAAGTTACAGGACACGCAGGCGAGAGATCAGTGGCATGGCTGCCACGTACTCCAATTTGATGAAATCCACGCAGACTTGTTGAAGACGAAATCCACGCAAACTCGGTGTAAAAAGCTTCAAAATCTACGCAAACTTGGGGCAGGAAGCTTCAGGATCCACTCAGACTTCGAGGCAAAAGAACTCGAAAATCTACGCAAACTTGAGGAAAAAAACTTCAGAATCCACGCAAACTTGAGATGAAGATCACAAATACACGCAGACTTGAGATAGAACTGCCAGCTGTCTTGATTCGGCGTGTCTCGACTGACACAAAATCTCTGACAGTGATTGCTTTGTCAGTCGCATTAAATGACAAGAAACCCTTTTGGTACGCCAACTCGACGAAGGCTGAGTCTTGCTGAAGAAGATTTCGAAAATCACGCAATAGACGGCGATGATCTCTCGAATTATGTGTATACGTGACATACGAAGAGATATTCTTCGACTGTCGTGTTGTCAGTCATAATTACTCTTTGACAAATGATGAGCTGTCTCCCAGCGTGATTTGTTTATATTGTCTGGATCAACTGAGCGTGACTTTTGACTCTGTCCTGATCAACTCAGCGTGACTTTCATTTTTGAGGCCTACAATTACCTTGGTAAAGGTAAATGTAGGTAATAGGGTATAGTTAAGATATTGAGGTTAACTTCTAAGATATAGTTAGAATTAGGTTCTCTTGGTTGGTAATGGTTAGGATTAGTGTCCTTAGACTAGTTTTGACCTCGGTTGACCATTTTGACCAAAAGTCAACAAAAGTCAACCGAAAGTCAAACTTAGCCTATAAGTGACTAGAATTGACCGAAACCAAACCAGAGTTGACCAGTTGACTAAAAGTCAACAGTTAACCTAGGGTTGACCCAGGGTTGACTAGAGTTGACCAGAGTTGACCAGTTGACCAAAAGTTAACTGTAAGTCAACCTTTGACTCCGTTTGACCTAGTTTGACTTGGATTGACTCCCACTGACTTGGTATGACCTAGTATGAACCAGTATGACCTAGTACAACTCAGTTTGACCTAGATTGACCTAGTTTTGACTTAGACTTGCATTCACGACTTAAATCAGTTTCTTTTTTAGTATAAAACCCTGTTTGACTCATAGTACCTTATTTTAGGTCTGTGATTACTCTGAGCGTATGTTCACCTTATCAGCTCAGGACCACAGGCGAGTACATTCACAGATAGTTTTTATTGTCTTGATATCTTCTATATCCGATTCAGTTGTAGTGTCTTACTTGATTCCAGACACGATACTTCACGGACTAGTATATGTCGGATCTTGTCATGAGATGTTCCCGGATTACTTGGTATATTGGTACAAGACTCGACTTGTTACTTGTACTTGTATAGACATGGACTTGGGAGTGGGCTGATTACCTGCTTTTGAATCCTGTGTCATGACGTGTTATGTCCGGATCCTTTATACTATTCGGGGATAGGGAGTTATTAGTGATTGTGTAATCAAAATACCCACTTACTCTTCACACTTATATTCAACACTTGTCCATAGCTACTTGTTCACAACTTTCCATGGTGACCGGCCATATCTTCACACTTGTTGCTTCACACTTGTTATTTGTTCGTAGCCGATCATATGGAAAGCCTGAACATGTTTTTCCCAAGCCGATCACATAACGCACTAATAATTCAAGGCATCTTTTATACTTATTTATCCTAGGAGGCTAAGTTCTGTTCGGGAGAAGAGTTACAATTCTGGTCCTCGTTTGGTTTAAGGGTTGTAACTCGGCTTCCAAATAGTTCCTAAGTAATCCTACATATATATTGTCGTCCTATTCAGTATTCATATCTTGATATACATATTTCATGTTGATTTTGTCTTATATTTTATTACACTGTCTCTTATAGAATTTGTCAATTCATATGGAACTGCTGTTGGTGTTTGTACTTGCTCATTTTTCTGACAGGATACCGTTGACATATTACAGATAATTCTGAGGCAGATTGCCTGACTTATTATGGGGTCGAGTCTGATGGAGTAGACCCGGACTGTGGCTTATTAGTAGAGCCACTAGACTTTGCTCACCCTGAGTAGTATAGCTAGTTAGGTTTGTTTGGCCTGCGAGCCAGCTAGCACTTTCAGTTTGTAGTAATTATATATATTTTCTGTGACTCTGGGTCGTTTGTGTATAGCTCTAGACTTGTGTGGATCTTGGACTCATTTCCTGCTTTTATCTATCAAATTTCCTTTTCATGCTATCTACCTTAGTTTTGTATTTGTGATTGAGACTGTATTGCTATGTCACCTCCATTCGGAGAGTGTATACTGTACAGGTACCTTTATCTGTTTTAGTCGTAGTATTTATAGACCCTATATACAGCGTTCTACCGCCGATTCTGTGGCGTAGGCTGGACGTAACCATGTGCTCGTACCGTTCTTCAGGGTATGGGTCGTGACAGAAGTGGGAAGACATTCCGAAGACAGCTTTTCAGACTCGGTACGGCCAGTACGAGTTCATTGTTATGCCATTTGGGTTGATCAACGTCCCAGCAGTGTTCATGAACTTGATGAACAAGGTATTCCATCAATACCTTGACAGGTTCGTGGTGGTCTTCATAGATGACATCTTGGTCTACTCGAAGACACCGGAGGAGCATGAGGAGCACCTGTGGATTGTGTTAGAGACCCTCAGGAAGCACCAATTCTACGAAAAGCTATCGAAGTGTGAGTTCTTCCTTGAGCATGTATTGTTCTTGGGTCATGTTGTGACCGAGCATGGGATCTCAGTAGGCCAAAAGAAGATTTTAGCATGGAGTCTTGGTCTACACCTAGTTCAGTCACTGAGATTCGGAGCTTTTTGGGTCTAGCAGGCTATTACCAAAAATTCGTCCAAAACTTCTCTCGGATTACAGAGCCGATGACTAGACTTACCAGGAAGGATATGGAGTTCGTCTAGATTGAGGAGTGTCAGGCTACCTTCGATGAGCAGAAGAAGAGATTGACCCCAGCTCCTATATTGACGTTGCCTTCTGGGACTGGTGGTTTCACGATCTACATTGACGCTTCTGGGAAGGGCTTGGGATGCGCTCTTCAGCAGCACGGGAAGGTGATTGCCTATGCATCTAGGCAGTTACGATCTTATGAGAAGAACTACCCTACCCACGATCTGGAGTTGGCAGCTGTTATCTTTGCCTTGAAGTTGTGGAAGCATTACTTGTACGGAAAGCGAGTTGAGATCTTTACGGATCACAAGAGCTTGAAGTACGTGTTCACCCAGAAGGAGTTGAACATGCGGCAGAGACGGTGGCTCGAGCTGATGAAGGACTTCGATATCTCGTTGTAGTACCATCCAGGCAAGGCCAACATAGTTGCAGATGCCTTGAGCAGGTATCCATTCGCTATGTTTTTTACTGTAGGTCGTCATCTTTTGGTCGATCTGGATAGTTTGGGTATCGAGGTGATTATTTTGGGCATGGAGATTCAGATGTGGGGCTTACGAAATAAGTCTTAGTTAATGGACAGAGTCAGATCAGTACAGTATAATGATGTTGCCCAGAGGAGCATCATGGAGCAGGTACGGAAAGTTTTGCTCGACAATTTCTTTATAGTCGAAGATGGGTCGCTGAGGCACGGTACTAGACTGTACGTTTCAAGTGGAGAGCTTCGGGAGAAGGTTCTTCAGGAAGTGCATCGCTCTCAGTACTCTATGCATCCTAGAGCCAACAAGATGTACAGTGACCTGAGAGAGCACGTATGGTGGTATGTCATGAAGCGAGAGGTAGCTTAGTTTGTATCTCCCTGCTTGGTGTGTCAACAGGTGAAAGACGAGAGTCAGAGGCTAGGTGGATTGCTACAGCCACTACCCATTCCAGAGTGGAAGTGGGAGCACATCACCATAGACTTTGTGTTCGAACTTTCGCGATCTCCTGGAGAAAAAGACGCGATATGGGTCATCGTTGATAGATTAACCAAATTGGCCCACTTCTTGCCTTTTAAAGTAGGTTTGTCTACGGAGAAGCTGGCAAAGCTGTACTTGCATCAGATAGTCAGATTGCACGGAGTTTCGGTGAGCATAATCTCCAACCGGGATATTCGTTTTACTTCTCATTTCTGGAGGAGTTTGCATACTAGTTTGGGCACCCATCTCAAATTCAGTACCGTTTATCATCCCCAGATAGACGGAAAGTCGGAGAGGACCATCCAGACTCTTGAGGATATGCTTCGCACGTATGTGCTAGACTTTGGGGGTTCTTGGGAGAATCATCTTTACCTGGTAGAGTTTGTTTACAATAACAGCTACCAGGCTAGTATAGAGATGTCACCACTTGAGGCTCTATACGGACGGAGATGTCGCACTCCTTTATCATGGGACAATGTTGGCGAGAGGGTGTTGCTTTGCCCAGAGATGGTGGTAGATTCAGGGGAGAAGGTTAGACTAATCAGAGATAGACTTCGGGTGGCTCAGGATAGGCAGCGGCATTGGGCCGATTGCCACCGAAGACCGTTAGAGTTCGAGGTTAGTTTCAGTTTCAGTTTGTGCTTGCTTGTGATTATTTGCTTATGATTTGGTATTAAGTCTTGCTTTGTGTCTAGGTTGGCGATATGGTGTTCTTGAAGACTTCTCTGACACAGGGCATGCTTTGCTTTGGCAGGGTGGGAAGCTTAGCCCAAGTTACATCGGGCCTTTCACTATCCTTGTGAGGGTCGGTGCAGTAGCCTATCGACTAGACCTGCCGTCTATGCTCGAGGGAGTGCACAACGTGTTCCATGTGTCATAACTGAGGCGGTACATGGTATATCCTAGCTATGTATTGGATCATTCTGCGATCGAGGTGGATCCTACTCTCAACTATCCGGAACAGCCTGTGCAGATTCTGGATCGTCGGAAGAAGGTGCTCCGGAACCAGGTTATATCCTTGGTCCGTGTTGCATGGATCCACAACTCTCCAGGTGAGTCTACCTAGGAGAGGGAGGACGATATGCGGGAGCGTTATCCTTATCTCTTCGAGCCTTGAGGTATTGTTTTGTTTGTTTCTTGCTTGTCTTTCCTGTGCTATTTTTCTCTAATTTCGAGGATGAAATTTTTTTGGGAGGATAGATTTATCATCTCCACTTTTCATAATTGAGGGCAAATTAATCATTTTTAATATTCTAATATTTTGTGATTATTTATTTATTAATATGGTGTTTTGGGGTTTTACTTGATCGGGTTTGAGTTTTGCTTCATTTCGACTTGTGTTAATGACCCGGGTCAGTTTTGGACCTAATTGGACCCGACCAACTTGTCATGACCCAACCCAAATATTTATTTTTGACTAATCCTATTTGATTTTAGTGGGATTAGAGTTTAGAATTAGATTTAGAACTTGGAATTAGGAGTTTTCAAGTTACCCTTTTGACCCCAACTCAAAACCATTCTATTCTTTGACTTGGAGGGCATTTTTGTAATGTGCCAAATGCCCCAAAACCTCCCTTGAAGTGGCCGACAATAATTTCACCCTCCCCATTGCTCTCATTTGCAAGAAAACATACTCTCTCTTTCTTTTCTCTCACAAAAACCCTCTCTTTTTTCCCCTCTTTGATTTCAAGCTCCAAATAAGTAAAATCTTTTTCCTTACTCTAGATCTCTCTCTAATCTTGTTGCTAACCCTTGTTTATCTCTAATTTGTGATTTTGATCTAGGTAGATCTAGCTTGGTGGTGGTGGAAGCATAGATCTTGTGCTTTGACCTAAAAAAGAAGTAATTTTGGGGCTTTTCTTTGAGATTCCAACTCCCAATAGGTAAATCCTCACTCTAACCTTTATAATTACTTATAATTAGTGTCATTTGCATATTAGAAGATGTCCGAGGTGTAGGATAACCCATTAGAAGATGTTTGGAACCCATTGGACTTAATTTGGGACTTTTGGCAGAGATTTAGTGTCAATTTGGGGAAAACCATAAATTGACATATTTGGGTGTTGTCCCTAGCCTAATTAGGTTAGTTTGGGTGTGATGAGGCTAGGTACGTGTCCATATTTGGATACGTAGGATCGTTTTGTGAGAAATCATGAAAATGGGCTTTTTCGAGATTTTCAGGTTCCAATACAGGGGTGACTTTTTGCACCGACACTAGAATCGGCAAGTTAGCAATTAGAAAGGTTCTAATCATTATTTAGGACTCATGGATAGAATTTGGATCGAATCCGGATATGTTTGGTGTCCGTATCGCGCGGTATCGCGAATCGAACACGCCGGAGCCGCCAAATGGCTATTTGGCCATTCGGGCCTCGTTTCTCGTTTTCATTCGCATGCGCGAGTTAGATTGCTTGTGTGGGGTACGTATCTAAGCCCTAGAAGGTAAAATTGTGAGGATTTGGGTATTCGAATAGGTTTCTGGATATTTTTAGAGTGTATGTGTGTGTGTATATATATATATATATATATATATATATATATATATATATATATATATATATATATATATATATATATATATATATATATTAGTGTGTGTGTGGGTGACTATTTATATGGTGTGAGTGTGTGTTTGTTTAGTGGTTTGAGTATGTGAGTGTGATCGAATGTGAATGTGTTTTGTGTGTGTAGATGTGAAAAGGGAGTGTGAAGAGAGTAAAGAGGAGAGGGAGGAGAAGCTAATTCCAAAGGGGCAGCAGCAGCTGTAGCAGTGGGAGCTGCAGCAGCAGCTGCAGCAGTGGGAGCTGCAGCAGCAGCAGTAGGCAGTAGCAGTAGTAGTATTAGCAGCTGCTAGTAGCAGCCCCAAGCCCCCATTTTGCAACCCTCTTTAGTCCCCATTTTATCCCCCATTGCCCCTTTGTGAGTGTGGGTTAGTTAGCTTGCTATGTTAGAGTATATGTTAGATGGTTTGTTAGATGTTAGATATTATTAATAGATATTAGAGTTTGAAGGTTTGTATAGATATTAGTTGTTAGAGATATCTTAGGATATAGAGGTAAGTTGGTATGTATGTTAGTAAGGTATTAGTTAAGATAATGTTAGTGTTAGCTTGTAGATAGATAGTATCCTATCTTAGATACTAGGATACTAGATGTGTGTCTCATGATACTAATATGGTATCTTAGGATGGGTTTACCTTTACCAAGGTAAATGAGACTTACCCTATTATAAGATAAGATAAGGTAAGGTAAATGTGGTTTACTTTATCAAGGTAAATGAGATATACCTTAGTATAAGTTAAGGTATTGGGATACCTTCATGGTATTAGGTATACTTAGATTCTAAGGGTAGATATCTATGGTTTTAGTTATCTAGTAGCTTAGGGTAGTTACTAGATAGCCTGGTTTAGTGTAGGTTAAGGTATATTTACCTAGGCTAAGGTATTGGATACCAACCAAGATATTGGTATCGGGATACCAATCGGGCCAAGATATGTGGTATCTTAGTAGGTAAATACTAGAAATAAGATATCAAGGCTAGAGTTGACCCCGTTTGACCATAGTTGACTGTTTTGACTCAAAGTTAACTAAAAGTCAACATTGGACCTAAAATTGACTAGAACTTGACTAGAGTTGACCAGTTGGCCAAAAGTCAATTGTGAGTCAATCATTAGCCTAGTTTGACCTAGATTGGACTAGGAGTTGACCAATTGACCAAAAGTCAACTATAAGTTAACCTTTGACCTAGTTTAACCTAGTTTGACTTTGTGTGATCTAGTTTGACTTAGTGTGACCTAGTTTGACCTAATTTGACTTTGTGTGACCTAGTTTGACTTAGTGTGATCTAGTGGACCTAGTTTGACATAGTTTGACTGAGCTTGACCGAGATTTGCATATCATATACTAGAAATCATGCCAAACACTATTAAACCCTAATTAACTCTTGTATATCTCATATTTAGGTCTGTGACTATCCTCTGAGCCTCGATTCCTATTGACTGCTCAGGACCGCAGGCGAGTATATTTTCTGATAGTTTTTATTGTCTTGATATCTGCTATATCTGATTCAGTTGTAGCATTTTACTTGATTCTCGACACGATGGTAGATGGACTAGTATACGTTGGATCTCGTCATGAGAGGTTATTCCTGGTTTACCTGGTATATAAGTACATTGTTTGGTTTTCTTTCCTGTACTTGTATAGTCACCAATTTTGGAGTGGGCTAGCCCCCTGCTCTTTAAATCCCGTGTCATAACGTGTCATGGTTGGATCCATTATACTACTCGGAGATGGGGAGTTATTAGAGGTTATGTGATCAATACCCTTCTTGTATTTCTGTTACTACTTGCATCATAACTTTACCCTCGCCTCACGCAGGGTAAATCCTGACCTATGTTACTACTTGCCTCATAACTTTCTATTGTGGCCGGCCTGATTCTTATTTTCTTGTATTTTCTAACTCATAGTCGGTCAAATGGAAGAGCCTGATCATGTGTCCCAAGCCGATCACATAACGCTCTAATATCTCAAGGTACCGTTTATGTTTACATTATACATCAGTTATTACTGTACTGCTTTATATTCCAGTATTTAATACCCTGACATGATATCAAGATTTACATAATATATTTATATTCCAATCTTGATATTTTATCTTATATTTTATTATAACTGTCTCTTATAGAATTTGTCAATTCATATGGAACTGCTATTAGCGTTTGTACTTGCTCATATCCTGATAGGATAACTTCGTTGTGTTTTTCAGAAGATTCAAATACAGAATGCCCGACCTTCTACGGGTTTGGCGTAGACGTAGTTTACCACTTGGATTCAGTGAAGCCGGTGCCTTTAGAGGATGCATCACCGGTAGGGATCTTAGACTAGTAGGTTTGATTGGACTGCGTTCTAGCTCTTTATTTTGGGTTGTAGTATATATTTTTGGGATTGTATAATGTTTTAAACTCTAAACTTCTGGTTGTGACTCTATGACTTGCATCTATTTTTAGCTTTCCTATTTTCATCATATCTTTATCACATCGTGCTTATCTTTCCTAGATGTCATATGATTGAGTTATATATATTCCTCTGTGCGGAGATGACAGGTTTAAATATATTGTTGATGTTAGATTTTATAAACGACCTATACAGCGTTCTACCACCGATATTGCGACGTAGACTGGACGTACCCACGTGCTCGTACCCCTAAACAGGGTGTGGGTTGTTTGCCATTAAAATTCTTTGATGTAAATTTCAATACAAACAGAACAGTGTTACAATATAGGACTTAGATGTAGCCCTAGAGGTACACTTTTGTTTAATCTGGGTCCCATGTGCCGATGGAGCGAGTGGTAATGCGTTGACTCCGTTGACGAGCTGACAACGGTTATCGGTTCTCTGAAGGTTTGGATTGCTCTGGGTGCTGGAGCTTGCTGAGAGGAGGAAGACGTTGAATGTCTGTATCTGCCTCTCTGGTGGTATGTTTGTTCGTATCCGTCTGTGTGTGTGGAAGAAGGAAATGATTCCTCTATTTATAGTCGGACAGGCTAGCTGCTCATGCGCGCATATGTAGGATGCGCCGGTACGTGGGGATGCCACGTATTGATTGCTGATGGAGGCGCATGGGTGATGCACCCTGATCGAGGGGTTGAGTTCTTCATACTGCTGTTGTGAGCCGGCACGTAGCAGAGGAGAAGATCTTTCTGTTGCTGAGATCTTGGATGAGTTGAGTCAAAGGACAGGTGTCATCGACCCATGGCTCAGGGATCTCAAATTTGGTGGAGGATGATCTGGTAGGATGTGCCTAGGATTGGGCGCATGAGGAGACTTTGGCTCGTAACCTTTAGGAGTCACGAACCATTCGGGGCGCATGGCTTTTGAGGCGCATGCAGGCGACTTTCCTTCTTTCTTTTGGGATCAGAGAGCAGTCTAGGGCGCATGGCTTTTGAGGTGCATGCGGAGCTTCAGATGGAGACTTTCCTTCTGTCTTTTGGGATCAGAGAGCAGTCTGGGGCGCATGGCTTTTGAGGCACATGCAGGTTTGGGCGCATGGCCGTGGAGGCGCATGCGGGTGGTTGAGTGGCCACGTGGCAGTAGCCGTCGGAGTAAAGTCATGATGATGCTGACGTTGCCGACGCTTCGTCTTCTGAAAAAGATGCCGACCGTTCAGGCTTTGGAAGATGTGCTGCCAACTCTGTCAGTTCAGCATTTAATATTTGTGACATTCGATGGACAGCTGAGGGAGCGCATCGATTGACGTTCCACTGGGTATAGGGGCACATCCTCTGTGATGCGCTTGGCTCTGAAGGGCGCATCTGTGTGATGCGCCTGAAGTCGAAGGGCGCGTGCGGCTGTTTCGTTCCTTGAGTGCTTTAAATAGCCATTTGGCTGAATTCGAGGCGTCCGGTTCATCCATTAAATGCAAGTTCATTGCTCAGAATTTGCAGAGCCATCCACTTGGCGCATAGGTTTGATCTGCCCGGCCTATAAATAGTGGCATGGAGAGATGGTTTGCTTCTCGTTCTCTCACGTACTTCCAATCATGAACTTGGGTACTCGAGTGCATTCTGTTGACGAAGTGCTCCCGAGGGTGAAGATGAGACGCCATGTCGTCGTTGCTGCACTTGAAGGTGACTGTTACATCCAAAAGACGGGGTCGAGGGCTTCCGAGGCAGGCGGAAGGTGCCTGTTGCATCCAAAGATAGGGTTGCTCGGGCCTCGTCTCCGTTGTTCCGGAAGAGCCGTAGATCAGAATGGCGGTGCTAGGCTCTTTCTTCCTTCAAAATGGGTGTCGCCCACTCTGGTTGTGTTGAAAGCTGCTCCTTTAGCCGTGTTTCGATTACGGTCTTCCTTGGTCTTTGGAGGCTCTTTCGAAGCCTTCCCTGGCCACAGATTTACGGTGCTCTTCACTTCCTCGGTTCCAGCCAGAGGGTTAACTGTTTCATTAGTCGAAGCATTTATCAGGTGAGCCTGGCTGGAAGAGTGGCACATAACTGGGCTGCTGAAGGGATGCACATAACTGGGGATGCACATAACTAAGCTGCTGAAGGAATGTGCCTTACTGAGGGCGCATGGTGGGATACGCCCGATTGAAGGCGCATGGTGATTGCTGCGCCTGACTGGAGGCGCATGTTGGCTGTTGTGCCTGACGGGAGACGCATGGTGACTGCTGTGCCTGCCTGGGGGCGCATGGTGGCTGCTGGCCGTAGACTTAGGATCTTTCCTTTGTAGAAGTTTTTCCTTTGTACAGCCTTCTCTAGACATGTAATAGACTTTTATCTGTGAAATAAGTTCTCTTTCCATGTCTATATTTGTTGCTTTGCTGTGGAGTATTTTGTCCAAGCTCTGGCGTATGCAGCGTCCGGCGCATGGGCTTTCTGGTTGTAAAATTCCATGCTTCTACAAGACCTCCTTCAATGTTTTTAAAACTTTTGGATAAGTTTTGGAATACTTTGAATAAGAAGCATGGAGATCAGGGCACATGACTATTTGGGGCGCATGCCTGTTCGGGCGCATGCTCCTCTCAGTTAATGATGATGATGTCTCGGTAACCGAAAAGATTAATGATGATCTTTTGGTTTTATTTGCTGTTATCTCTTCACAGAACCCGAGGCGACGGCTGAGATCACACATCATCGGGTCACGCGTGCGACCAAGCCCTATAAATAGGCAAGAGGTGGAGAGAGAGAGTTCTTCTTCTCCTTGCTTTTGCTTTCTTTAGAGTTCTTCTTCAAAAAAACCCTAACTTTTTCTTCTTGAGAGAATGGCTCCCAAGACACCTCGCGGCGGTACCGACAAAGAAAAGGAAAAAGGAAAGGAGCCTGTGACAGTTGTGGCGGCTGACGTCCCCCGTCGGCCTGTCGAAGTTCGGCCGGAGGTGGTTGGTGAGTCTCATACACCAACGCACATAGACCTTGAGTCTTTGATGATGTGTCGCGGTTTTTGCCCGCCGACGCGCATGGGTTTAAACCCTGATGATGCGCCGAAGCCCTGCCGCTGACGCGCATAGGTTTAGACCCTGATGATGCGTCGAAGCACTTTTTCCAAACACATTATGCACTTCTGATGGGTCTTAGACTCTTTTGTTACTTCTAACATTTTTGAATCTTTGCTAGTGTCAATGACTATCCCGCCCTTGAATGAAGTGCTTTTGGAGGCTGCCCTCAGTCAGACGAGGGTAGAATATGACGAGAAAGTGATAAACCCTGCTCAAGATGCTCTTATGCTGTATCAGCATCCCGAGAGAATGACTCAAATCCGGGAACAACAGTATGGGTTCCTCAAATGGATGATGGAGCATGGAGTTTTAAAATCTGCCACATCTGATAAAGTGACCTTCTTGAAGCCTGAGTTCCTATTCGGAGACCGCCTCACTTCTACTGAAGCAACAGTATTGAAGGTCAAGGAAGACTGGTTTTTTACAGCAAAAGGAGTACATATGACCATTAAGCAACTTGAACGCCAATGGCCTTTGATGGCCTTCTGTCGTCTTGCTTCGAAGAGGATGATGTCTTGGGATCTTACCCCCTCTCAGGGGGGAGCGGGGACTGGCATTATCAAAATTGATTCCGCCTCCGATCAGAGAGATACTTTGACCGCGGTGCGGTCTGGGTCTTCTTTCACCTGGCGGACGCTATGTCCTGGGAGCATTTACAATGATGTTCCCCTTGATACATTTGCTTATAGTGTCTTGACTTTTGCACATCGCATGCTGTTGATGGAACGCTCATACCCGAAAGGGGAGTTTCGGGTAGAGGGTTGGTGTCATTACGTTTCCAAATGGGATAAACTGACACTCTGGGTTTTGTCGCGGTTCCAGACTGAGCTCCGAGAAATTGGGCTGACTACCGCGATTCGTTCCACCAAGACAGGTGTTGACATTAACAGGCATATGTTCCTCGCCCTCTTGGAAATGTTTGATGTCCATACCGGGACCTTTTTTACTCCGGTGGAGGAGTTAGGGCTCGCACTTTATGAGATGTATGAGGTATCAAAGCTCCCTTGGGGATCGGAACCCTATGAAGAGTATTTTCCGACCAACGAAGAATTTCAAGTCCTGGGGGACAAGGCTGAAGAGATGACGGCCGTCTTTAAGGAAGTGGCTAGTCATCATTACTACATGCAGAAGAGGGATAAGGGCGGATTGCAGCCTCATGTGACCGCTTGAAGAGATTACGTCTTTTGGCAAGACAAGGGAGATCCCACGCAGTTCTCCACTCCATCGGCGCTCTCTCGTAGTGAAGTGCTCTCTGAGGTGGACAGGTTAGATGAAAAGAATCCTCGAGAAAATGAGGACCAGCAGTCTGATGAACGCTCCTACAGCTGTTTCTGGCATCTTGCTCATCGAATGTCGCCAAAAGCAGTATTAGTCGCGTATCTCATGGTTTGGCTTCGGGATTATGTCTTTCCGGGCGGATCCGGCTCTGTAGAGAGAGTGACCCGGCACTTGATCCTGCCAGCCGTGAAGTTGGTCTTTGGCCGGCGCCTGGCTCTGCTCCCCGCAATGGTATGTAATTTACTGCGAGGTTTACGCGAGTTCGCAGGAAATGTGATTCATGACCGGGGTCGAAAGGATAACTTCCCGCGTACTGAACTGCCGTTTCACTATTTGATGGGGTGGTTAATTTTACACCATCCCAACGTAATGAGTCCGGGTTCAGAAGAAGACTACAGGGCCGGAGATGCATTCCTCCGCCATTTCCACCAGAGGAGTTGGTCGCACACTAGCGTCCCTGTTTGCAGAAGGGTTTTATCCCATCTTCAGGGATGGAAGATCACCAAAGTTGGTCCGATCTTCTTGGGTTTTGAGGCCAATGAAGACTTGAGGGATTCAGGTGAAGATGCCACCCCCTGTCTCCATGGGGTTTCCGCTGGTTGCAAAGTATTCGGCCATTCCACCTGGTGTACCAGAACAGGAATCAGTGCTTCCTGGAACCGTATTTGCCGAGTCACTTTGCACGTCAATTCGGTTATGCACAGCTGATGTTAGACAATCCCAGTATCACCCTGGGGTATGCTGGAAGTTTGCTGGATGGCGCACGAGCTTGGCATTACTATAATGCCGGATGTACCGGAGCTTGGCATTACTATAATGCCGGATGTACCGGAGCTCGTTTTACTGTGTTATGGCTGCCGCACCTTCCGGATATGATAGGGAGACGAGTCTTGTTGCAGGCACACCGTTAGCGGTAACTGGGCATGTATCGGCTAAGGCTCGACCACACCGTCCACCGGGGGTGGGTCAAGCTGCACCTTCGGTTGATCAACCGAGACGACGTGCAGATGCAGGGGCTGGATCACCTGCGGCAAAGAAGCTAAAGAAGGCATCGTCATCGACAGTGTCAGCCGATTCAGCATCTACAGAGGTAAGGATCCCCCGCATGGTCTGGTTTTGGGTTCGACATTTTATGTAATCAATGCTTCCCCTTTTGTACAGGAGCCGCTAAAAAGAAAGCCTCGTACTCCAAAATCTGGTGGGAGTAGATCAAAGGAGATGGCGGGTTCGTCTGAGGTGCGCATCCCGCCAACTATGATGTCTTCTATGGAGGAGAATCCAGAGGACGCTGTTGTCGTAGAGATTCCAACGTCCCTGGATTATGTCAGGAGGGAAGCTGAGGATACAGCAGCCTCCGAGATGATAAAGGCCGTGGCTGGGGCCTTGGATGCCGAGGATCTAGCAGACACGAGGCTCCCTGGTGATGATGTGGGGTGGAGTTCGTCGCCTTCCGATGACGTCCCTCCAGCGTTGCAAGAGTCTGTTGCGGGGGCAACAGACATGGTTGGAACAGGGGAGAGGGTTGATTCCCTTCCTTGTCATGATGAGGGGTGATCGGCTGTATCATTGCCAAGTCCTACCCCGGTCTCACCCGTAGAAGTTGAGGTGGCTACCGATCGGGCAGTAGCGACAGATCCTGTCCCTACAGAGGGACTTGAGAAGGAAGAGACTCGTCTGCCAGTCTTGTCTCCCGGAGCGGGCCAGGAGATGAGTGTTGATCTCCCCGTTCTGCCAGGAGAGGTACTGACCGCTGATAGGACGTTGGGGGGCAGAAGAGGTGGCCGTTGATGTCGGTGGTTCCTCCGAACTTGAGAAGGGTAAGGGTGTAGAACCCTCTGTTGCCCCTCCTACTTGGGGTACTATCTCGACGCCTGTGCCGGCTTCCTCTGTTCCTTCGGCTCCTCGGGCTAGCAGTCCGGCCCGTGTTGATGAAGAGCCTATTGATGCCGAGATTCCAGTCTCGCAGATTGAGGTTGGCAGATCTTCTTCCGGTCCGCTAACTACAGCAGCCCCTCCAACTCCTACTATGACGCCGCAGGTGCTGGCGGACGCAGATGAATATGTGAAATTCATCGTTGAGGGGGTGTATAAAATGCTACAGAGGGGTGTGTCTGCTGTGATGGATGCCAACGGGAGTTTTGCGACGACAAGAACTCTGGCAATGCCTTATATCGAGCTGATCCGCGTTCACCAAGGCCACGACCATATGGCTGAGATCCTGGAGGCTTCGGTGATTGAGCTGGACCAGCGGCTCACAGAACTTCAGCGCATCCAGCGAAATGACCTTTCCGTCTTGATAGATGCGGAGAAGGAGAAGTTGATCGCTGAGATTGAGTCTTCCTACCAGGCCACTGTGAGCGTCTGGAAGCATGAGGTGGCTGAGGCTGAGGCTGCGGTGGGGCAGTTGTCTCAGTCCATGAAGGAGACAATAGAAACGCGAGCTGCGTTGGATGCTAATATCACGGAGATCAACGCCCAGATGCGCCGTCTTGAGGACCAACGGGCCCGACTCCAGTTAGATGCCGAACGTGTCCAGGCTGAACACGTAGCTTTCAAGAAGGAGAAAGCAACCTTCACTCACCGGGCTCTTGCCCTGGCTCGGCAGCGACAACAGCTTGATGAGAAGCATGAGAATGATACTTCCGTTGAGGCCGTTGAATTGATGCGTCAAGAAGCTGAGCGTCGAGTCCTGGCGACTATGGAGACTCATACAGCTGACTTGAGACGTCGAGTTAGAGAGCTCTCAACCAACCCTGGAGATATTTAGGGACTGTAGCGTCTCATTTTTATGTTTTTGCAACTCTTGCTAGGGATAGTGTAGTTTTGTACTTTCTTTTTTTTAGAAAATAAAGAAGTACGCAACTTTTTTTTGTGATGTGTTCATTTTTGTTATCATGAACTTGATAATTTGTGTGGACCTATCATCTTTTGCGTACCTTGGCTTTTAGATACAGATAATAGGTTTGAGAGAACCGACATGTTTGCTCAGAGGTAATATGGACGTGGCAATCATTGGGGTTCAAATGATAGAATCTTCCTACTCAGAGGTATTATGGACATGGTAGGAATGATCCTGGGGAATACGCTGAGCAACTCAGAGGTGATGTGGACGTGGAAGTTCTGCGATCAATGTACGGCAACGCAAGGGTCGTTTGTACGAGATGTTTACTCAGAGGTAATGTGGACGTGGTAAACATGAAGGATAGCGTAGGCTTATGAAGTGTAAGATTCCGCTTTGCAAGGTGTAGAGGGACAACTCAGAGGTGATGTGGACATGGTTGTCTTTCTACTAGAGGATGCTATGGAATAGCTGGGTTTCGGAAGCGTATGGTTTTGTTGGAAGAGAATTGTCTGTGAATCCTGATGATTGGGTCCGTAGATCCTCTTGTGGAAGCACATATCTGGAAGATGTCAAGAATAGTACTTCTTCAGGAACTTGCCGTTGATGGGCATCATGAACAAGTCCCCATTGGGTTTGGCGAGGCGGTAAGCACCGTTTGAGTATACCGTCTCAATGATGGAAGGTCCTTCCCACATGGGCTCGAACTTTTCTGGTATCTTGTGAGTTAACACCATCGGCCTCCTGACTGCCAGAACCAGGTCGCCAACTTGAAAAGTTCTCTGTTTGACCTTCTTGTTGAAAGCCTGTGATATACGGGCTTGGTAGAGTTCGATACGTTGTTGAGCTAGGAGACGCTTTTCGTCAAGTGCCTCCAGCTCCTGCAGACGACGACGTTGATTGTCCTCTTCTGTGAGTTTGTTTGTGATTGCTAAGCGGAGCGAGGGTATCTGGATCTCGAGAGGCAGTACCGCTTCACTCCCGTAGACCAGGAAGAATGGTGTGTTGCCTGTTGGGGTTCGTACCATTGTACGGTAGGCCCAAAGATATTCGTCCAGCTTTTCGTCCCAGTCGCGTTTGTTGGATGACACGACTTTTTTGAGCAGCCTAACGATAGTTTTATTGAACGCCTCGGCCAATCCGTTTGCTGCCGGATTGTAGGCGGTTGATGCCACGTTTTGAATTCGATTCTTGTCACAGAATCTGCTAAAAACATGGCTGATGAACTGAGGACCATTATCGTGGATGATCCTCCGGGGTACTCCGAAGCGGTAGATGACATGATGTTTGATGAAGCTGACCACCCTGGAGCTCTTTACTTTCGCCAATGGGACTGCCTCTGCCCATTTGGAGAAGTAGTCGGTAATGGCCAGGATAAAGCGGTGCCACCTTGATGAAGGAGGGGTGATCGGTCCTACAATATCCATGCCTCAGGCTTCGAAGGGCCAGGAGGCGACTGTAGGATGTAGTGGTTCTGACGGCGTATGAATGAGGTCTGCGTGAAGTTGGCACGCATGGCACTTCTTAGCATAGTCGACAGCATCAGCGGCCATGGTTGGCCAATAGTAGCCCATACGTCGCAGTCGATGCTGCAACTTAGGACCAGGTTGATGAGCTCCGCAAGTTCCGTCATGAGCTTCTCGAAGAGCTCCGGTCGCCTCTTCGTTGGACAGGCATCGAAGGAGGAGCCCATCATAGGAGCGTCGGTAGAGCATTTTAGTGGTTGTATCATAGTAGAATCGAAGAGAACGTCTCCTGACTGAGACGGCTTCCTTCGGGTCCTCTGGGAGAATTCCGTAGACGGCGTAGTCGATGAACGGAAACCTCCAGTCTCGGACATTAACACCAGTATCTGTCGGTATGGCGTGGTCCACTCGTAAGCATAGGTTGTTTTTAGGACAAACCAAGTCTCGGCCAACCACCGTGACGTAGTGTTGAGTCCCAAGGGGTGCTGCTAATGAGGCCGCAAGGCCAGCCAGAGCATCAGCCTCCAGGTTTTGTAGACGAGGTACGTGTTCGATGAAGAACCCGGTAAAGGTTGAAATAATGTTCAATGCAACTTCATGGTAAGGGATCAGATCTTCATGGCGAACTTCGTATTGCCCTCGGATCTGGTTTACAACAAGTTTCGAGTCACCGTAGGCTTCCAGATGATCCACCCCCAGCTGTTGTGCCAGCTGGAGTCCTATAATGAGCGCGTTGTACTCGGCCACGTTGTTGGAGCACGGCTTCGAAAGAGAGTAAGCACGCTGGATGACTAGCTGATCGGGGGAGACTAAGACTACCCCCACTCCTGCGATGATCTGGCCTTTGGGGCCTGTTCTTGAAGCGCCATCGAAAAACATCCGCCAAACGGAGCCTTCTTCGGTGATGTTTGATTCTTGGACCTCATCCGGGATGTCTTCATAGAGTCTTGAGGACTCCGGGATGGGGTGTACGGCTAAGAAGTCGGCCAAAGCTTGACCCTTAACCGCCTTCTGTGGAACGAACACCATGTTGTATGACATTAGCAAGATCGCCCATGTGGCTAGCCGGGAGTTCAGTGATCCTGGCTTCGTCATGAGGACTCTGAGTGGATTGACTCGGGAGATGACATGAATTGTCTGGCCCGAGACATAGTGGCGAGTCTTCTGGATGGTAAACACCAAGGCCAAGCACTCCTTTTCAACGGGGTTGTACCGGTGTTCGGCCCCGATGAGCATTCGACTGAGGTAGTAGATCGCTTGCTCGTAGCCCGTATCGCTGTTTTGAGCCAGCAGAGCGCCCAGGGAATGATCCATGGCTCGGACATACAGGAGAAATGGTTTGCCGACGACAGGTGCTACCAGGACTGGTGGGCTTGTCAAGTAAGTCTTGATGTCGTCGAAAGCCTTTTGGCACTCCTCTGTCTAGACGTAAGAGACTCCCTTCTTCATGAGCTGAGTAAAGGGTTGACATTTACCGAAAAGATTTGCTATGAACCTCCGGATGTACGCCAGACGTCCCTGTCGGCCTCGAAGTTCTCGAAGATTCTTCGGAGGGTCCATGTTGAGGATAGCTTTGGTTTTCTCGGGATCGACATGAATGCCTTTTGCCGTGATGACAAAGCCCAAGAATTTTTTGCTAGAAACCCCTAGGAAGGATTTAGCGGGGTTCATCTTGAGTTGATGTGCTCGCATGAGATCAAAGACTGTCTTCAGGTCCTGTAGGTGATCTCTTTTAAAGCGGCTCTTGACTGCGATGTCGTCAACATAGCATTCGACTGTCTTGCAAAGATGTTGACGGAAGATGGTGCTCATGGCTCGTTGGTATGTCGCATCGACATTTTTCAAGCCGAAGGGCATTACTGTGTAGCAGAAAATGCCCTTTGGAGTCCTGAATGACGTATATTTTGCGTCATCGGGGAATATCTTGATTTGATTGTAGCCTGAATACCCGTCCATAAAAGACATGCGTTCGAAGCCACACGTGTTGTCGATCATCACATCAGTGATTGGAAGTGGGAATTCGTCCTTCGGGCAAGCAGAGTTGAGGTCTCTGAAGTCGATACAGACTCGTATCTTTCCATTCTTTTTGGTAACAGGTACGACGTTGGCTACCCAATCTGGGTGTTGCTCTTCATGGATGAAGCCGCTGGTCAAGAGTTTATCTACCTCCTGATCGATGGCGTTCATGATGTCCGGTCGAAAGCGCCGCTGTTGTTGCTTGATAGGCTTGGCATCAGGCAAGATATTCAACCTGTGCATCGTAATCTGGGGATCAAGTCCCGGCATATCTTTGTAGCTCCAGGCGAAGACGTCGATATACTCCTTAACCAGTTGGATTAAAGATGCTCGGTCTTCTCCTTCTAGGCTTTTGCTGATGAAGATGGGTTTGGAAGAAGACCCGTCTCCATGGTCGATCTGCTCGACTTCATCCTCGGTGGGAGGTTTACGTAATTCGAAACGAGACTCCCATTGTTGTCCCAGGCGTTGAGCCCAGGGTTCTTCTTCGAAGGGTTCCGGCGCTTGGTCTTCGTCTTCACCTTTTTGAGGCTGTGCTGACGTCATGTTAGCTGACAGCACTTTCCTAAAGACTGATCCGATACTGGTATCGGAATCCCAAGTCGATGCTTCGGACGAGTGGGAATGTTCTACGTCGTCTGCGTCTGAACTCTCTGGAGTTGATGGCGGCGTGACATAGCCTACCCCCCGTCGAGTTTTGTTGTAGTAGTCTTGCGGCTTTCCTTTAGGTGTTGGAAGCCGGAGAGGGAGACGTCGACCCTTGCCGTAGTTCAGGCCTTTGTCGCTTTTCAGGTCGTAGCCCATCTTTTGGATGAGGTACTTTGCCTTATCCGTGTACCGATAGAGTTGCATTCTGCCGGAATCTGGTTCTGGCTCAAGTGGCGGGAGGTCTTGATGACGCTCGACCTTGCCGAAGATGATGGATCCTTCGTCTCGACTTCGTGGAGGGACTATGTAGCAGACTCCTTGAGACGGGACTACTCGATTTATATTATGGACGGTCGTTATTTGTGTTTGCAACGACCGTAGAGCGTTATCTAATGTATACATGGCATTCCAATGCGGAAGACAAGAATAATTAAAAGACACTCTATTATTGATAAAATACGAGATTTTATTCCGTGGGATTATATTGTCTAAGGAGGGTGCATCTACATCAGCAGAGATATATTCGCCAAGCTCATCATCTGTAAGTACTGGAGTTGGATCAGGAGAGTCCACCACAGTTTTGATTTTAGGGTCTGAGAGGGTTATGTGAGCCCTCCCTGGTGTCTTGGATGACTGCGGGGGCTTGCCCATGAGACGCACCATTAGTGGTGCCTCAGCTGCGCCTCCAGTGATGGTGCCTTCCCTTGTAATTTTACCACCAGGGGAGCCGATGTTTGAGGCGGCTTCCCTTTGAGGCGTATCTTCAGGGGAGCTTCAGGAGTTGGTGCTTTTCCTGGAAGCTTGATGCTCATTGGGGGCACCTTCTGGGGCAGTTTGCCCTGGAGTTAGATCTTCAAAGGGGCATCGGGAGTCGTCTCAGGCTCCATGTCCGGCCCGGCTGCCATCTCTGCATCGTCATCAGCATCGTTGGCTTCCTCCTCGTCAAGTGATTTGTACAAATCGGAATCGGTGAAGTAGGCTTCAATCCCTTTGAAAGGATCGATGTCTGCGAACTCCGTCCTGATAACGCCGTTGGTGGATACATATTTCATGCATTGGTGGAGCGTGGATGGCACCACCATGTACTTATGTAGCCATGGTCGACCAAGCAGGATATTGTAGTTGACCTCGGCATCCACCACATAACAGGTCACCTCAGTTTTGAGGTTACCGATGTGACACTTCAGTTGAATTTTGCCCAGTGGCTCGCTTTTGCTAGCGTTGAAGCCACTGATGGTTGTGTTGGAGGGTGCCAGCCGGTACATTGGGATCTCCAGTTTTGATAACAGCGCCTTCGGAATGATGCTGAGAGAAGACCCCGGATCGATCTGAATCCGGTTCACCTTGACTGAACCGACATACCATGTATTATACAGCGGCCGGTTATGTCGGTGGTGCTTGAGCAGCATGTCTTGTTGGGTGAATATTATGTTTGGGATAACTTCATCCGCACAATGACAGTACGCACAAGTAGTTGGGAGGTCTTCAGGCTGCTTGACATGACTGAGAAAGGATTCGGCATCCTTCAGAGCTTCACAGAGAGCTTCTCGGGAGTCTTTGGAAAGACGCAGGAGCTCAAACAAAGATAAGCGGGCAGGAGTACTAGCCAGTTGTGCCAGTATGTCGAAGTTGTGGGGCTTGGCTAGCCTCGAAGCATTCTCCTTTCGTAGAGGCCTGTCGAAACGAGCCTCCACCTGCTTCTGCTTATTGGCTGCTGAGGGCTTAGACGGGCCCTCTTCCTGGACAGCGGGGACGGTGCAAGGAGGTACCACTTCGGTGGCAGCTTCGCCGGGTTGGACGTTCTGTTGTGAACGCGTCTGCACAGGAAGTGCCTCTTCTGTTGAAGAAGAGACCATGCGGCAAGACTTGATCTTCCTGCCTTTGGATTTGGAGGTAGGACGTACCTCCGGTTGAGTTACCTCAGAGACGAGGTCGGGGTGGACCCATAGGACCTCTCCTCGAGATGTGGTGAGTGGAATGAGTCCACTCACATTGTCACGGGTAGGTGGTAAGTTAACCACCTCCATTGTTGCCTTAGGGATGGGGACGACGCCATCTTGTGTGGTAGTCGACGACAAGGTGCCGAACTGGAGTGACACTACATTGGCTGACATCGTCTTCTTTTCGTAGTCGACGGAGATTACATCCGCATTGATCATGCGCTGGATGTAATTTTTGAGGACATAGCAGTCCTTGGTCGGGTGTCCGACAAACTGATGGTAGTGACAGTACCTCGGGTTGTCCACTTTCCCAACTTCATCGGGCCGCTTTGGGTCCGGTAGCTTGATCTTGTCACCCTGCTTCAGTATTTCAAAAAGTTGCAGGGTGTCTTCGTCGTTGAACGAATAAACCTTCTTGGGCCTTGGTGCAAGTGGAGGCTTCTGAGTAGGCGCAGATGCGCCTTTTGAGGCATTAACAGTCAATGCCTGCTTCCCCTTTGTCTCACGTCCAGGGTTGTTGGCCGTAGACCTTTTTCCCTTGTCATCAAAGGCAGGGAAGCTAACCTCCAGAAGACGTGCATTGGCCGCCTTCTTTTCTGTGGCTTCTGCTTCGATGATCAGGGAGCTCCAGTCGGGGGGAAGAGTAGAGTTGAGCCAGAGCTTGACTGCGGGCAGCATGTTCATGCTGCAAGAGGAGAAGAGCGCATGTTCCGGCATGCCTGGAGGTAGTCTGAAGCAGGCCTGTCGGAAGCGTTCGATGAACACCCGAACCGTTTCATTCTCCTTCTGGCGTATCTCTATAAGGGAC
Source organism: Iris pallida (assembly GCA_029216955.1). Lineage (NCBI taxonomy): Eukaryota > Viridiplantae > Streptophyta > Magnoliopsida > Asparagales > Iridaceae > Iris > Iris pallida. The sequence continues at coordinate 610,251 of JANAVB010034889.1, read as the reverse complement.
GCCATCGTCATGTCCTTCCCGCCGTCGTAGAAGCGGTCGAGGAAGAGGCGTGTCAAATCGTCGAAGGATGATATAGAATTGTCGGGGAGGCTGCAGTACCAGTCATACGCCACTCCCTTCAATGCTCCGACAAATATGCTAGTGAGGAGCGCGTCCTCCTTCGGGAGATGTCCTGTTTGGGACTGGAAGTATGTCAGGTAGCGACACGGAGAGTCCTTCCCGTCGTATGGCGTCAGTGTTTGTGGTTTATACTTTGGAGGATAAACCACCTTGTTCCACTCGAGGGGATAGGGTTGGGGGATGCCCATCTTCTGGCGCTCCTCTTGTCTGTTCTTGGATTCAAAGCGCTCCCGTAAATCCTTGATCATTTCAACCATATCCTCCGTGGAGCTCGGTGTTGGGGAAGGTGGTACCACCTGGAGTTGAGCGTTTGAGGGCTCAGACGTCCGGGGTACTTCTCGGCGGTCTGTGCATGAGGGTACCCGTTGAAGGGGTACACTCGACTCCCCATTGTCCCCTGGGTCGGGACCGGTCGAAGGCGTTTGGGTCAAGGCTGACCGTATTTCAAACACCGCCTGAGTCAGTGTTTGCATGGAAGCAGAGAGGGTTTTGAGCCCACCCTCTAATGTGTCTATGCGCTGGACGATGACCTGCGACAGCGCATCAGACTCGACATCAACCTCAGTCACGTTCACTGTAACGACGCGGCCGGGAGTGGAGGGATGAGTTGAGGCCTCACTCTCGGCCTCACTCTCATGTAGGGGAGTCGCCTCTCCTGGAGCTTCATCTTGGCCACCCCCAGCCACGTTCTGGAGGTCATTCTCGACGGGCGCATCTGCAAGGGTCTGATTACCCTCAGCTCCGTCTTGAAGGGCCTCTTCGTCTCCGGAACTCGGGTTCGCAGATGCTAGGCTACCCCCAGCTATGTTCTGGGGGATATCCTTGTCTTCAGAGGCTTATGGGAGGCTGACTTCGCCTCGAGGATCTGCCCCAAGTGTGCTTTGGACACACTCGTCTTCGGAAGGAGGCTCGACAAGGGTCTGACTACCCCCAGCTTCCTCCAAGAACTTCTTCCTCGACCGAGTGCTTTCGAACACTCCGGAGGACAAGACAGCCGCCTTGGTTTTCCTCGGCTGGCTTTTGGATGAGGACGAGGAATTGCCAGTCGTTTTTCGGACCGATGAGGAGTTGGAGATTACGTTGCATGAAGCAACCCTTGGCTCCTCTTCTGTCGACACCTTCCTCCCAAGGCAATGTCGGAAGGGTGTCGATGACTGCAGCCGCTGAAAGACTGACTGCCTTGGTGGTACTGCCGCCTTGCAATAGCAGTTGATGGTGACCACCGTACAAGTATGCCCCGTGAGAGGCGTATCATGCTTGTTGGTCGACTCTCCTGACCGGCATTTGTGAGTGATCACGTTACGCAGGTCGTTGGAGGAGAGTGCTACCTTCGCACCCCCTTCAAGCGCATGGCAAGGCCAAGCGTTGGGGTGGTCAAGTGAGTGCTGCGCCCCCTGATCTGATACCAAACAGGCATCCCGATTAGTAGTGGGGGAACCACAACATTTGTTTGTCTTGTTCGACTTGGTTGTGCACGCAGTAGATGCACCCAAGTGAGACAAGGGTTTTAAAGGTCGGCTCGTTCTCGGCGCCGCAGTACTCGAGCCGACCTTATACAACTTACCATCAGCAGCGCGCATGATTGTGCGCGCATGCTTCTGGCTTGTTGCTGGCATAGCACGTTTGGGAGCATAGCCCGTGCTGCCTTGGACTTCTTCGTACCAGGCCGCTGGGACGCGTAGTACTCAGAATCCAAATTCTCCTCGCCACTACAGCGAGTGAGTCTGTCAAAGACAGAGATCTTCTGTGGCGCATCAGAGATGATGCGCGGGGCATTGGCTGTGCCCCTGCTCCGTCGACACATCTTCCTCACCTGAGAGGGAGATGCATGGGGAATGTGGTTAGCCACACGTTTTCCCGAGAGATGTGCTGTATCAGCGGGCGCATCTTGGTTGCTGAGGACGTCAGCAGGAAGGGAGGGCTGGATTGGCGCGTCCCCTTCGGTGGTGGTGCCCGAGGCGTCGACCTTGCACACCCAGACTCGGCGGGTCTTCTTCGGCTTTGGCAGCCACTTCGAAGGACTCGCACTGTCTTCAGATATGAACTTCTCATACGCCTGTTGATTGAGGCGTATGACCAGCGTCTTGTGGGAGGAGCCCACCGTCACGTCGTCGGCTTGCGACACAACTTTCTCGGTGGTGGAGAAAGAAGTCCCCAGCAGAGTCGCCAGCTTGTTTGCCATTAAAATTCTTTGATGTAAATTTCAATACAAACAGAACAGTGTTACAATATAGGACTTAGATGTAGCCCTAGAGGTACACTTTTGTTTAATCTGGGTCCCTTATGCCGATGGAGCGAGTGGTAATGCGTTGACTCCGTTGACGAGATGACGACGGTTATCGGTTCTCTGAAGGTTTGGATTGCTCTGGGTGCTGGAGCTTGCTAAGAGGAGAAATACGTTGAATGTCTGTATCTGCCTCTCTGGTGGTATGTTTGTTCGTATCCGTGTGTGTGTGTGGAAGAAGGAAATGATTCCTCTATTTATAGCCGGGCAGGTTGGCTGCTCATGCGCACATATGTAGGATGCGCCGGTGCGTAGGGATGCCACGTGTTGATTGCTGATGGAGGCGTATGGGTGATGCGCCCTGATCGAGGGGTTGACTTCTTCATACTGCTGTTGTGAGCCGGAACGTAGCAGAGGAGAAGATCTTTCTATTGCTGAGATCTTGGATGAGTTGAGTCAAAGGACAGGTGTCATCGACCCATGGCTCAGGGATCTCGGATTTGGTGGAGAATGATCTGGTAGGATGCGCCTAGGATTGGGCGCATGAGGAGACTTTGGCTCGTAACCTTTAGGAGTCACGAACCATTCTGGGCGCATGGCTTTTGAGGCGCATGCAGGCGACTTTTCTTCTGTCTTTTGGGATCAGAGAGCAGTCTAGGGCGCATGGCTTTTGAGGCGCATGCGGAGCTTCAGATGGAGACTTTCCTTCTATCTTTTGGGATCAGAGAGCAGTCTGGGGCGCATGGCTTTTGAGGCACATGCAGGTTTGGGCGCATGGCCGCGGAGGCACATGCGGGTGGTTGAGTGGCCACGTGGCAGTAGCCATCGAAGTAAAGTCATGATGATGCTGACGTTGCCGACGCTTCGTCTTCTGAAAAAGCTGTCGACCGTTCAGGCTTTGGAAGATGTGCTGCCAACTCTGTCAGTTCAGCATTTAATGTTTGTGACATTCGATGGACAGCTGAGGGGGCGCGTCGATTGACGTTCCTCTGGGTATGGGGGCGCATCCTCTGTGATACGCTTGGCTCTAAAGGGCGCATCTGTGTGATGCGCCTGAAGTCGAATGGCACGTGCGGCTGTTTCGTTTTTTGACTGCTTTAAATAGCCGTTTGGCTGAATTCGAGGCGTCCGGTTCATCCATTAAATGCAAGTTCATTACTCAGAATTCGGAGAGCCATCCACTTGGCGCGTGGGTTTGATCTGCTCGACCTATAAATAGTGGCATGAAGAGAGGGTTTGCTTCTCGTTCTCTCACGTACTTCCAATCATAAACTTGGGTACTCGAGTGCATTCTGTTGACGAAGTGCTCCCGAGGGTGAAGATGAGACGCCATGTCATCGTTGCTGCACTTGAAGGTGACTGTTACATCCAAAAGACGGGGTCGAGGGCTTCCGAGGCAGGCGGAAGGTGCCAGTTGCATCCAAAGATAGGGATGCTCGGGCCTCGTCTCCGTTGTTCCGGAAGAGCCGTAGATCAGAATGGCGGTGCTAGGCTCTTTCTTCCTTCAAAGTGGGTGTCGCCCACTCTGGTTGTGTTGAAAGCTGCTCCTTTAGCCGTGTTTTGATTACGGTCTTCCTTGGTCTTTGGAGGCTCTTTCGAAGCCTCCCCTGGCCACAGATTTGTGGTGCTCTTCACTTCCTCGGTTCCAGCCAGAGGGTTAAATGCTTCATTAGTGGAAGCATTTATCAGGTGAGCCTGGCTGGAAGAGCGGCACATAACTGGGCTGCTGAAGGGATGCACATAACTGGGGATGCACATAACTGAGCTGCTGAAGGAATGTGCCTTGCTGAGGGCGCATGGTAGGATGCGCCCGATTGAAGGCGCATGGTGATTGGTGCGCCTGACTGGAGGCACATGATGGCTGCTGCGCCTGACGGGAGACGCATGGTGACTGCTGCGCCTGCCTGGAGGCGCATGGTGGCTGCTGGCCGTAGACTTAGGATCTTTCCTTTGTAGAAGTTTTTCCTTTGTACAGCCTTCTCTAGACATGTAATAGACTTTTATCTGTGAAATAAGAAGTTCTCTTTCCATGTCTATATTTGTTGCTTTTGCTGTGGAGTATTTTGTCCAAGCTCTGGCGTATGTAGTGTCCGGCGCGTGGGCTTTCTGGTTGTAAAATTCCATGCTTCTACATGGGTCGTGACATATGCTGATATGCATACTACCTTGGGAATAGAGGATTAAGGCTGACTTGGTTGATGGCCCTTGTCCCTGACATGACTACATGTATCCGTACAAGTATTTTCGGTTGTGCACTGCGATGCTATTGGTGATTTTGTGCACTGAGGTGCTATTAGTGATTGTTGTGTACTGTGGTGTTAACGTGGACATGATATATCGTGTTCATGATTACATTGAAGTGTATTCTGATTTTCGCATGAGTATTCTTATGGTCGGCTAGTATAGTTAGTGTGGTTAGCTAGGTTGTATGATTGATTATTGCATTGCGCCTAGGATGAATCGATATTAGGACGAAACAATATGGATTCATACCTCGCGTATACATACTACTTAATTTTAATATTGGTGTTAATTTAGTTTTAATGTTAATTTTAGTATTAATTTTAATTTTATTTTTATTTTTATTTTTATTTTTAACATTAAAATTAAAAATAAAATTAATATTATCACTCAAATTAAAATTAACATTGACATTAAAATTAGTATTAAAATCAACATTAATATTAAAATTAATATTAACATTAAAAATCATTAATATCAAAATTAATATTAAAAGTATTTTTTTTCAAATTACTTAAATCTTATTGGTCCATGTGGGAGTCCATATGGCATGACTCATTTAAGAATATGAGCAAATGACTCATATCCCATTTTTCCAGTGGGAGGGATAAAGAAATATTTACCTTCTTAAAAAAGTATATAAACAGGAAGAGAGAGAGAGAGAGAGAGAGAGAGAGAGAGAGAGAGAGAGAGAATGTATAACCTTGAATCCGCTGGCAATTTTAGTCGGCGTAAAGTTATATTCATACCGATACGAAGTCTAAGAGTGGAAAGTACAATATATAAGGCCTCTACTATATATCATATAGCTATATACTGTACAAGCTACTCCAAATATGTTAGATTGTATCTCGGTTCCGGTTGAGCCCTCAAAAGAGGGTGACAATGGAGTTGGTATCGGTAGGAGGTGGGATCATGAGGTGTAGATAATTGGTATTGATTCATGCCTTACATGGGAGTTCCCTTTTAAGGCATATGGGCCCAGTCCAATATGGCACATCATGGGCCAACTCCGGTTTAGATCACATCGCGTTTCAACATCAAGTGGTATCAGAGCCCAATATTACGGGACTGGTTTGGGCGGCTCTAGTTGGTTCGAGACAGATGCGGCTGAATGTTCATGTGTATAATCGTATTATACGGGCTCTTTTCAAGATGGAGTAGGAACATCATCTATAAGGTAGTCCGAAGGCGAATCATACCTTAGAGCCAACTACACAAATTGACTTCAAAGGTGGATATGTGGAGCCCAAGGTGGAGCAAGGCATTGTGGTTGGCACACAGTGATGGTGTGGATGAACGTGTCGGTTTGATTGTGGTCGATGGATCATGATGACAATATATTGGATCTTCTGTATGCTCGGCTGGCGGTAACGAGCAAGGTGCTCAGCTAGTGGGAACGAGCAAAGGGGTGCTCGGCTAGCGGGGACGATTAAAGGTAGCCAGGGTGTGCTTGATTGCTCGGTCAGCGGAAACGAGAGCTAAGGTGGAGATTGTTGGATTGTATCTTGTTCCCGGTTAAGCCTCAAAAGAGGACGACAACGGACTAGATAATTTAGTCCCACATTGGGTAGGATGTGGGATCATAATGAATAGGTAATTGGAATTGGTTCATGCCTTAGCTGAGAATTTTCTTTTAAGACATATGGGCTCGGTCCAATATCGTACCTTAAGGACCAACTCCGATTTAGGTCACCTCGTGTTCCTAACAAAATAAACCACCAATACTCTAATAATCCAATCAAGATGGAGAATAAATAGTTCTAATGCCTTGCTTGGTTCGAAGAACCCAAACTATGTTTCAAGGCCTTAAATTTTTTTTTTACATTTGATTACATTAAGTAGGGGTGAGCATTCGGTTAATTCGATTCAAACCGAACCGAACAATCAAAAATCGAATTGGACCAAAAACCTAATAAGCAAAACCGAAACCGAACCGAATTAGTCCATAACTGAATCAAATCGGTTCGGTTTATTCGATTTTTCGGTTTATCTGCACTTTTTTTAATATATATATAGTAAATAAATATACCTAAATTTATTTAGTATATATATATATATATATATATATATATATATATATATATATATATATATTCTTATTCGGTTTTCGACCTAAACCGAATTCCAAAACCGAAACCGAAACCAAAATCGAAACCGAGCTAAATTTTTTTAAAACCGAACCGAATCTCTTATTCGATTCGGTTCGATTTCGGAGAGATTCGGTTCGATTTTCGGAGAGATTCGGTTTGATCCGATTTTCGGTCGAAATCGAATAATGCTTACCCTTACATTACAGTGATAAGTTTAGCAAGTAGCGGTCTTTCGTTGTAGAAACTATCCGGGTGCAGCAGAAAAAAAACATGACATTGTTTGCTTGTTTTGTCGAGTATCGCACTAATATTTATAGTATTACCAAATTATGCGTTCCACTTGTAACATGTTTGTCCTAATAATTCAAGTATCGGTCAAAGGAGACAGTTGAACCCTTTTAACTGCAGGTATGGCCTACGATAAAAACATTACAAGGCGGATATACTTACTATTCACAGCATATGCACATTCTATTCTCTCTTTTGATTCAGTCATGGACTTTCTGAGCAAGAAGCATGTTACTTGTCTCTCGTCTCTGTCCCACCCTCATCATAACTTTTGAAAAGCGAACCAAATGAAGGTTGATATAATCCACAACTGGAGGAAACCAAATCTACAGAAAATAAGGGAAAAAGAAAAAGTAGGCAGATACATACTGACTGGACTATGTGGCGATGTGTGCAGGAATACATGTATGCACTCTATTGCACTGATGCTTCAAGGGCAAAAAAAAAAAGGAAATCCTGAACAAATTTTTTTTTTCAAACCAACCCCCGAAACTTCAAGACACGTTTTTTCAAAAAAAAAATTGCAACAATGAGAAAACCCTATTATTTCTAGTTATGAGTATAAATTGTTGGAGTTTTTTCTTGACATGTAGAGAGTTTACACTCAACACATGCCTAGTATTTTAGTCCCACATTGAAAAAACTTCATGAGTTGTATCTCAATATATATATGGTATGTTATTGCAATGTGCACATGGGATGGTGACCCTAAGGAGGGAACCTTGTGGGTAATTTTACTAGGAGGTAAAGTTAAGACTCCATGGTAAAGCATTAATGTTTTTTGCTCTTGAAATTAATTCCATTGGAGCTAAGTCCCGCGACTCGGACTCGGACTCGGATTCGGACTCGGACTCATGAGGCGTAATGTAGCATTTTGTTGGCGCACTTTGGCACTGCTGTTAGCGCAGCGGTTGGTGCGGGGTGCGTACGGTGCACGTGTTGCGCATGTGCGCGCGGGAGCAGATTACGCCATTGGCACAATTGGCGCGCGCTGTGCGCTAGTTGGGTCAGATCGTGTCTGTGCACGATTGAGCAGTTACTGAACATTCGGGACAGTTTTTTTCCACGTCCCGAACATTCTGCTAACTAGAAAGTTACAGTACGGGCCTATATATGTTTCTCTTCTCTCTCTACTAAGTGTTCATTACACAATTTCTTACAAATTTTTGAGAGTTCAAGAGAAAGGAGAAGTTGTGCACCAGCGCCATTCTGCACAGGAGTTCGGGCCATCCAAGGAGTCAGAAAGAGCAGAGTGTTCCAAAATTCTCCGTCGAACTTGCTGGTTCCTGAAAGCTGCTCGTGTGGGGTGAATCAAGATTTGAGCGCCGGTGATCATTCACCCCAGTAGGCTTTTTCCTTTCTGATCTAATTAGAACCTTCTGTTCTTCTATTATCCACTTGCAACTCGTTCTGAACGAGTGCTTTTCTGATCTAATCCGAAAAGTTAGTGGACGTTCGTTGCTTTTGCTGCTACGAATTCTTCTGTTTCTTCTTCGAAGTAACACATTATTTTTTCGTCTCTCACAATCCTCCAAGGATCTCTGTCTTGCACCTTCCTTGAAATGTTGCATAATTTTTAGTTTTCCATCAAAAATTACGTCCCGGGACTAACAATCTAAAATCTTGATTTCACAAGATGGAAAACTTTCATGCTTCACTAGTCAATCCTAACTTCACCAAGTTAGAGCAATTTGATAGAGAGCACTATTAAGTCTGGAAGAGGAAGGTTACTCTCAACCTTTAACTTTCTGAAGTTGACTACGTGTTAACCGAGGAAGAACCTACTGTTCCAGAAACTGGATCTACAGCCGCAATTACTGCTGCTACTAAAAATCAGGCCAAGTGGAGAAGGAAGAATATCATTTGTAGGCCTTTAATCCTAAATGCTATGGAGGACTCCCTAGCGGAATCATATTCAAAGAAGACAATTGCTAGAGGGATATGGGAGTCTTTGGAGAAACTTTACGAAGATGACAAAAACATAAGCAAGATATTTATTGTTGAAAAATATCACAAATTGCTCTTTAAAGACGAGAAGTCTATGCTGCCGCAGGTGAAGGAGTTCCTGAAGCTACGACAGAAGTTGGAAGATGAGGCTATGCCCCTCACCGACAAGTTTGTTGATAGAGGGATCGTCTCAAAGCTCCCCGCGGAGTGGAGCAAGTTCTATGCAAACATGCATAGGAAGAAGTTGGAGATCAGTCTGGAAGATCTTCTACAAGAAATCTATGTTGAGGACCAGATGAGGGCTCAACTGAAGGTGGACGTACTGTCCAAACAAATGGCTAACGCTAATTTGGTTCACACCGAGGAATACAAGGTAAAGCATGTGGCTTCCCATAGCACGAAGAAAGACCCCAATAATCTAAAAGTGAAGGGGACTTCCTTCAAACAACAAAAGACAAAATCTCAGATGCCTTGTTTCAAGTGTGGCAAGAAAGGCCACTTCAAGAGTGAATGCAAATCCAATCCCAAGCAATCAGAGCAAGGTGATCCTAGTAAGGTTTCAATGATCATTGACGTTGTTGCAATGATTGTGTAGGTCACTACGGTAGGGGCTGACTCTGACTGGTGGGTAGACACTGGTGCCACCTACCATGTCTGCTCAAGCAAGGAATGGTACACCACCTACATGCCAACTTCTGAAGTTGTTATGGTGGCGAATCAGACACAAGCTAAAGTGCAAGGGATCGGGACGGTGGTGTTGAAGTTGACTTCTGCGAAGTCTTTGACGCTTCAAGGTGTGAAGCATGTACCTGCTATCGCAAAGAATCTGATCTTTGGAGGCCTACTTTGTAATGCAGGCCTAAGGATGGACATCAATGCTAGCCAGATGGTGATGTCCATAAAGGGAACATACTTCGGAAAAGCGTTTTATACCAAAGGAATGTTTAATTTTTAGCTTGTAAATCAGTCTAATATTGTAAATGCAATCGCTCATTCTGCTTATACTCTTGTGTTGGCCCATTCTTAAATGGTTACACCCGATTTTGATAAATCAACAATGACTTAAGTCAATACACAAAATATACAAACTGCTGCTAATATTGCAGGTCAAGTGAAATAAATATCAAGAGTGTACTATAACATCTAGAAGCATGTCAATCATCATTTCGAAGCGTTCATGTATTAGAATCGGTCTAAGTCATTTTACAATTTATTATGTATTTTTATCTTTATTGAGTTTAGGATACAAATTGTAAAATCGACTGGATATTACTGGCTTAGGTTATCCACAGTCCACCTATCTAAAAAGCCTACCTATCCACCAAAATTCCTTATACCAACAATAATACATATCCTATGCAAAAAGAATTGGACCAAACATTCTTCTAAGTATTGGTTGAACTTAGATAGAACTCTAGCCGAGTTCGGTCCGAGTTCAGACCGAGTTCGGTCAGTTCAAATTCAAATGTTTGTTGCCTCCAAATTTGCATGCAACGTTTGTTTGCGAAATCTTTGCATCCGAACTCTGCCCGAACTCTGTCCGATTTCGGTCATAGAAAACACCTATAAATAGAAGAGAAATTCTTATTTCAAATTACGCATCAATTCATCTTCTCTTCTCTCTATCTATATCCGAGAGTGTTTTCATTGATCTAAAGCTTTCACACTTCACCTATACATCTCTTAGCCAAAGCCAGTAACATCTATTTGATTTAGAGTCTTTAGTTGTCAGAGTTGTAAAGAGGTTGTTCAAGTTCAGAACACATTTCTATTTTCGGAGCCGGTCGTGCGCTCGTCGCCAAGCACGGTGTTGTGAAGTCGGTCGTGCACTTGTCACCAAGCACGGTATTATAAAGAGACTGCAAGCTCTCAATCAGCTTATGAATAGTGGATTAACAGTAGGCAAGAGTAACTGCGACTGGATTAGTCCTCCAAGAGAAAAATCAGTATATATCGCGGTGTCCACTGAGTATGATTCTCTGATCTCTTGCTACATTTATTTACTGTATCTTTATTTACTGCCATAGTTATCTGCTTTTAATTTTTTAATTGGTGATTATTTTTTGCTGTACTTGCACTCACTCTATTCACCTCCCCCTCTAGAGGTGCTCAACGGTCCTACAATTAATATAAGAGCCAGGTTATATTCTAATATAACAACCTTAGAGAGTATATATATGACAACCGTGAAATTAATATTCAACGATGAAGGGCAATCCACAAATAGACCCCCGCTATTTGATGGAACAAACTATATTTACTGGAAAATACGAATGACATTCTTTTTAAAGTCTCTTGACTTTGATCTTTGGTCTATAGTTATTGACGGCTGTAAGAAACCGGCGCCTACATTAGTTGATGGCATATTTATAAACAAGCCTCATGATAAATATACAGAGGCAGAAAAAGCAAAGGCTAGTCTAGATGCATGTGCCATCAACGCACTATTCAGTGCAATTGACAAGACATAGTTTAATCGAGTTTCAACCTGTAAGACGTCTCATGAGATTTAGAAACTTCTTGTGGTAACTCATGAAGATACTTTCCAAGTGAAGGAATCCAAAATCAGTAGACTAACATAGGAATATGAATCTTTCAAAATAAAACCCGGCGAGTCAATTACACATATGTTCACTCGTTTTCTTGATATTAATAATCCTTTGCAATCTCTTGGTAAGGATTACAGTAATCACGAGAGGATCAGAAAAGTGCTACGGGCTCTAACCAAGAACTGGAACCCAAAGGCAACTATAATTATTAAAGGAAATGATCTCACCACCATGACTTTGGAAACACTTATGGGCAAGCTAATGACCCTTGAGCTGGATCTGCAAGAGTTTAAAGAAGCAACTCCAAAAGAAAAAACAATCGCCTTCAAAGCTCAAGCCAGAAGATCAACATGCAAAGATTCTGATGAAGAATCATCCAGTGGTGATGAACAAGCCCTGCTAGTGAAGAATTTCTTAAAGTTTAAGAAATCAAACAGAAAGAAGAAAGATGTCCATGAAAGCAATGAAGAAGAAACAATCTGCTTTGGATGCAAGAAGTCAGGGCATATGAAGGACTGCCCAACTCCAAAGAAAAGTAGTCCAAACGATAGAGCAAGATCAAGCCGAAGAACAACAACTGGTCGAAAGTATGCAAATACAAGTATCTGACATGAAAGTGACACTAGTGAATCAGAGGAAGAAGATAGACCCTGTAGCACTGCAAATATCTGTCTTATGGCTTTTGATAAGGTATCCTCAAATCCTTTGTTTTATGATTTTACTTTCGATGAGTTAGAAAATACCTTCGACGAAATACTTGAAGAACACAGAAATGTGCCTGACAAGTATAAGCAATCTCGAAAAGAGGTTAAGGCATGCACAACCGAAGTAGCTAGACTGTCAAGTCTCATTGAAGACATTAAAGAGACATCTACTACCGGTAATACGGAAGAGATAGCCAATCTTAAAGTAGAGTATTATGAGGATATTCCCAAAATTGAAAAGAAAGAAAAAGACTATGTCAAGATACAAGAATTATATGACATAGAAAAGAAGAAGCACTTAGTCACAGAGCAAAGACTCATTGATATGACCTCTAAATATGAAGAGTCTTATGCGGTTTCTAAAAAGTTAAAAATCAAGTTAGGCAAACAGGTTATACATGTGACACAGCCTAAATTTAGTCCTAATGCTAAGCATACACCTAAGAGGACTAAAACATAGAAAGCACGTAAGAAACACGATTATCACCATGCTTTCACATATAGGTTTTCAAAGAAACCACATATACATGTCAACACAAAATCAATTAACACGTTTTTAAAACTTACTTGCACGTACTGTGGTACTCATAGGCACATATCACAGTATTGTCTAGCAAGAAAGCTTGTTGACAATCACACACTGATTTGGAGACCTAAGACTAATCAATATGGACCCTTCAGTAAATGGGTACCAAAAGATACATCTACTTGTTTTGTAGTGGACCCTCAACCCTCTCATGCTAAAAGTAAGCGGATCCTCGATAATGGATGTTTGCGGCACATGACTGGTGATGCATCCTTGTTCGCCATGTTATCGATAAAGAAAGAAGGATACGTCTCCTTCAGAAATAACCTGAGAGGTGATATCATTGGAAATGGCATTGTTGGTATATCTCCTTATCCTGTGATAAAAGATGTTTGTCTAGTTACAGAATTGAAACATAACCTACTGAGCATAAGTCATTTGGCAGATAATGGTCATGACATCAATTTTGTTAAAGACAAATGTACAATATATGATATGTCATCTGGTAATCCCGTATATGAAGGGATTAGAGAAGACAATATCTATGTTTTCTTTCTAGAGAGTACTAATAATACAGGAAGATGCCTAGTCGCAAACTTAGATAAATCTGGCTGTGGCATATGAGGCTAGGACAAACAAATATGGACACTATCTCACGGCTAAGCAATAAAAAGTTGGTAAAAGGACTCCCTGAGATATCATTCAAGAGAGATATGGTATGTGTAGACTGTGAAAAGAACAAAGCACATAGATCTTCATTTAAATCCATCAACGCTGTAAGTACTTCTAGACCTTTGCAGTTGATACATATAGATTTATTTGGTCCTAGTAGAGTCGCTAGTCTTGGCGGTATGCTCTACGCTTTTGTTATCGTTGATAATTTCTATCGTTTTATTTGGGTTTACTTTTTATCAAACAAAAGTGATGCAGTTTTTGAATTTCAGATATTTTGTAAAAAGGTACAAAATGAAAGAGGCTTCATGATTACTCGTATCCGAAGTGATCATGGTGGCGAATTCGTAAATACTGATTTCAAAAAGTTTTATGATGATAGTAGATATTACCATGAGTTTTTCTGTCCTAGAACTCCTCAACAGAATGGTGTTGTGGAGTGGAAGAACCACACTCTAAGCGAGATAGCTAGAGTCATGCTGAATCAGCATAATATTCCTAAATATTTTTGGACAGAAGCTGTTAGTACAGCCTGTCATATTTTAAATAAGGTGTTAATTCGAACTATATCGAAGAAAATACCTTATGAACTTTGGTTTGGAAGGATTCCAAATATTTCTTATTTTAAAGTTTTTGGATGTCGCTGTTTTATCCTGAACACCAAGGACAACTTGGGAAAGTTCGACGCTAAAGCAGATGAAGGGATATTTCTCGGCTATGTTGCTAAGAGTAAAGGATATCAAATTTTTCATAAAAAATCTATGATTGTTGAAGAATCCATTAACGTTACCTTTGATGAGCTCAATAGTCACAGATCTAGCGACAGTGATAATGAAAATGTATAAGCCAGAAAACATAAAAGTCCTGTAGAAGATCTGACTCATAGATTCGAATCATTTAAGTTCTTGCCAGATCATCCAGATACGCTCATTATAGGTGATATATCAAAAGGTGTAAGTACACGCTCTTCTTATAGAGATTTTGAAATAGCAACAAATGTAGTTTTTATTTCACAAGTAGAACCTAATAATGTAGCAGATGCTTTTAATGATGATTTTTGGATTGATGCCATGCAAGAGAAACTTAATCAATTTGAGAGAAACCAAGTTCGGGAACTTGTTCCTAAACCTATTGGTCAATCGATAATTGGTACCAAATGGGTGTTCCGAAATAAATTAAGTAAAAATGGACAAGTTCTACGCAACAAAGTACGTCTAGTGGCACAATGTTATAATCAAGAAGAAGGTATTGATTATGACGAGACATGTGCTCATGTTGCTAGACTAGAAACTATTCGTATGTTTTGTGCATATGCATGTTTTAATGATTTTAAATTATTTTAAATGGACGTGAAAAGTGCATTTTTAAACGGATTTTTGAAAGAAGAAGTTTTTTGTGAAAAAACTACGTGGTTTTGAAGATTTTCAAAAACCTGATCACGTCTTCAAACTTAAAAAAGCACTCTATAGACTCAAACAGGCACCTCGTGCTAGGTATGAACGCCTAAGTGCCTTCTTACTTGAAAATAATTTTTCAAAGGAAAGAGTAAATACTACTTTATTTATCAAGTCGTTAGATGATGATGATATTCTTCTTTTGCAAATATATGTTGATGACATCATATTCGGATCTACTAATGAAAAATTTTGTCAAGAGTTTGCTAAGTATATACAGAGTAAATCTGAGATGAGTATGATAGGAGAGCTGAACTTCTTCCTAGGACTTCAGATCAAACAACACTCAAAAGGAACATTCATCAATCAAACTAAATATACAAAGGACATACTGAAAAAGTATGACTTCGATAATGTAAAGCCAATCGGAACTCCAATGGCTACATCAACAAAGCTTGACACTGATGAAAGTGGTAAACCTGTCAACCAGCGTAAGTATCGAGGTATGATTGGTAGTTTATTATATTTAACTGCTAGTCGCCCTGATATTATGTTTAGTATCTGCATTTGTGCACGATATCAGACAAATCCTAAGGCATCACACTTATGTGCCGTTAAGCGTATCTTTCGATACCTTAAGGGAATTTCAACAGTCGGCTTATGGTATCCTAAAACCAAATCCTTTAATCTGATAGTTTACTCAGATGCAGAATTTGCAGGATGCAAAGTAGACCGTAAAAGTACCATTGGTACATGTCATTTCCTAGGAAAAGTCTTAGTCTCATGGTTTAGCAAGAAATAAAATTATGTAGCACTATCAACTACTGAGGCTGAGTATATCGCCGCAGGACGATGTTGTGCTCAAATTTTATGGATGAAGCAAACCTTAGAAGACTACAATCCGTACTATACTAAGATTCCTATTTATTGTGACAACACTAGCACTATTAACCTGACTAAGAATCATGTATGTCACTCACGCACAAAGTACATAGAGATTCGTCATCACTTTTTTACGTGATTACCAACAACACGGGGATATTTGCTTAGAATTTGTTGACACTGATCATCAACTAGCAGACATTTTTCACAAAACCATTGGCTGAAGACCGCTTTAACAATCTGCATCGAGAGCTCGGCATACTTGAATTTTCAGATTCATAATGTAGTATGATTAGTAAATCAATTTATTACTCAAAACTTTGACCTTTATTAATGGACATTATTTTGGGTACAACTCGAAAGGGTCCTTCTGTCATATATGCGTAAATAGCCTGAAGTGACACGGTGTACTAGTCTTCGAACTACCGCTAGCTAGGATCTGGCCCCTACAGCTAATCCAAAGTAATAGAAATTATTAAATGAATAAGTATGAATGTTATACAATGAAGTTTATCAATTATAAGCATTAATGACATTGGAAATACAAGTTGCCGAACTCGGACCAAGTTCGGACCGAGTTTGGATGGAGCCGGTGCGAATTTCCAGAACACCAGCAGCCGGCCCTAGCCTATATATATTTCCTTTTTACCTCCTTCTTTCACCATCTCACAAACCAAGAGCCTCCTCAAAGTAAAATTTTACTACTTCCTAGCCTTCATTCTCCCTCCGTCGTGGATCTTCGTAGCTCGGAAGTAGTCTTCTCCTTCCCTTATCAATCTCTTTGAGGTATTCTCTTTTTCAATTCAATTATCATGGCACCCAAACTCCACCACAAGATGAAGAAACCATCTTCCAAGAGTGGTTCTCATGTTGGATCCTCCTCCACTGAGTATGAACCAGTTAGTATTTTTAGTCCCGCTCGTCCTACCGACGACGATGACTATGATTGTGGACTTTTACCATCTGCAGACTTTTCTAGTGCCTGGTTTGAAAACTTTTGTTATAGAGATATTTGTCCCGGTCGTTACGTAAATTTCATTATATTTTCTGAGTATATTACTACTTTTAAAAATCTATCTATTCGTGACTTTTTCGAGACCGCCGACAATATATATGATAATATCGTTCGCATATTATATTGTAACTTACAAGTTGTAGAGAACGGTATTTATTCATGTGTTGGAGGTAGAGAAATTGAATTCAACTCTACAGATGTCAGTGAATTTTTTCACATGCCTGACGTGGGTGAATCCCTAGTTGACATCAATTATGTCCAATTTTCTGAGGGCATGACTCTTGATTCTTTCAAGGTCGCCATGTGTCATCCTCGTCCTGTTTCTAGAAATGGCAGGGTGTAGTCACGGCACCTTAATCAAAAAATTTATGAGGTACATCGTTTCGTGTTCTCTGCTTTGCTTCCCAAGACAGGATTTTCAGACGAGGTCACGTTTTTCGAGATGTCTGCTATGTATCACTTGCACTTTGGTGTCACTTTCTCTGTCTCCAAGACTTTCATTGCTTGGATTATTAGCTGTAGGAGGATGGGGCGTAACCTCTTGTAACCCATGCATTTGGCTAAGATCTTTAGACGTCTTGGAGTTGATCTCTCTCAGTGTCCTTTCTCTTCTACTACTTCTGAGTTAAGTAGATCCAAGACTTATCCCAATCCACCTCCTCCACCTGGTGCTGAACCTGCTGCTCCGGTTCACGTTGATGATCCTCAGGCTCCCGCCCCTGCTGTTCCAGCTACTGAACCTGGTTTTACCCAGGTTTCTATCAGCGATTTGATGAGTTTGTTGCCCTCTCAGCGCAACGTCATCAGCGCTTTGATGATTTTGTTGCACTTTCTGTGTAACATCATCAGAGCTATATTGACGCTAAGTTCCGCCACATCATTCAGGCTCAGGTGATGCGAAACAGCCTTGCTGATATCCACTGGAGCTTATCTCATGATCCCACTCATCCGATTCAAATGTCTCGTCACCCCGGGTTTACTGGACCGAGGTTCAATGATGAGGCTACTTTTACTCACTTCGATCCTACCATGGCCTACTTTCCACCGGATGCTCCTGGAGGTAATGACACACCGCTGTGATGCGGGACTTCAGTTGGTTTCATGGATGCTGCTGTTAGATAATGATCATTATAGTATTTTTTTGGCACTAGTCTAAATTGATAAGTTAGACTTTTAAACTTGTTTTGAAAGTCAGTTATGACTGATTATGATTATATTAGTTGCACTTTAGTTGATCTTATTATATCAGATTTTAGTTATGTTACTGCTTCTCTTAGTTTATTTTTTTATGAGATTTGTTATCTATGGAATTACTCTGTCTCTGTCTTTGTTAAATGCTTAACATTGTTGGCTTCACACTTTATGGGGGAGCCGCACATTTTGAACATGACAAAGGTGGAGAAAAGAGGCAATACCAAAACAAAAAAAAATTCAAAAGCTTCACAGAACAAATCAGGTTTTTTTATTTTATTTTAGATATATTTTGGTATAGACTCAAGTTTGTCATTTATCAAAATGGGGGAGATTGTTGGCCCATTCCTAAATGGTCACACCCAATTTTGATAAATCAACAATGACTTAAGTCAATACACAAAATATACAAACTGCTGCTAACATTTTATGTCAAGTGAAATCAATATCAAGAGTGTACTACAACATCTGGAAGCATGTCAATCATCATTTCGAAGCGTTTATGTATTGGAATCGGACTAAGTCATTTTACAATTTATTATGTATTTTTATCTTTATTGAGTCTAGGATACAAATTGTAAAATCGACTGGATATTACTGGCTTAGGTTATCCACAGTCCACATATCTAAAAAGCCTACCTATCCACCAAAATTCCTTATACCAACAATAATACATATCCTATGCAAACAGAATTAGACCAAACATTCTTCTAAGTATTGGATGAACTTAGACAGAACTCTGGCCGAGTTCGGTCCGAGTTCGGACCGAGTTCGGTCAGTTCAAATTCAAATATTTGTTGCCTCCAAATCTGCCTGCAACGTTCGTTTGTGAAATCTTTGCATCCGAACTCTGCCCGAACTCTGTCCGAGTTCGGTCCTAGAAAACACCTATAAATAGAAGAGAATTTTTCATTTCAAATCACTCATCAATTCATCTTTTCTTCTCTCTATCTATATTCGAGAGTGTTTTCATTAATCTAAAGCTTTCACACTTCACCTATACATCTTTTAGCCAAAGCCAGTAACATCTATTTAGAGTCTTTGGTTGTCAGAGTTGTAAAGAGGTTGTTCAAGTTCAAAACACATTTCTGTTTTTGGAGCCGGTCATGCGCTCGTCGTCAAGCACGGTGTTGTGAAGTCGGTTATGCACTTGTCGCCAAGCACGGTGTTGTAAAGAGACTGCAAGCTCTCAATTAGCTTGTGAATAGTGGATTAATAGCAGACAGGAGTACCTGCGACTGGATTAGTCCTCCAAGAGGGAAACCAGTATATATCGCGGTGTCCACTGAGTTTGATTCTCTGAACTCTTGCTAAATTTATTTACTGTCTCTTTATTCACTGTCATAGTTATCTGCTTTTAATTTTTTTAATTGGTGATTATTTTTCGCTGCACTCGCACTCACTTTATTCACCCCCTCCTTCTAGAGGTGCTCAACGGTTCTACATCTTGAATTGTGGCATAATAGACTAGGACATGTTCATTGTAAAAGAATAAACAGAATGTCTAGTCTAGAACTTATCTCCAAGTGTGAGGGTAAGGTAGAGAATTGTGAATTTTGTGCTCAGACGAAAATCAAAAGACAGCCATTTCCTTGGTTTAATCGAAGCACATGTATTCTGGAGTTGGTACACTCTGATATCTGTGACTTCAAACAGTTCTCTACAAAGGTCGGGATGAAGTATTTTATAACATTCATCGATGACTTCTCAAAGTACGCGTTTGTCTACCTGTTGAAGGCCAAAGACGAAGCATTCGAGAAGTTCAAAGAGTTTAGGGTCGAGGATGAACGACAAACTGGACAACAACTCAAGAGAATAAGAAGTGATCGAGGATGAGAGTACCGGTCTCATGAATTCGCATCGTTCTGCAAAGAACATAGAATTGTAAATGAGACTACTGTTCTGTATTCTCCTCAATCCAACGGAGTAGCAGAGAGGAAGAACAGAACGTTAACAGAAATGATAAACTCAATGTTGTTGACTGCAGGTTTTTCAAAATGCTACTGAGGAGAAGCTGTATTGACGGCCACTTTATTCTAAATAGAGTGCCTCATGCAACTTTAGACGTTACTCCTCATGAACTCTGGTTCAAAGTCAGACCTAACTTGAATGTCATTCGAGTGTGGGAGTGTTTGGCATATGTGAAGCTTCCAGATCTGAAAATTCAGAAGCTCGGGACAAAGACTACGAAGACGATCTTTGTAACCACCACTTTTCTAAAATGAGGGTAATTTTGAACTTTTGTAAAATTGATTATTTAATAATAGGTTTAAATCATGTTATTGATTTATTGGTAAATTTTGATTATTTTAATATCATTAAATTAGTGTTTTGTGATTTTGTTCTTTGGCTAGTGTAACCTTAGAGCTGCTTAGCCTAGAAACTAACCATGACCATGGAGGTCTAATCCATGTGATTAGACTAGCTAATTATCACTTTTTAGGCTAAGGGTATTTTGGTCATTTTATAACTTTTGAATTATTTAGGATTTTGATTAATTGGTGAATTTTAGATTATTTTAATAATATTTAAATTGATGTATTGTGATTTTTGTCATTTTTTATATTTTAATATTTTAGGAATTTTTATATTTTAATATTAATTTTACGAAATTTGTTTAGTCGGGTTTGAGTTTCGCTTCGTTCCGACGTGTTAGTGACCCGGGTAGCTTAGACTCTAGACGGGACCCCAAGATTAGTTAGTCATGGCCCACAAACCCCACTAATTAAGTTAGTAAGTTTAGACTAATCCCACTTGTTATATTGGTTAAGTTAGAGGCTTAAATTTAACCATTTTGATCCCAAACTTGAACCTAACTTAAAATTAACCAAGAGGACTAGTTGAGGCCTTAATGGGCTTTCCCCCAAGGCCCAATAGGGTTTAATGGAAGCCACTATAGGTAGGTTAGCCTCCCTTCCTTTCATTTTATTTCATCTTGTCTATTTTCCTTCACAAAGTGTTCTTCCCCAAATTAGAGAGCTTCCCTCTTTGATTTGATCTCCAAATCTCTTCATTCCTCCACCAAAACTTCCATCCAACCTTCTCATACTACCAAGGGAGGGTGCTAGCAAAGATTTGGAGCAAAGTGCAAGGAGGAGTGTCCATTTTGGAAGGATCTTCGTATCGGAGCCGTGTCCTTGAGAGTATCATTGGGATCCCTCTCTCAATAAGTAAAATCAACCCTCTAAATTAATTTTCTATGCATATTAGTTAGTTTTGAATCCATAGGATCCACCCTCATGTATGTACCCCCTTTAGATTCAAGTTTGAGGCCATTTGGTGCTCTTTTGAGGATTTTAGATATGTATTTTGTGTCCTACTTGATAGATCCCAAATTAGGATACCCCATGTGTTTGGTTTGTTAACTAATAGAATTAGTTGTGTTTTAAATTCAGTTTTAGAATGATTAGAGAGTGGATTGATCTTAGTTACGACGGTTAGAATTAATTTTATTTGGATACCTATGTTGGTATCCAAGTATCTTGGACTACATGTGTTTCTTTTGTCCAAAACAATCCAAATTCGTCATAATATTCATCCACATTTTTAGTAACCATAGCAACTTAGAAATGCCATAACTTTTAGCTCAAACTCCGATTAAACTCCCTTTTTTTAAAAGAACCGTATCGAAGTTAGCTTTCCAAATATATATTTTAATAAGCCAAAATCGTTCTAGAATATTCTGTAAAACTATTTGAGTGTCAGTTGTCCAAAAGACAAGCGTGTTTCGGTGTTTTCGCGATTCCGGGAGCTTCCGTACACGAAAATACGATCTGTTTGAAGTTTCGGAAAGCTAACACAAAGGGCTACAACATAATTTAGTCCTAGAATTTAGTGAATTTCCAATTGATACAGTATTGATTTTAAATAGAAGAGTGACTATACGATATAGGCATTTTGTGAAACCTACGAGCCTATGTAGTATGGATATTAAATGAATGTAGGTATCATAGGTTGTAGAGTATATATGATATAGTACATATATATATTATTGTTAGGTAATATATGTTAGTATGTTTGTTAGATGTTGGTTAGTAGAGGGTTAGATATGTTAGAGTAGTTATATGTTAGTGTAAGTTATATATGTTAGTATGTTTGTTAGATGTTGGTTAGTAGAGGTTTAGATATCAGAGTTTATTATATGTTAGTATAAGTTATGTTTGTTCATATGAATATTAGTTAGATAGTAGATGTTATTATTTTATTAGATATTTGATATGTTGTTAGATAGTTTGATGTTAAATATCTAGTATATTAGATATTAATATGTTAGTAGGTTATGTTAGTTCTAGATATTGGTATGTTAGCAAGTGTCACGATCCGCACCCTAGAATAAGGGCACGAGACGTGGGTACGTCCAGCCTACGCCGCAGTGTCGGCGGTAGAACGTTGTCTTAGATCACAACATCTAACAATATAATTCTAAGCAGTTTATACTCCCCGAATGGGGGTGACATAGCAGTAATAAACTCAATCACAACTAAGGAAGAAGAAAGCACGATATGATATAGAACTCAAAGAAATATAAGTGATCAGAAAGACTAAGATAACAACTCAGTAATATCCAGAAATACAAATCTCAGCTACTGAATATGAAAGAATATATACAACTCAGAATCTCTGAACAGAAATAAAGTCTAGCTAAAACAGTCTCAAGACAGCATAAGTAAGATAGGGCCTAACTAAGCTAGTCTAGGCAACAGGGGTAATGTCCTCAGCTAGAGCTGGGTCCTCCTGAGAGTCCAGCTCGCAAGTGTCGTCTAGGGATGTCCCGTAGAAGGTATCCACACAGGCCTCCTCCTCGTCCTCTGTAATATTTTCAACAGGTCCAGTCAGAACAGGAGCGAGCACAATACATCTCAACAGTTCATCGCAGGTTAGAAAATATAATCATGCAGTAAAGTAAGATACAGGTACTGAAAGAAATGCAGTATGCAAACAGAGAGAGAGATGTAATAGAAATATCTACTATAAATAGAGACTAACAGTGGCTAGTGAGTCAGAGTACAATATAGACATGTAAATGGCATAGGATGATTCTGATGAGACACTATGGAATGATTCTAATGAGATACTACTTGGGTATTATTCACATGTCTACTTCTACTCTCCCGTACCCCCAATCAATACACAAGGATCCAACCAGGTTATGTTATGATTCCATATAAAGGCCCCCGAAGGGTGATACATGGATATCCTATAAATGGAGATTCTAGGAAACCCAATAAATGGGATAAGGATTCAAGGAAGACTCTGTGATCATGAAAGTACATGTCACAAGTGATCAATGAACCAATGAAGCATAGTAATACGCTATGTAAGTGAAACGCACAGAACATGAAGTACCCGATGCTCCCTGAAGGGATAACATCTCAAGAAGGGATCTATATAATACCAATCCGTGTGACCAACGTGACAGTATCAAGTAAAGTAATTTAAAGCAGGAAAATAATTCTAAGCAGGATATGAAATGATCAGAGAATGTACTCGCCTGGTATCTGAGTGTCCGGATGAAATATACTGTCCGAGGAGAGGTGTCTGGCTCCTAATCAGAACAGCACAAGTCACAACGAGTCTAAAATGATAGCAAGATGTAATTCAATGCATTCTAAATGAATCTAGGTCAATCTAGGCCAAAGTCAACTCTTGGTCAACCCTAGTCAACCAAGAAGTCAAACCTAGGTCAACTATGGTCAAACTAGCCAAACTAGGTCTAAACTAGGTCAAACAAGTCATTCTAGGTCAATCTAGTCCATACAAGTCTAATCAAGGCTAAACTAGCCTATGCTAGTACACCCAGTCCATACACAACCTATACAACACAAATCAAAACCAACATCACACAACCTATATTGCATCTAGGCCTACACCTGGAGTTTACATAACACATATATGTATTTATACACATGGCTACCTATATGTATACCATTCATACATATATAATATATATAATAGCACACACATATTATAATATATATAATGCCTACATATATACATAACATACTCTATATAATAGATACACATATAAATTAGATACATTACATTATATATATATATACATTAGGTCTATAGAATATGAAGAGGGATATAGGAGAGGAGTGATGTGTGAGCCTTAGCCAACTGTGTGTGTGTATGCATGAAGAGCTAACATCTCAGTCCAAAACTGGACTGTTAAGAATGTGTGTGTGAGCTAATGTTTGTGAGTGTAGAGTGACAGTGATACACTAGTGTGTGTGGGAGTCAATGATATGAAAATAGTAAATAGTGTGTGTTAGAGAGAGTGAGTGTGACAAGAGTGAGGGTGTACAGGAATGTGAAGGAAGGAAACCATTTCATTTCAGTTCAGGTTTCTCAGAAATAGGAAAGGAAATCAATTCAACTTACAAACTCAAATTTCAGTTTCAGCCCTATGTTTTCAAATCCCGTTCTTGAACCCAAATCATAACCAAAACACCCCAAATTCGAACCACAGTTAGATTACATATAGAAGAATAGTATTAGGGACTAAAACTAATCATTAATAGTATTTAAATAGGTAAATTTTATTGCCAAAACTCGAATAGGAAAACTGGAAAATAGGCTGAAATGTGTGTATCAGAAATTTAGGGTAAACTGAAAATTGAAATCAAAATCAAACTAAAATACTAATCTAATGGTTGGTAATAGTAAACACACTTGTGCACGTGTCTTAGGGTCCAATTCGTGTCCACCATACACGACACAGACGTGTCCAAAACACAGATACCTAAAACAGTGCACACAGGCACTGTTCAGTGCATTGTCTCGTGCACTCGACACAGTGCAAACCAACCCTCGTGCTCGTGCACAGGAATATGCCTAGTATAGGCCTTCGTGTCCATCACCCTGAATCCTCGTGTCGAGTCGCACAGTCGTGTCCACACACGCGTATCAGAACCCGAAAAATCCGACTGAACCAACAATGCACAAACAGTGCGATGAGGATTTCTCCCTCGACATGCCACATGGTCATCTGAAACTTGACACGTGGCATGTTAGTCAGTGCCCCGTGGTGTGTGTCGAGTTTTGCGTGTCCTAGTTACGTGTCGTGTCCGGTACAGCCCCCAAACAGCAGGACAGCGTACACAGTGTGGTTCCCGCATGTTCGTGTCCAATTTCTTACACGACACGACACGAAAACGATCCCAGACAACAAGAATCATGTAAGACACATAAAAACAATATTTTCCATTCAATTACTTTCTAGAAATTAAATCGAAATGTCCTTTGGAGCATTTCATCAAACACTAAGACACAAGGACTGATACGTGTCCATTTAGGACATGAAATGGACACGAAACCTAGGTCTAGGCATACCTACAGTTAGGGTAGACCTAGGACTTTCCAAATATGCAAAGAAACTAGAATTTTAATGGAGTTTATATTGATTTACCTATTGGTGTCAAAATGCAAGAAAAGTTTCAAATGGGGGGTTCCTCTTGCTAGCAAACTTCTCCAAATTGCCCACAAACTGAGAAAACCCTCCATAAACAGCAAGTATACCTAGATTAGAACCTATTGCAATTTGTTGGAGGAAAAAAATAAGATAAAATGGAATTTCTATGATTTAATGAAGTTGAGAAAATACCTCTTCCTAAACTTGTTCTTTCCTAAAGAGGCTAGCCCTAAATGGAGGAGAATATTTATAGGGGGATTCCCTAGGTTAAGTGTGTGGCCGGCCAAGAATTGTTAGGGTTAGGGTTAGGCATTAGCTAATGGGCTTTGGGCTTCTATGGCTAAGTTATTGATTAATGGTTCAACCACAAGTCATGGCTTATGACTTAATATCCTAACTTGAGTCAAATAACTAAACCATAGGTTAACTCTAGTCTAACTAGGGTTGCATGACCTAAACAAGTCCAAACTCAACTAGGGTTAACTCCTAGGTTAGTCTACCAAGGTCATTGCTAGTCAAAGTCAACCTAGTCAACCTTCATTCAAACAATTCCAAAATAATTTCTAAAAAAATTCCCATAAATTCTAATAAATTCAAATAACCCCAAAAATGACAAAAAAAACCCTCATACTAGAAATGTGGTAGTGACGGCAAGTTAGTCTCTATAGGTCATATGTTAGATATTAGTTAAGATGTTATGTTAGTACATTAGATAGTTATTTGAGGGGTATCTTGGTATCTCATGATACCAATTTAGTATCTTAAGGTAAATATAAATTACCTTTACCTTCAAGGTAAATGATTAGTTTACCTTATGACCAAGGTATTGGTATTGGGATGCCGATATGACCAAGGTCGATATGGTATCCTAGTGTTAGTAGGTTAGTGTCTAAGTGTTTGAGTTTAAGTAGGTGATGTTAGATTGTGTAAGGGTTATATAGATAGGTATATATATTTTTGGGTTATATAGTATCTATATATATTATGAGATTATATAGATATAACTTATGGTTCATAGTGAGGATATGTATATACTTGATATATGATATCTATATGTATGTGTTAGGGTGGTACTATATGGGTGAGGATATATGTGGTATGTATATATATTAATATATCCTAAGTATCATAGATGTTGACCACTAATCTAAGTTTGACCAAAACTATAGAAGCTTAACCTTGACTCCTAGTTTGACCCAAGGTGGACCAGAGTTGACCAAGAGTAGACTTGACCTAGATTGACTTAGACTCATGTAAATTGTATTATAATTTCAATTACCATGTAAATTGAACTCTTTATAACATGTGTTGCTCTAATTAGGACTCTGTGATATCAGTTCGGACATCTATTCATATCAGTCATTCAGGATATCAGACGAGTACATTCTCTGATCGTTTCATACTTGTCAGGACTTATATTCTTGCTCTAGATTACTTTACTTGATACTGGCACGATTGTTATCACGGATTGGTACTATATGAATCTTTTCTTGCGATGTTATCCCTATTGTGTTCAGCAGATACATATTGTGATGTGCATTTTATGAACATATTATATTTATTGTACACCCCTATTCATGTATATTCATTGTGCATCTTGTACTCTCATGATCACATGAGCTTCATGGAGAAACTATTGTACAAGGTAACGTAACTGGATTGGATCCTTATGTATTGATTGGGGAGGGTGAGTAGAAAATGGTTATGTAATCAAATTCTATTGTACAAATATTGTATAAACTATTGTATATGTCCATTGTACACTCACGTATGATGGAGTTACCCTTGCATTGTCCTAATCCGTTTATATAACCATCTCATGCTCTAAATCACAGGTTACTTGCAGTTCTTACTTATCATGTATATAGATATTTCCAGTTGTCAAATCTCTCTCATTTTCATATATGTTTCCTTACAGTCCATGTATCTTACTCTTTTGCATGCTTTATATTTCTCAACATGATTTGAACTGCGTGAGATGTATTATGCTCGTTCCTGTCCTGACTGGACCTGTTAAAAATATTACAGATGAT
Source organism: Iris pallida (assembly GCA_029216955.1). Classification (NCBI taxonomy): domain Eukaryota; kingdom Viridiplantae; phylum Streptophyta; class Magnoliopsida; order Asparagales; family Iridaceae; genus Iris; species Iris pallida. Next base: position 582,958 of record JANAVB010034889.1, on the reverse strand, counting down.
GATGGTGACTGCCTTACCTTCTATGGGGCATATGAGGGTGACATTTAGGAGCCTGAGGAGCATCCAGCTCAGTAGAGGGTGCCTAGTTTAGTCTAGTACTTATAGCTTTCAGTTTGTATCGGATTGTTCCGATTGTTAGTTGAGACTTAGTTATATTCAGAACTTGTATTTAATTGTGTTGGATATCTATATGTGTGTTGTGATGACTTTACTTATATATTCAGTTCTTCCTTTTTATCTTATTCTATATCGTGCTCTATCTTCCCTAGACTTGTGATTGAGATATAGAGTTGAGATGTTATATTATACCTCCGTGCAGAGATGACAGGTTTATATATCTTGTTGTTAGATGTCAGATGTTATAGATAACCTATACAGCATTCTACTGCCGACACTGTGGCATAGGCTGGACGTACCCACGTTCTCGTGCCCTTCCTCAGGATGCGGGTCGTGACAATCTTCTTAGGTTATGCCCAGAAGAGTGATGCTCGGAGATTTCTTGATATTGAATCAAATCATATCATTGAATCTTACGATACAGAATATTTTGAAGACAAGTTTGCAAGGCACAAGAATATTGTTCTTGCAAATATTTCGGAAAACAATGAGGGTGCACAAGAAACTGAGGCTTTCAATAAGAATGTAGTCCAATAAGATGTTGTTGAAACAATGGTTGAACCAGAGCTCGATGAGACGTCAGCTAAGCGTGTGAGAAGGCCGAAGGACTTCGAAAATGACTTTGTCACCTATCATGTGGAAGCATATCCGCTTACCTATGATGAGACGATGAAGACTAGAGACATTATTTTCTGGAGGCATGCGATAGACAATGAAATTGATTCAATCACCTCAAATAACACTTGGATGTTGGTTGATCTTCCTGAAGGATCAAAATCCATCAGATGCAAACAGATCTTCAAGAAGAGGATGAAAGCAGATAGAACTATTGACAAGTTCAAGGCTAGGCTAGTAGCCAAGGAGTTTTCTCAAAAGCAAGGGATCGACTACTTTGACACGTATGCTCCAGTAGCCCGGATGACCACCATCAGAATATTGATTGCTTTCGCAACAATACATAAGTTGGTGATACATTAGATGGATGTAAAAATGACTTTCCTAAATGGCGAGCTGACCGAAGAGATTTACATGCAACAGCCAGAGGGATTTATCGTCAGGGGTCTTGAAGACAAAGTCTGCAAGTTGGTGAAATCCTTGTACGATCTTAAACAGGCTCCCAAGATGTGACATAAGAAGTTTGACAAGATTATAAGGTCAAATGGCTACAGGGTCAGCGAGACAGACAAGTGCGTTTACACAAAGTTCGCTGATGGAAGAGGTGTACCGTTTGTCTGTACGTGGACGACATGCTGATCCTCGGTACGAATATGAGTTGTATCACGGAGACAAAGAAGTTTATCTCGACTAAATTCAGTATAAAGGACTTTGGGGAAGCTGATGTGATCTTAGGGATCAAGATCATCCAGACACACTGGACTGGCACTGTCACAGTCTCATTATATTGAGAAGATGATCACACGCTACGGGTACCAGGATCATCCAAGGATCGATATGCCTTACAGGTGTGATATGAAGTTGAAGCCTAATTCGAGGGAAAGCATCAGAAAGTTGGAGTATGCAAGCGTCATCGGAAGTTTGATGTATGCTACTACTGCGACAAGGCCTGATATAGCTTTTGCCGTGGGAACGCTGAGTCGTTTCACGAGCAACCGAGGCATTAAGCACTAAAAAGCTGTAAAACGGTTAATAAGATATCTCAAGAAGACTCACACATATACACTGTATTACAACGGAGATCCGCTGGTAGTAGAAGGCTTCAGTGATGCCAGCTGGTGCTTAGAGTTGAAGAGCGAGAGGTCCACAGGTGGATTCATTTTCATAATGAGTGGAGCTGCTATATCGTGGAAGTCGAAGAAGCAGACTATGCTCTCTCGTTCCTCCATGGAATATGAGTTCTTTGCACTTGATACCGCAACGGAGGAATCAGAATGGCTTCGGGAGCTCATGTATGATCTTCTAGTGGTTGGAGTGCAAATACCGGCAATACCGATATACTGCGACAACCAGACGACAACGACGGTGGCATCAAGTGACCTTTTCAATAGGAAGAAGAGGACTGTACGGTTAAAGCACAGGGCAGTACATGATCTCATCAAGAGAGGTGTCATTGCAGTGATTGATGTTCAGAGTCAGAAGATCCTGGCGGATCCGTTCACCAAGGGCCTCAAGAGCCAGCTGGTCGATGGCACAGCAAGTAAAATAGGCTTGAAGGCATTCTGATATTATGTTGTTGCAATCCTACCATAAAGTTTTATGCTATTAGTTCAAAGAGAAATCTACTAGGCATCTAGCTTTTGGTTCAAGGGAGGACCATTAACTGGAAAATTATTAGGAACAATAGGTACATGTCCTCTGTAGCATGGAAAGGTTACGGACCTACAACCACAGTTGTCTACTATATATATTCTGCGAAAAATGGATCCTGTGATGAGGATGGCTTAAACGCCTTAATGAGTTCTCAGGTAGAGTGAATGCCTGGTGTGCTTTACAGAAAGTATGGTAGCACAGCACTACAAGGAGTAAAACTCCATGCTACAGTAGGATGACTCCACCATGAGGTTCTCAGTTAGGGGTAATGTCTCGACTTTGCGAGCCAAGTCACAACGGTGTAGCACCGCAAATAGACAAGTAGCCTAATGTTGTATGATGAAATTAAAGAGGGGTAGACAACACTACAAAGGAAAGAATGTTCCCATATTACAGTGGCATAACACCACGATGAGGTACCCGAATAGGGGTAAAGCCTCGACCTTGCAAGCCATGTCGTTGCGGCGTAATATCGCAAGGGAGCCTAAGGCTTCCTGCTGGGTAGTTTGGCACTACAAAGAGGCTTGTGACCTCATGCTACTGTAGTATGACACTACGATGAGGTTTCCGGGTAGGGGTAATGCCTCGGCTTTAGGTCATCTCATAGCGGCATAGCACCGCAAGGGAAGCGCAAGGCTTCATGACATGTCTTTTTAATAAAGAACTCACCTATAGTTATGGACAGAGATATCAGGCCGTCTCTTGAGGGTAAACTTGTAAACGCCCAAAATTATATACTAAAACCAGGCTGGCACAGGGCCTTTAATGTGCAGTCAGAAGCACATATAACTATATTATGTGAATGGGAAGAATTGCAGCTATGGTGCAGAATTTAAGGCTTAGTCCATTCTTGTATCATAGTCCGTTGTTTGACCTATGCGGGAAGATTTAAGTCGTCAGCGACATCTCTCCTAATGCATGATGGACAGTTACTGTGGGGAACACTCAAATCCATATATCGAGATATGTGGAGGATTGTTAGAGTTTTTTCTTGACATGTAGAGAGTTTAATTACACTCAACACATGCCTAGTATTTTAGTCCCACATTGGAAAAAATTCATGAGTTGTATCTCAATATATACAAGGTATGTTGTTGAGATGTGCACATGGGGTGGTGACCCTAAGGAGGGAACCTTGTGGGTGATTTTACTAGAAGGTAAGGATAAGACTCCATGGTAAAGAATTAATGCTTTTTGCTCTTGAAATTTATTCCATTGGAGCTAAGCCCTGTAGGGGATTAGCGACTCGGACACGGACTAGGACTCGGGCTCGGGATCATGAGGCATAATGTGGCATTTTGTTGGCACACTTTGCACTTAGCACGTCAGCATCGTCGCAAGGCATACAGTGCACTTAAGTTGCGCGAGCCTCTTGCACAGCCGTTCGTACGCCAGTTCGTGCTGCCCGATCGCGTGACCAGATGGCGCTGCCAGTTGGTGCAACAGTTAGCGCAACGGTTGGTACGGGGGGCGTGCGGTGCGTATGTTGCGCATGTGCGCGCAGGAGCAGATGGCGCCATTGGCGCAGTGGCGCAGTTGGCGTGCGTTGTGCGCCAGTTGGCTCAGATCGTGTCTATGCACGATTGAGCAGTTACTGAATGTTGAGGACGGTTTTTTCATGTCCCGAATATTTTGCTAACTGGACGGTTACGGTGTGGGCCTATATAAGTTTCTCTTCTCTCTCTCTTAGGGACTAAGTGTTCATTACACAATTCCCTATGAATTTCTGAGAGTTCAAAAGAAAAGAGAAGTTGTGCACCAGCGCCATTTAGCGCAGGAGTCCGGGCCATCCGAGGAGTCAGAAAAGCGGAGTGTTCCAAAGTTCTCCTTCGAACTTGCTGGTTTCTGGAAGCTGTTCGTGTAGGGCGAATCAAGCTTTGAGCGTCGGTGATCATTAACCCCAGTAGGCTTTTTTCCTTTCTGACCTAATCAGAACCTTCGTTCTTCTATTATCCACTTGCAACTCGTTCTGAACTAGAGCTTTTCTGATCTAATCCGAAAAGTTAGTGACGTTCGTTGTTGCTGCTGCTACGAATTCTTTTGTGTCTTCTTCGAAGTAACATATTAGTTTTTCGTTTCTCAGAATCTTCCAAAGATATCTGTCTTGCACATTCTTTGAAGTGTTGCATAATTTTCAGCTTTCCATCGAAAATTACGCCCCAAGACTAACATGAATTAGGTTAGAAAATCCGAAAATTGTATCGGAAGCATACAACTTTCAAAATATTGTGTAAAAAGAATCAAGTTAAAAAAATTTGCAAATTGGGACCTGTTACGTCCCAAATTTGAGCATACAAAAAATACGTCCCAAACATAAGCGTAAAAAACAATTTTTAATTGTTAAAAAATATTTGGCATAGTTAGCATGAAGCTTTAGCTAAGCTAGTCTTAAGCTTTAGCTAAGCTTATTGCCACGTTAGCCATAGTCAGCCTGCTACAATATTTGCTGCCCAACTTTTGGGCGTTTTTCTTTTTATTATTATTTTTTTTAATCAACGCCCAATTTTAAGCTTAAACTTTAGCTAATCAAGCCAATTTTTTATTATATATAAATAATAAAACGTCCAAAAATTGAGTGTAAAAATGAATTGGCTTGATTAGCCATTTAGTAGCCACCTAACAACATGAAACAAACGTCCAAATTTAGGGCATATAAATTTTTGCCGGAATAATGTAACTACGGGATCCAAATTTTAAACAATAAAAAATTGTTTTTGACGCCTAAGTTTGGGATGTAACATGTGCCAATTTACAAATTCCACTAAATTGGTTCCTTTTACACAATACTTTGGAAGTTGTATGCTTCTAGTACAATTTTCTGTATAAAATCCTTATTTAAACCACTTCAATTTCGAAATAATCTGGACGTTGATCACGATCCAACGATGTTAGTACAATATCGGAATTGAACCTTCAGCTCCGACAGCAATATGTCGATGGTATACCGCAAGACCATTCTGGAGCAGCAACATCATCGACGGCATACCACGGTATACGGTCAGAATGTTTTGGAACAAAATATGACATTAACGGCGTACTCGATGTACCGTCCCCTTTGATAAGCTTTGCGAGCTTCTTAGACACACATATAGTATTTGTCGTACTCCGAAATATTTTTCACATAGGTTAATAGGCCATGAACCCCATCCAACATCATCAATTGCATGCCGTATAGATAAACAACAACTATCTTAATTTCTTCTTTCTGCATCTTTTCGTATTCTAATCAAAAGGGAATCTCGATCTGATTGAAACCTTGAGTTTCAAATAGGCGATGACCGAATAATGTGACGGTGGCAGAAACTCTCAAACCCAAATTGTCAACCACAGAGGGAGAAAGTAGACCTTACTAAAGTTGGAAAGGAGTCTCCCTTACTTTATCGTTTGAGCGGCAATCGTTGGCATGTCCATGTTGCTCACCTCTTTACTTAATTTGTTAGCATAATATTGTTTGAGCGGCAATCGTTGGCATGTCCATGTTCTCCATATATAAGAGTGCTTGTTTAATGACTAGTTTTCTTGATTTTGGTACACTTATTATAAGAAGAAGAGACTTGCGGAAGTATGAGTTCTAGGCAATTAATATGAGACCTGTGGCCCTCCGGAAGAGAAAAAAAAAATGCTTGCATAGAGCCCCCCATAACATCACATGAAGAGAAAGTAGGCTATTGATTGGTGAGAGATGAATTGTCCTCCTCAGCATCCTCTTCGGAAAAGATGCATCATTAGGGGAAAAAAACAACATATGTGTTCTCTCTCAAGTTCTCGAGTTAAATTGCCAAAGAGAGAGAGGTTACGGCTTTTTACCAAAGCATTTGAAAATTGTTTATCATGGGAAGACAAGAATTAGCCAAATTTCCACTCAATACCTTCAACTTTCACTCATTGGCAGGTTGTTCATCATGGTCGTCATCATCATCCGAATCTTCTCCTATTATAATTACACTAGTCACCTTCACGTGCGTTGCACGTATAAAAAAATCAATGATAGTATTAATAAAATATATAAAAATTTAAATTATATTAGAATATTTTAAATATAATTTTAATATATTTTATATAATTTGTTATAATTATTTTTAAAATTATGCATGTGTTTAATTAGATAATATTATGTAGTTAGTTTAAACATAATTTTAATTTTAAATATATTTTAGTATTGGGTAGTTTTTAATTTTTTACGTGAGGAGAGAGTTCGGTTAACCACACACAAGATAAAAAAGGTAGTTAATTTTAAAATTTTATTATATTTTTTTTAAAAGAAAATGGTTGATGATATACACGGCTTAGACGGCTCAAGATTGAGCCGTTTTGAAGCCCCTTTATAATAATAGAGATGGAGTAACTGTGGAGCATAAGAAAGTTCAATTGACAACTTTTATAATTTCTAGTCACGGTAGTTATGACCATCAAAGAGCCGTGCCATAAAATCTAGATAGTCTGTTAAAGAGTAGGTAGACTAACCATTTAAATATATCTAGGAGCTACTAAGTTTTCATAGTCTACAAAAAGAGTCTACATAAATGATAAGATGAAACAATTTGATATACAGAATGCACTTGTTAGTTTATTTCTTTAGTCCGATAATAGAGGAAGACGAAGGTATTTAAATGCAAATTGGCCAAAGAATCAAAATATAAAATTTTATGCCTTCTCTCACCATCCCTTCAATTTTTAGTATTGGTGGCATGGACTTCAATAGGAAAGTATCTCACATGACCTCTGTGCTACTTGTGCTCTCCCAACATGAAATCCCTCCCCTCTTTTTGATATCTTTATCTTGCTTTCAGTAGACTTTTGTAAAACCATGATTCTAAATAGGTTTATTAAATTGAGATTTGCAACAACAAAAATATTTGACTTTTATTTTCTACTTTAGTCTATCATTATTATTATTTTATTAGTCGAAAATTAGATTTTGATTTTTAATATTAATTATTGGATGGTATTCTTGTCCGGACCATTTAATCCAAACCCTTTAACTCAAACCCATTTAACTAAATCCCTACCCTTCAACCCCACTACCCCAATAATTCGACTACCCCGCACGAACCACCCACTCCCGGATCTATCATCTTCTCTCCCTCGTACAAACTCTCAAAAACACTCAGAAACTCTACAGAGACTCTCCCCTCTCTACCTTCACAATCTCCACAACTTCCTCCACATTCCATCCCTCACAATTCCGATCGCACCCCGGCGCTCCCCGCGACACCCCGGACGGTTCGACACCTCATTCGAGGCGCTTCCGTCACGTCCAACTGCCGCCGATCATCACCCGACCACCGCCGATCGTCAACCGACCATCGATCGGTCGCCCCGACCGCCGACCGGCCGTCCCGCGCAGATCGGACGACCCCCGCGCGGCCCTCCCTGCGTGTCGTCAGCCCACCAGCGCTTCCCGCGTACGCCAGCCGGCCGAGCCAACCCCCGTGCCCGCCAATGCTACCAGCGCCACACATGCCGTCCGCGTGCCGCCGCGCGCTTCCCGCGTGTCCGCGTACCGTCCGTGAGCGCGCCGATCCCGCTCGCGTGCACCCCGTCTGTGTGTGCCGAGTTCCGTCGCTTTGCGCGATCCCGAGGCGAAGCCACCCTTCGGTTCTCCTTCGTCAGACTTCCGGTAGACCTTCTGGACTTCTGTATTTAATTCCAGTAGTGAAATCCAACTTTTTGTCCGACCGGAATTGACAGAATGAAGCTCTGTCAATTCTGGAATAGTTAGTTTCCAAATTGTGTCTGTGTTTGTCAATAAGATTAATTAAATCATTTGATGCATAATAGTTAGATTATTAGTATTAATAATAATATTGATGCCGTTATAATCGTTGATTTATGTATATAATTATTCAGAATAAATATTAGATTTTATTAATAAAAGATTGTGATTATTTCGTTAATAAATTATAGGCGGAATTAGATTCATTAGTACAGTTAATATTTTTAGGAAATAATTTTTTATATTTCCTTAATAAATTATTTAATTATTCGCATAATTAAATGTTTTCTCATTAATTATTAATACAAATTACTTTTTGTAATAAACTCGTTAAAAATATTTAGTTAGCTTTTGTCTTATTCAAATAAAGTTTTAAGACGATATTTAATTGCTACTCTTAAATATATTCCTAAAATATCAAGTATTTCTAACAAAATAACTATTAAAATAGTTTTTGTTAATATTTAAAAGTATCTATTAAAATACTATGGTTAGTTTATGTAAATAAAGCACTATTTAATTTCAAAAGTATTTTCCGAATATTTTATATAAGTAAATTTAATTAGAATATTAGTTTATGAAAAACCGTTTATTATTTACTAATAAATAAAATATAGTATTTCTCACATTATTTATAAAAAATAATAGTTTTATTAGAAAATCGTTTTTACCAATTATTATTCGTGGTTAAAAGTATTAAAAATAATTGTAGCTTTCCTTTTCTAAAATATAAGCCTTGTTAATAATAAATTGATCATTAAGTAATAGTTGGCGTTATTAATTAAAACCCTTAGAATGGTTTCTTAACCAGATATTAATTAATGTAGGTTCCAGGGCCTAAGTTTGAAGCCGTTTTCTCTGTCCCCTTACGAGCATCGGAAAACCAAGGCAAGTTTCATATTATTCAAACTTGTATTTTAGTGATAATTAAATACTTTACATCATTAGAAACATTGTATCGACACATGACTCACGGGATCCCGTTCGTATCCAATTGATTGCTTGATTGACTTATTGACTCATTGACTTGGGATTGGGAAGTAGTGTTAGCACCTGTGGTCAAAGCTCCCTTATTGCCTCATTGTGGATAGCTGAAGCCCCACCTCACTTGGGTTGAAGCCGGACCGTGTTCACTAGAACACATATTGCCTCCATCCCCAGCCGACCACAGGATGTTACACACTCAAAACACTATTGCTAGTTGTAGATTGCATCATTATCATTTCCAGAGATTCACTGCTTCACTACTTCTTTATTATTATTAGAAAATAATTTATGTTACAAAACTACTTCTTGTCTCTTAAGTTATTCATTAAAAATACTGGCATGGATATATATGTTATTGCTCCCCTCCTAACTAGAGACCAACATTTTTAGATGACTGCGATGACGAGGAGCTTACTTTAATTCTTACTGTCACGACCCGCACCCGCTTTTCGGATACGAGACGTGTCCAAGCCAGCCTACGCCGCAGAGTCGGCGGTAGAACGATGTCACAGCCAAGATGCTCAAAATCACCAAAGGTAACATATATTGCTCATTCACATTACTAAATCAATTTTACAAATTACAAGGTTTCACAACTTCACATTTGCTAGAAAATACAATGTCTCACAAAATAGAAGAGACAGCTAATTCAACTATTTAGGTTGACCTCAGCATACCCATGCCTTCCCAGTGCTAAGATTGATCGCGGCTAAACCTGAAAAATGTTGGTTTTCAGTCAGGAATGGAACAAGCACACAAACCGACGACAAATCAAAAATACAATAGAATTCACAAGACATGAAAATATCATATGTGAAATGAAAACTAGAAGGTAACTGATGTCCTGGCAAGCGGTGAAGAAAAACAAGAAAACAAATAAAAGACAACAATCTATGTGGTTTGAAATATCAATTTCGACATGTGAACGACTAAGGGGTAAATCCGGCACCCTGCACGTGTCGTGTGCAGCTGCTATTATTCAAGAATATACATCATGGGATTGGTAAGGGGTAGTTCACACGTCTACTAAGATATTTCTCCTCCCGACTAGTACTCATGGACTCGAACAAATCACAAAATACAAAAACTCGATAATCACAAAATAAAGTAAATAGAGATCCATGATACTAATTCTCGTGTGACGAGCGTGTCAACAAGCATCAAAATATATGTATAAACATGAAATGTATAGACTACTATGAATCGAAAAGCAATCAGAAAGTGTACTTGCCTGTGGTCCTTAGCTGGTGAAACCGACAATCCCGTTGGGTCCAATATAGTATGATTAGTTAGGGTCGATATGGATTGGCAAAGAAATAGAAGTATGATTAGATTGGTTATGATCACGATTAATCTAAGAGAAAAATCATTTACGAAACATATTTCTCAATAAGAAAAATAATAATATCTGCATTTATTTACAAAGCATTTATAACTATCTAGAAATTATCGTTCTTCTAGGAACTACTAATAATATTTTGTCAAGATAATATAGATAGTTTTTAAGACACATTTAAGAAGATATATATAAGGTCCACTAATTACTTACATATAAATAGGATTTTAAAATAATATTTCTAAAACCGATAAGAAATAAGATTTAAAACCCATTAGTTCTAGATAAAATAATAAAAACATTATAAAGCTCATAACGAAAATATGCCTTTAAGCCCTTTAAAATATACTTATAGATTTATATAAAACCCTATTTTAAATTAAAAGGTCTATTAGCTCCATATAATACTTTTTAAAACTCATTGAAGCCCAAACCAAATAAAATATAAATAAGACACTAAAAGCCCATAATAAATTTCTAAGTTTAAAACCCCTCAGGCCCAAGCCCAATGACCCAAAACTATAATTGTTACAAGTATACTTTCTAGGAAAAATTACTAATATATATAGTTAAATAAAGTAATACATATAATTAATACCAAAATATTATATTACTTTTAATACCCATGTATACATACTAATACGTACGCTGTCATTATAAATAATTATAACAACCACCATAAAATAAATAAGACAATAATAGTAATAATTGTAATGACAGTGTATGTATATACCTACATACATTATAATGATACATATGTATATATATATACCTATATTTCTAAGCCCACACCACAGCCCACGAAAATTCAAGGAAAATATTATAGGTGTTGGGCTTAAAGCCCACAACCAACTCACTAATCCTTTAATGCAAATAAAACCCAAACAAATCCTTTAGGAGAGAGAATGAGTTCCCATTCTTCTTCAGGGAGAAGAAAAGATGGAGAGAGAGAGAGAGGGAAAATGCTCACCGGGAGAGAGGGTCGGTCGTCGGAGAGATCGGAGGTGCGGTGGTGCTCAGCAAGAAGAGGAGGTCGAGATGCCAGCGCTGGTGGAAACGCCACTGGCGGTCAGCACCCAGGGGAACGGAGCTGGTCGGAGGCGTGGCAACACCGGCCAAGATAGCGGCACCGTGGCGGTGCTGGTCCCTGGAGGAGGGCAGCTCGACGAAAGCTAGGGTTCCGACGAGAGACACGCGCATGCGCACACAGGTACGGCTGCGATGACGAGTTGTTGGCGACAAAGGGCGGCTCGCACAGAAGATGGCAGCACCGAGACGTTGGCCGGAGCTGCCGAAAGAGACAGGCGGCGTGCTCGTGGTGGTGGAGCACTCGGCATGCGGAGGAGACGCGAGGCGGCGCCAACGCGCGGGCTGTACGCCTTCGGTGGCGCTGGCTCGTGCGGACGCGGGCGGAGGAGTTCTCCGGTGGTGCGGTGGAATGGATGAGGCGCACGCGGTCTGCACGCACGGCCCGAGCCTTGGAGAGGCGAGCGGCGGCAGACGTCCCTGGCGGTCGGGTCGACGAGGTGCGGTGTTGCGTTCGCGCGATCTCGACACGAGGTGGTGGACGAAGAGATCGACTGTGGTGCACGAACCAAGGAGCAGATCGCTGGCTTTGGTGTGGATCTGACAAGCTCCGTGGTTCCGGGTCCGGCGAAGGTTAGGATTGCTTTGATTATTTTTTCTTGGCGATGGTGGCTTGGCATGTCCGGTGTGTCGGACACGATATGGTTTTGATGTAAATGTAATGGGATGTGGAATAAAAAGAATGGACACGGACACACGGGTCTGGACACGATGAATCCTGTGGTGGTGGTGGCAGGCATGACTGTGATGGTGATTATGCTGGTGATGGGTGTTACAATATCGATCGAAGGACGAGTTTGTCGATAAGAATATAGGGTTTGCGGAAAGAGGAGTAGGCCGATCCCTTGTTATACATATATACATGTTTGCAGATAGGGCCGAGATCGGATTTGGATCAAAGTTTAAGAATTCGAGCATAATCTTATAAACGAACTGTAATTTAAATTCAAAGGAAAGTGGTCGGTTATAAGAGGGATTTGAACTCAGCTATTCATAAGAGGGTCGACTAGGGCTACCCTTTAAATTAGTTCAATTTCAATTAACCCCTTTCTTCTAACTGTTTTTGCACAATAATTCCAAATCACTTAGAATAATATCTTAAGATAATATTAACTTAAAACAAAATAATTTAAACTTATTAGTATCAATCTTGATTCCAATCATAATAAATTTCCATATAATAATCTAGCTACAACAATACCATCAAAATACTTTAATTCACACATAAATTAAATTCCCAAAATTAAATAATTGTTTGACGCAGTAACTTAGAGTAATATTCAAACGTACCAAATCAAAGTTTATTTATTTGATTCTAATGGTAATTTAAAAATAATATCGATGACAACAGAGTCATTTTAGATCATATTTCAAGTAATATGAGTATTATCAAGTAACTAAACCATACCATTTAAATTCATAGAAGAGTAACAATTTTTGAAGTAATATTTAGCAAATAACACATTTTTAATCAAAACAATAATTGAATATTGCTATAAATAATATTCAGTAAGACTTATTATTATTAATCAAAATTTCCTACAAAATATTCATAATTTAAAACAAATCTCGGATGTAATAAAACCCAAAGTAGTAACCAAACATCTTTCACAATTCTAAATATAATTTAATAATTAGATAAAAATTTGCATCCTCAAAACTTTTAATTTAACTCTCATTTTTGACAAGAAACTAATTAAAATAAATAAATAAATAAATTTGCAAAAATTCGAAAAGAGGAGTTACAAATCTACCCACCTTAGAAATAAATTCGTCCTCAAATTTAAGGACTATTAGGATAGGCAAACTTGGTAGATTGGTGAGAGGTAGTAGAACTTTATAATAAAGGAAAATTGATCAAATAAATAAATATAACCAAAATAGGAAGAAGGAGTTTGAAACTCTAAAAGTCCTAAAATGCTCTCAACTTAACTTTTGAAACAAGCTTGATAAGGAAAATAACTATAAACAAACTATCGACGAAAACTGCCTTCAACTCCGACAATTAAAAGATGTGAATGAATAAATGAATAAAAATTTCTAAAACTCCGGGAAAGGGAATCTAAGGATTTGACCCAATCATACCCCAAATCAATTATAAAATACTGTCTAAAATAATACCTATTACTTTAAATAATCCTTGTAATAAAATCAATTGTCAAAATATTGTTAAAAATAATTCAGATATTTATAGCTGTATATTTTTCACGAATACAATATCTTCTAAAATAATATAGTAATAATTTAAATTTTATATAACTCTCGATAAAATAGTATTTCAAATAATCTTAGAATAAAATCTCTTCTAAAATTTTGCAAATCTCGTTTCTTTTCAAAAATATCTACAATAGAAATAAAATAAAAATTACTTAAAATAAAAAGAAAATTGCAAGAAATTGGAAAGTGGCTTATGCTTCTACCCACCTTAGAAAAACTTTCTCCTAGAAATGTCAAGGGACACGATTAGGCACGACTACGGAGAATAATCAAGAAGCAAAATTTTAATTGGTACGAATAAAACGACCAATGATATAATCAAGGGGTGATATGATTCATGATCAAATTAGTCATACGTAATCACGGATGTGATCAAAATAATAATAAAAAAAAAAAAAAGGAGAATGTGATTGGGCACGATTGACCTTTGATCAAATGGTCTAGTTGACAACCAAATGTTTAAGAATGATTAAAATGAAATGATTTGGCATGATCCAATTACAGTCAACATGGTCTAGTTACGACCGAACTTCTAAAGAATGATCAAGGTTCTAGATGCAATCTAAACAAGGCTATAGTCCCATAGATATAAGTTAAGATACAGTCACGATCAAGGTTAATCATGCAAATCATTCATGCATGATAAAATTTGAAAGTTGGCACGAGCATGAACAAGGTCAAAATAGTCATGATCAAAATAGGATGCAAAATATAATATTAGCAATAATTGATTTGAAATGTATGTACGATTATGATTATAGTCAAGAGAGCTTAGTCATGACAACTTTGTTTAGGAACGATCAATTAGTTAATAAACTGTTTAGGCATGATTATAGAATCAAACCTAGGAAAGGATACGAATTGACTCGATCGAAATATAATAAAAGGAGTCTAGTCATGATCAAAATTGTTCAAGGATGATCAAATCCAAAATGGTTTCGATATGCTTAAATTATTTATCCACAATTATTTAGGCATGAGTTTAGAATCAAAATCTAGATAAATTTAGGAATCTAGTCGAAATTACGTTAAAAGATGACAATCTGAAAAATAGAGGGATAAGACAGGAAGGAAGAATTACCGGTTTATGGAGAAGATCGTGACTAGGAATAGGCACAAATCAATTTGAAAATTTAATAGTTATATGCCAATAAGATGTAGTCTCTTTGGTATTCGAAACTCGTAAACATAATCGAAGTCACTTTATCGAGAATTTATGCCTCGCCGGTGTACAGCTAGCTGCATTAAACCCTTGGTTCCACAACTCGAGCTATGTTGCAGCAACGAATACCCTATCAACTCTATCTAATCTTGACATAACAACTCAAGGATGAAATAAGATGACCAAGACGTACATAATTTTAATAATGTTCGATCACCCACGCTTACTTGAAATTATTTCAACTTAGGGATCATGCCACGCCAGTGCGCTGCTGGCTGCAATGAACCCGTAGTCACGATAATTCAAATAAGTGACGACAGTGCGCTGCTGTCTTGTCATCGCAAGTCATCAAAATTATTCCAACTATATCCCTAAGAATATCAAAGGAGTTTAAAATATCATACAAGTTGATAAAGATAGAAAAAGTGCAAGTATCTGTTCTTCAAGTATAAGATCAGCTTCTTGAAAACAATTGGTTAGGAAGGATAATGATCGAAGTCAAAATAAGTAAAATCTTATAATCCTTATTTCACGGATATTCAATATTCAACGATTGAGAGAAAACTTTTGAATCCAAAAACTTAACTCGAGATCAATAGACAATTGAGTGAGAAGTTCTTTTAAAATAATTCCTTAGGTCCAAGAAAAAGAATATAAGTGATACGAATTTATGATATGACGATGTTTAGAAAAGATACAAGATAAAGTTGTACAAATGATCATGATTAGGAAGAAAATGACCGAAGGCAAAAGAAATATAAACTTAAATTTATATTACTCTAATATTCAAGATCGAGGGAAAATATATATAAAGCACTATGTCTACCTATTATGAATATATTTATACACAAATATATAGGTATAGCCTAAGTAAATCCCAAAATCCCAAATTATCATTCTAAGAGGAGGTTATCCTATTTCCAAGAAAATACAAATTTAAATAGCAATAATACATATATTATATTAATATATAATTTACAGAAATTATTCACAATACTAAAATGGACTACCATTATATATACACATCTATATATCTACGTGGACGACGTTGGTCGCACTACATGACCACCAGGACATGGGTTGGATTCGGGCTAGTTTGGAACAACCAGGTCTTCTAAAATCCAATAATCTTAATAATAAGTAATTAAATTATTCCTAGGGTTATGTCACGATTTGGCCTGGTTTTCCTAATTAGTACACACCTATGACTCGACCTTCTCCATCATGGCTAGAACACTAGTCAAAACACTCGACCACACTATCAGTGCCAAAATTCTTGGTTATCTTGCACTCCAAAACTTAACCGTGACTAAGGCCTTCTATAATAAATATTTATAAAATTCTAAAAATCACATTTTAATTCAAACAAATAAATAAAAGGATATTTTCCAAACTTTCGGAAAGAGGGGTTATAAATCTACCCACTTTAGAAATACTATCGAATCAAAATACAATAGTGCATCCTTCTATGAAAATCATCTAATAGGATTTAGAATTTGATGAGGCCTATGTAGCAACCTTACTACCCAACTGTCAAATTAAACTAGGGACTCCTAGTCCTAACCATTCTCCTAAAATTGACTTACTCCTAGTTGTGAATGAGCATTTCCTAGTCGCAGGCTCGCAGCAGTACGACTAATATGGTACTACCACGAGTTCGCACAATTTACGAAGACTGACCTGCATGGACCACCACAAAAACTTGTCACGACCCGCACCCGCTTTTCGAATACGAGACGTGTCCAAGCCAGCCTACGCCGCAAAGTCGGCGGTAGAACGCCGTCACAGCCAAGATGCTCAAAATTACAAAAGGTAACATATATTGCTCATTCACATTACTAAATCAATTTTACAAATTACAAGATTTCACAACTTCACATTTGCTAGAAAATACAATGTTTCACAAAATAGAAAAGACAGCTAATTCAACTATCTAGGTTGACCTAGCATACCCATGCCTTCCCAGTGCTAAGAGTGATCGCGGCTAAACCTGAAAAATTTTAGTTTCCAGTCAGGAATGGAACAAGCACACAAACCGACGACAAATCGAAAACACAATAGAATTCACAAAACATGAAAATATCATATGTGAAATAAAAACTAGAAGGTAACTGATGTCATGGCAAGCGGTGAAGAAAACAAGGAAACAAATAAAAGACAACAATCTATGTGGTTTGAAATATCAGTTTTGACATGTGAACGGCTAAGGGGTAAATCTGGCACCCTGCACGTGTCGTGTGCAGCTGCTACTATTCAAGAATAGACATCATGGGATGGGTATGGGGTGGTTCACACGTCTACTAAGATATTTTCCCTTCCGACTAGTACTCATGGACTCGAACAAATCATGAAACACAAAAACTCGATAATCATGAAATATAGTAAATAGAGATCCATGATACTAATCCTCGTGTGACGAGCGTGTCAACAAGCAGCAAGATATATGTATAAACATGAAATGTATAGACTACTATGAATCAAAAAGCAATTAGAAAGTGTACTTGCCTGTGGTCCTTAGCTGGTGAAACCGACAATCCCGTTGGGTCCAGTATAGTATGATTGGTTATGCTCGATGTGGATTGGCAAAGAAATAGAAGTATGATTAGATTGGTTATGATCACGATTAATCTAAGAGAAAAATCATTTAAGAAACATATTTCTCAATAAGAAAAATAATAATATATGCATTTATTTACAAAGCATTTATAACTATCTAGAAATTATCGTTCTTCTAGGAACTAATAATAATATTTTGTCAAGATAATATAGATAGTTTTTAAGACACACATTTAAGAACATATATATAAGGTCCACTAATTACTTACATATAAATAGGATTTTAAAATAATATTTCTAAAACCGATAAGAAATAAGATTTAAAACCCATTAGTTCTAGATAAAATAATAAAAATATTATAAAGCCCATAACGAAAATATGCATTTAAGCCCTTTAAAATATACTTATAGATTTATATAAAACCCTATTTTAAAGTAAATGGTCTATTAGCTCCATATAATACTTTTTAAAAATCATTGAAGCCCAAACCAAATAAAATATAAATAAGACACTAAAAGCCCATAATAAATTTCTAAGTTTAAAAACCCTCAGGCCCAAGCCCAATGACCCAAAACTATAATTGTTACAAGTATACTTTCTAGGAAAAATTACTAATATATATAGTTAAATAAAGTAGTACATATAGTTAATACCAAAATATTATATTACTTTTAATACCCATGTATACATACTAATGCATACGCTGTCATTATAAATAATTATAACAACCACCATAAAATAAATAAGACAATAATAGTAATAATCGTAATGACAGTGTATGTATATACCTAC
Source organism: Iris pallida (assembly GCA_029216955.1). Lineage (NCBI taxonomy): Eukaryota > Viridiplantae > Streptophyta > Magnoliopsida > Asparagales > Iridaceae > Iris > Iris pallida. The sequence goes on along the minus strand of JANAVB010034889.1, from coordinate 564,720 downwards.
AAACATTATAATGATACATATATATATACCTATATTTCTAAGCCCACACCACAGCCCATGAAAATTCAAGGAAAATATTATAGGTGTTGGGCTTGAAGCCCATAACCAACTCACTAATCCTTTAATGCAAATAAAACCCAAACAAATCCTTTAGGAGAGAAATGAGTTCCATTCTTCTTCAGGGAGAAGAAAAGATGGAGAAAGAGAGAGGGAAAATGCTCACCGGGAGAGAGGGTCGGTCGTCGGAGAGATCGGAGGTACGGTGGTGCTCAGCAAGAAGAGGAGGTCGAGATGCCAGCGCTGGTGGAAACGTTACCGGCGGTCAGCACCGAGGGGAACGGAGCTGGTCGGAGGCGTGGAAACACCGGCCAAGATAGCGGCGCCGTGGCGATGCTGGTCCCTGGAGGAGGGCAACTCGACGGAAGCTAGGGTTCCGAAGAGAGACACGCGTATGCGCGCACAGGTACGACCACGATGACGAGTTGTTGGCGACAAAGGATGGCTTGCACAGAAGATGGCAGCGCCGAGACGTTGGCCGAAGCTGCCGGAAGAGACAGGCTGCGCACTCGTGGGTGTGGAGCACTCGACGTGCGGAGGAGACAGGAGGCGGCGTCAACGCACGGGCTGCACGCCTTCAGTGGCGCTGGCTCGTGCGAACGCGGGCGGAGGAGTTCTCCGATGGTGCGGTGGAATGGATGAGGAGCACGCGGTCTGCACGCACGGCTCGGGCCTTGGAGAGGCGAGCGGTGGAAGACGTCCCTAGCGGTCGGGGCGACGAGGCGCGGTGCTGCGGTCGCGCGATCTCGACACGAGGTGGTGGACGAAGAGATCGACCGTAGTGCACGGACCAAGGAGCGGATCGCTGGCTTTGGCGTGGATCTGACGCGCTCCATGGTTCCGCGTCCGGCGAAGGTTAGGATTGCTTTGATTATTTTGTCTTGGCGATGGTGGTTTGGCGTGTCCGGTGTGTCGAACACGATATAGTTTTGATGTAAATATAATGGGAGGTGGAATAAGAATGATGGACATGGACACACGGGTCCGAACACGATGAATCCTGTGATGGTGGTGGTAGGCATGACTGTGATGGTGATGATGCTGGTGATGGGTATTACAATATCGGTCAAAGGATGAGTTCGTCGATAAGAATATAGGATTTGCGGGAAGAGGAGTAGGCCGATCCCTTGCTATACATATATACATGTTTGCAGATAGGGCCGAGATCGGATTTGGATCAAAGTTTAAGAATTCGAGCATAATCTTATAAACGAACTGAAATTTAAATTCAAAGGAAAGTGGTCGATTATAAGAGGGATTTGAACTCAGCTATTCATAAGAGGGTTGGCTAGGGCTGCCCTTTAAATTGGTTCAGTTTCAATTAGCCTCTTTCTTCTAACTGTTTTTGCACAATAATTCCAAATCACTTATAATAATATCTTAAGATAATATTAACTTAAAACAAAATAATTTAAACTTATTAGTATCTATCTTGATTCCAATCATAATAAATTTCCATATAATAATATAGCTATAATGATACCATCAAAATACTTTAATTCACACATAAATTAAATTCCCAAAATTAAATAATTGTTTGACGCAGTAACTTAGAGTAATATTCAAACATACCAAATCAAAGCTTATTTATTTGATTCTAATGGTAATTCAAAAATAATATTCGATGACAACATAGTCATTTTAGATCATATTTCAAGTAATATGAGTATTATCAAGTAACTCAAAATTTCCTACAAAATATTCATAATTTAAAACAAATCTCGAGTGTAATAAAATCCAAAGTAGTAACCAAACATCTTTCACAATTTTAAATATAATTTAATAATTAGATAAAAATTTGCATCCTCAAAACTTTTAATTTAACTATCATTTTTGACAAGAAACTAATTAAAATAAATAAATTTGTAAAAATTCGGGAAGAGGAGTTACACTTACCATGGACCCGACTTTAGTTCTGAGGAGATAGTTGAACCCGGACAGGGAGCCCAGGATCTAGCCGTACCTTAATGTTTTAGTTTCTTTTAATGTTGTAATAAAAGAACAAGTTGTAATAACGTAACACTTTTCTCTGCTTGTGTGTTGTTCCAGATAGACATCTAGTTTTTCATTGAATATTTTAAATAAAAGTTTTATTTTTCACGGCTTAGAATATTGTGCTTGAGTTACTACTGCTTGATACAACTTACTGCCGCTGTCTTACAACGGTACATGATAGACATGTGTCACGACCCGTACCCTGTTTAGGGGCACGAGACTGTGGGTACATCCAGTCTACACCGCAGTGTCGGCGGTAGAACTCTCTATAGGTAAACTAAAAATATAACATCTAGACACAAAGTATATAAACCTGTCATCTTCACACGGAGGTATATAATCTCAACTCAATGACAAGATATCTAAGGAAGATAAGTACGAATATCATACAAATATGATGGAAATAGATGCAAGTCACAGACAAAAGTTCAGAAATTAAGACATAACACAAGATCCTGAATATAAAGTATACTACAAGTCCCAAATATCCAGCTGGAATGTAGTCCAGTCAACCTACTAGACTAGGTCATTACAGAAGGTACATCCTCTACAGGCACTGTCACCAAAGGTAGATCCTGGTCAAAGTCTCCGTCCGTGCAAAACCCATAGAGGGTCGAACAATCAGCATCTAAATCCTCTATAAACATCAATGGGGTTATCTTGTCAGGATATGAGCAAGTACAAACGCTAACAGCAGTTCTATGTGAATTGACAAATTTTATAAGAGACAATTATAATGGAATACAAGATGAAATATCAAGACTGGAAATAAACAGTATATATAAAACTGGATATCATGTCAGGGTATGAAATACTGGAATGTAAAGTAGTATAGAAATATCTGATGTATAATGTAAACATAAACAGTGCATTGAGATATTAGAGTGTTATGTGATCGGCTTGAGTCAGGATCAGGCTGTTCTATTTGACCGGCTATGAACAGAAAATACATAAAAACAGGATCAGGTCAACCACAATGCAAAGCTATGAACAAGTAGTATCAGGTCAGGCTACACCCTACCTGTAGTGAGGGTGGAGCTATGAACAAGTGAACAAGTAGAATACAAGAGGGGTATTGATCACATAACCACTAATAACTCTCCATCCCCGATTAGTATATAGATCCGGATATATCACGTCATGACACGGGATTCTCTAAGAGGGTGGCAAATCTCCATAGAAATCGGCGTCTATACAAGTACAGAAAACAAGATCGAACAATATACCAATATACCATGGTAACCCAGAAATGACATCTCATGACAGGATCCGACGTATACTAGTCCGTGTACCATCGTGTTAGAAATCAAGTAAAATACTACAACTGAATCGGATATAGTAGATATCAAGACAATAAAAACTATCAGAGAATGTACTAGTCTGATACCCTAAGCAACTGATATGTATAGATATCCAAACTGGAGTCACAAAGTCCTATTTATAGCAGTATAGGTTATAATGAGTTCGTAATATAATAATTAAAGTTTATAATGCAATCTACATGATACTAGGCCTCTCTAGGTCAAAAGTTAACCATTGGTCAACTCTTAGTCAAACTAAGTCAACAACTAGGGTTTGGTCAACTGTCTAGTCAAAGGGGTCAACTCTATCTAAGCTAGTCATAATTCTAACCATAGACCCACATACTCTAGGATACCTTATAGTACTATATCATATACATATATATTATGCATGAATTCTCAATAAGCCACATATACTATGGTATCGCAGATCACATATAGTATATATAGATACTATCCACTTACCCATAGCTCATATCTCAAATACCTTAACAATTAGTTAATACCTTATTTCTAGGGTCAATACCTTGCGTAAACTAGATTTTCTAGTCAATACTAGTTAATACCTTGATTCTAGGTCTATACCTTGAAGGTATTAGCCATAATAGCTAATATTACCAAGTATCATTACATAAATCTTACATCTCTACTAGTTACCTACTATCTAGGATTACTTTAGCCAATTTATCCTTTATATATACATGGATGTACCCAATGTCTATTACATATACCATTACCTTTACCTACCCATAATAAATACCAATATACCTTTTACCCATATCTAAATATTTACCATTTACCTATATTATATACATATATCCATATATCCTACTATAGACCCATATCGCTAACCATTTACCCATTATTGTACCCTCATACATGTCTCATACATGTTTGTCTATACTTACCTACGATGCTTGGTTACCAAATATTATAGGATACATAGGAATACAAATATATATATATATACATGTCATAGTACACCAAGATACCCATATACCATATCCACGTGGTATAATATATCCCTTATACTATACGTATAAATATATATATTTGTATACCTATGTATCCTATAATATTTGTATCTATATGATACCTATATGAAATACATATGTGATATTGTATTCTTGCTATTCTATGCATACCCATGAGTTACCTTGCTACTAAGGTATTTACCTTTACCCTTAGAATTACTTTAACTACCTATATATACATATACACTTATATATACGCATATAGATAGCATATCCTTAGGATACCATGTTCTACCTAATACTTGACATATCATATACCATGATATGTCATGATACCTTAATTCATTAAGTATTCCACATTTTTTACACCATACCTTGGCTACCTTACCTATACCCTATGTAACATAACATGTATTCTAGTATCTTATTTCTATATGTACATATACCTATAGATATCTACCTTTAATCTTTGATACATATATGCATAAATATGTATCCTATGTTACCTACAATTGATACCAAGGTATATACATTCCTACCCTATGACATGTATAGCTATAGATTATAGCAATATGTTTACCTATATACCTATATATCAATATATCAATATACCATTCTATTTCATTACCTGTCAAATTTATCCTAGGATATCCTATGCTTACCATACCCTACAAATCATACACACATGGACTCACTCATCCTACTCTTAGTACTTGACATCTTGATATTATCTATTACCTAGTTCTAATATCCATTATCTTAGTATCTTGACCAATACCTTATTCTCTCATATACTAATTATCCAACTAACTCTAATACTAATACTTGATACCAAATAGAATACCTTACTCAAGTCTCAATACTCACTTATCCTTACTTATGATACTTGAGTGTCACGATACCAATATTCTCATGGTGCCCAAGTATTATACTAGTACCTTACCCACAACTTTAATATCTTGACACATAATTTATCCATATTTGGCTTACTAGATAACCATTTGTATCAACATTAACACACACTAACTAACACATATTACCTAACAATAATATATATATATATATATATATATATATATATATATATATATATATATATATATATAATATAAAATATATATATATATATATATATAAAGAGAGAGAGGATGAGGGAGGTGATGGGCCACCCTATGGAGGGTGTCTACTTGTCACCCCCCACATGCTATCATCATGCACCCATGTGCTTGATGATAGCATGGGGGGGTGACAAGTAGACACCCTCCCGTGAGGTGGCACCCTACCTCCCTTATTCTATATATATATATATATATATATATATATATATATATATATATATATATATATATATATATTTGACAACCTATGATACCTACATTCACTTGATATCCATATTACATAGGCTCATAGGATACACAAAATGCCTATGTCGTATAGTCAGTTTTCTACTTAAAATCAATACTGCACCTATTAGACTATTTACTAAATTCTAGGATTAAAGTATGTCATAGTCCTTCGTAGTAGCTTTCCGAAATTTCAAACGGATCGCATTTTCGTGTCCGAAAGCCCCCGGAATTGCGAAAACACCGAAATGCGTTCGTCTTTCGGACAGCTGACACTCAAACAGTATTACAAAAAGTTCTAGAACGAATTTATCCAATTAATATATATATATATATATATATATATATATATATATATATATATATATATATGGAAAGCTAACTTCGATATGGTTCTTTCAAAAAAAAATGGGAGATTAATTGGAGTCTTGAGCTAGGAGTTATGACATTTCTAAGTTGCTATGGCTACCAAAAACGTGGATGAATATTATGACGAATTTGGGTTGTTTTTAGACAAAAAAACACATTTATATACCCAAATCTAACCATGTATTTCATGAGGTACCATGACATAACACCACGTATCCTATTTAGGACACGTACACCCAATTTCGACTCAAAAAAGATACGAAAGTTCCTTTGGGGACACGTATCGAACACTTGGTGGTCACAAATTCGATTTCCCCAATTTGAATCAAAATAAAATAGAAAAAACCTTCAAATAGGAAGAGTAGAGCCTTAACTCCTCTCTAATGGTACCCTAATACAAATGGGATCCTAAATAAATGTAGTTACACTAATGAAATGAAATGGAAGGATTTAGAGAGCTCATACCAAAAGGGAGATAGATTCCCAATATAAAATTCCTAGATCTAGATCTCCACCAAGCTTCAAGGCTCCAAATTCTTTCAATTCCTTCTTAGCTAGCCAATAGAGGCTTCTCCTCTCCAAGGGAAAGAGAATCAAACGAATTTGGCTCAATTTGGAGAAAATTTGGGTGTAAGAACAATTTGGGAAAAAACTCCTAAATTAGGGCTTGAAATGAAAATGGAAAGAGGAAGAAGATAAAGTGGGGCTTTAATAGGAAGGTGGGTTGCTATATGGTATTAAATTTAGGGTTTGGTTAATTAGAAAAGGTCCACTACGCCCCTCCCTTTAGTTATGACAAGTTAGGGATTGAACCTCCCTTCCTAATTAGGTGTTTAGTCAAGTTTTCTAACTAAATCTTCTAATCTAGCCAGAGACTAACTAAAGGTCATTTAGGCTAGTCCTAATCATCTAGTTGGATGGTCATGATTAGTTAGTTTAGGTCCTCTAGGATCACTAACCAATATTCTAGTCAAAGGCTAACCATTAGTCATATTCAATAATAACACATATGCACTATTAATTATTTAGATAATTAATCAAAATATAAATTCTAGTTTTGAAAACTAATTTTTCACTCAAGATATAACGTAAAATCATACTAATAACAATAATTAGAAAAAAGTCAAAAAAATCTTGTTCCGAAAAAGTGGTGGTTACAAGTCTACCCCCTTAGAAAAATTTCGTCCTCGAAATTTAAGATGGCCGTACCCCTTCTAGGTCAAGCCCCCAACAATCAATGTCAAGAAAATTCTATCTAATAACATGCAAGATCATGGTTCTACTGGTCGTGATCTCATAGTCTCGAACATGTTCACTACACTATCTATCACAACACAAAATATTCTGACAGGTGCTAATGGAATCACACAATAAGATGGAAAAGAAGGACAAGAAAGACAGACCTGCTAACCCGTCACCCATAGCGTCGGGCTCCTCGACCGTCAACGCAAAAGTCCTGCCCCTCTGGGGTATATCCTTCTGATGGTGCGGGGTATAATGCCATGCCAGAGGTGGCCTAGCTCCCCCTCTCTACTACCTTAGACACATGCACTCCTACTCTTATGATACTTTCTTACAATACCCTATATTTAATATCACATTGATACACCTAGCTAATATTATCACCCTCAATAACACTCACTAATACTAAATTGATACGCTACACCTATCACTTATTACTCATCAATCATGATACATCCTGGACACTTGCACCCTCTAGGCACCCTTGGTACACAGTCACTAACTCCATAACTATAATGGACAAATGCATGATACTATAGGATACCAAATGTTAACTATACTCTGACACATGTGTTATAACTATTGCTATAAATGGTACTACACTATGAGTTACTTCTAGGCTTATACACTGATACTTAACGCTCACGTATCTATTGGAACAACTTGAAGACTCACAAGCTATACTAACAACCAACACAAATACTCAAGGACACAAACCTATCTGCAAGCTACCAAGCTACTATACTATCCAAAGAACTTCGGAACTAATAGAATGAAATCTTATAAGGAACTGGACTAAAAATAACTGAAAGTATTCCTACTCCTAAGTTAATTAATGATGGAACATAATTCTAAAATAACATAAATGAAAGATAGAGATGACATGTTAAGAACCTTCTCAAGATACAATCTGATAATCATATACATCTGTCCAAAATCATGATACTCAGAATCCTCGCCATGCCAGTAAGCAAGGCTGTAATAAATGGAAGATTCCATAACTGGGTATGCACCTCTATAATCATGTCGTCTGGAATCCTCGCTAAGCCGACTAGTATAGCTGCAAGAAATGCCAAATCTTATAACCAAGATATGTACATCCGAAGTCAGGTCTCTACGTTTTCGTCACGCCGGCTAATATAGTTGCGATAAACTCCAGGTTCCATAACCAAGTAGATGTTTTACCTTTCCTGTTATTCCCGTCAACATATGTTATCAGAAGATACCGTAACTCGGGCCATAGCATTCATCTCGATATAAAAAATCAAAATCAACAATGATCCATCAAAATCAAATTCAATGACAAGGAGCAAGGGCAAACAGAAACAAAAGGAAAGGATTTCAAATTGACGTTCAAACAAGATTATCAAGGGTCATCCGAGGAATCTCTCAAAAAGTTCTAATTGTGATTGAGCAACTCCTATCATAACCAAGAATCTTCATCCTAATTGCAGGCTCATAATTAGTACTCTAAGTTGAGCACCATTACGAAATTGCATTAGTTGCGACTCTGACCTGCATGGGCTACCACAAAAATGTGTCACGACCCGCACCCTGTTTAGGGGCACGAGAACGTGGGTATGTCTAGCCTACGCCGCAGTGTCGGTGGTAGAATGTTGTATAGGTCAACTAGAAATATAACATCTAGACACAAAGTATATAAACCTGTCATCTCCGCACGGAGGTATATAATCTCAACTCAATCACAAGACATCTAAGAAAGATAAGCACGAATATCATAAAGATATAATAGAAATAGATAAACTGAAATAGATGCAAGTCATAGACAGAAGTTCAGAAATTAAGATATAACACAAGATCTCGAATATAAAGTATACTACAAGTCTCAAATATCCAGCTGGAATGTAGTCCAGTCAACCTACTAGACTAGGTCACTACAGAAGGTACGTCCTCTACGAACACTATCACCAAGGGTAGATCCTGGTCAAAGTCTCCGTCTGTGCCAAACCCATAGAAGGTCGAGCAGTCAGCATCTAAATCCTCTGTAAACATCAACGGGATTATCCTGTCAGGATGTGAGCAAGTACAAACGCTAACAGCAGTTCCATGTGAATTGACAAATTCTATAAGAGACAATTATAATGGAATATAAGCTGAAATATCAAGATTGAAAATAAACAGTATATATAAAACTTGATATCATGTAAGGGTATGAAATACTGGAATGTAAAGCAGTACATGAATATCTGATATATAATGTAAACATAAACAGTGCCTTGAGATATTAGAGCGTTATGTGATCGGCTTGGGTCAGGATCAGGCTGTTCCATTTGACCGGCTATGAACTAGAAATACATAAAAAATAAGATCAGGCTGGCCACAATGAAAAGCTATGAACAAGTAGTATCAGGTCAGGCTACACCCTACGTGCAGTAAGGGTGGAGCTACGAACAGTGAACAAGTAGAATACAAGAGGGATATTGATCACATAACCACTAATAACTTCCCATCCCTGAGTAGTATATGGATCCGAACATATCACGTCATGACATGGGATTCTCTAAGAGGGTAACAAATCCTCTTAGGAATCGACGTCTAAACAAGTACAGGAAACAAGATCGAACAATATACCAATATACCATGATAACCTAGGAATGACATCTCATGACAGGATCCGACGTATACTAGTCCGTGTACCATCATGTCGTAATTCAAGTAAAATACTACAACTGAATCGGATATAGTAGATATCACAAAAATAAAAACTATCAGAGAATATACTCGCCTGATACCCTGAGCAACTGATATGTATAGATGTCCAAACTGGAGTCACAGAGTCCTATTTAGAGTAATACAGGTTACAGTGAGTTCGTAATATAAAAATTAAAGTGTACAATACAATCTACATTATACTAGGCCTCTCTAGGTCAAAAGTCAACCCTTGGTCAACTCTTAGTCAAACTAAGTCAACATCTAGGGTTTGGTCAACTGTCTAATCAAAGGGATCAATTCTATCTAAGCTAGTCATAATTCTAACCATAGACCCACATACTCTAGGATACCTTATAGTACTATATCATATACATATATATCATGCATGAATTCTCAACAAGCCACATATACTATGGTATCCTAAATCACATATATTATCTATAGATACTATCCACTTACCTTTAGCTCATATCTCAAATACCTTAACTATTAGCTAATACTTTAGTTTTAGGGTCAATACCTTGCGTAAACTAGATTTTCTAGTCCATGCTAATCAATACTAGGTCTATACCTTGAACATATTAGCCATAATAGCTAATATTACCAAGTATCAATACATATATCTTGCATCTCTACTAGTTACCTACTATCTAGGATTACTTTAGCCAATTTATCCTTTATATATACATGGATGTACCCAATGTCTATTACATATACCATTAACTTTACCTACCCATAACATATACCAATATACCTTTTACCCATATCTAAACATTTACCCTTTACCTATATTATATTGATATATCTATATATCCTAATATAGACCCATATCGTTAACCATTTACCCATTACTATATCCTCATACATGTTTGACTATACTTACCTATGGTGCTTGGTTACTTCCTTACTCATATATATATATATATATATATATATATATATATATATATATATATATATATATATATCCACCCTACATGTCATAGTACACCAAGATACCCATATACCATATCCACATGGTATAATATACCCCTTATACTATACGTATAAATATATATATATCTATATCCCTATGTATCCTATAATATTTGTATCTATATGATACCTATATGAAATATATATGTGATATTGTATCCTTACTATTCTATGCATACCCATGAGTTACCTTGCTACTAAGGTATTTACCTTTACCCTTAGAATTACTTTAACTACCTATATATATACATATACACTTATATATACGCATATAGATAGCATATCCTTAGGATACCATGTTCTACCTAATACTTGACATATCATATACCATGATATGTCATGATACCTTAATTCATTAAGTATCCCACATTTTTTACACCATGCCTTGGCTGTCTTACCTATACCCTATGTAACATAACATGTATTCTAGTATCCTATTTCTATATGTACATATACCTCTAGATATCTACCTTTGATCTTCGATACATATATGCATAAATAAGTATCCTAGGTTACCTACAATTGATACCAAGATATCTATATCCTTACCTTATGACATGTATGCTATAGATTATAGCAATATGTTTACCTATATATCAATATATCAATTTACCCTTCTATTCCATTACCTATCAAAATTATCCTAGGATGTCCTATGCTTACCATACCCTACCAATCGTACACACATGGACTCACTCATCCTACTCTTAGCACTTGACATCTTGATATTATCTATTACCTAGTTCTAATACCCAATATCTTAGTATCTTGGCCAATACCTTATCCTCTCATATACTTATCCAACTAACTCTAATACTAATATTTGATACCAACTAGGATACCTTACTCAAGTCCCAATACTCACTTATCCTTACTTATGATACTTGAGTGTCACGATACCAATATCCTCATAGTATCCAAGTATTACACTAGTACCTTGCCCACAACTTTAATATCTTGACACATAACTTATCTATATTTGGCTTACTAGATAACCATTTGTATCAACATTAACACACACTAACTAACACATATTACCTAACAATAATATATATATATATATATTATATATATATATATATATATATATATATATATATATATATATATATATATATATATATATTTATGTGTGTACTATATCATACATATTCTTGATAATAACCTATGATACCTACATTCACTTGATATCCATACTACATAGGCTCATAGAATACACAAAATGCCTATGTCGTATAGTTAATTTTCTACTTAATTAAAACCAATATTGCACCTATTAGACCTATTCACTAAATTCTAGAATTAAAGTATGTCATAGTCCTTCGTATTAGCTTTCCAAAACTTCAAACGGATCGCATTTTCGTGTCCGGAAGCTTCCGGAATCGCGGAAAACACTTAAATGCGTTCGTCTTTCGAACCGCTGACACTCAAACAGTTTTACAGAAAGTTCTAGAACTAATTTGGTCTATTAATATATATATATATATATATATATATATATATATATATATATATATATATATATATATGTATATATATATATATATATATTTGGAAAGCTAACTTCGATATGGTTCTTTAAAAAAAATGGAAGATTAATCGGAGTCTTGAGCTAGGAGTTATGACATTTCTAAGTTGCTATGGTTACTAAAAATGTGGATGAATATTATGACGAATTTGGCTTATTTTGGACAAAAGAAACACATGTATATACCCAAATATAACCATGTATTTCATGAGATACCATGACATAACACCACGTATCCTATTTAGGACGCATACACCCAATCTCGACTTAAAAAGGACACGAAAGTTCATTTGGGGACACGTATCGAACACTTGGTGGTCACAAATTCGATTTTCCCTAATTTGTATCAAAATAAAATAGAAAAAAACCTTCAAATAGGAAGAGGAGAGCCTTAACTCCTCTCTAATGGTACCCTAATATAAATAGGGTCTTAAATGAATGTAGTTATACTAATAAATGAAATGGAAGGGTTTAGAGAGCTCATACCAAAAGGGAGATGGATTTCCAATGTAAATTTCCTAGATCTAGATCTCCACCAAGCTTCAAGGCTCGAAATCCTTCTAATCCTTTCTTAGCTAGCCAATAGAGGCTTCTCCTCTCCAATGGGCAGAGAATCAAACAAATTTGGCTCAATTTGGAGAAATTTTAGGTGTATGAGCAATTTTGGGGGAAAAAACTCCTAAATTAGGGCTTGAAATGAAAATGGAAAGAGGAAGTAGATGAAGTGGGGCTTTAATAGGAAGGTGGGCTGCCATATGGTGTTAAATTTAGGATTTGGTTAATTAGGAAAGGTCCACCACACCCCTCCCTTTAGTTATGACAAGTTTGGGATTAAACCACCCTTCCTAATTAGGTGTTTAGTCAAGTTTTCTAACTAAATCTTCTAATCTAGCCAGAGACTAACTAAAGGTCATTTAGGCTAGTCCTAATCATCTAGTTTGATAGTCATAATTAGTTAGTTTCGGTCATCTAGGATCATTAACCACTATTCTAGTCAAAGGCTAACCATTAGTCATATTCAATAATAACACATATGCACTATTAATTATTTAGATAATTAATCAAAATATAAATTCTAGTTTTGAAAACTAATTTGTCACTTAAGATATAACGTGAAATCACACTAATAACAATAATTAGGAAAAAGTCAAAAATACCCCTATTCCGAAAAAGTGGTGGTTACAGCATGATCCGACTGGACCCAGTATCTTGGGATCGGGTCATGACATATTTTCAGTGGTGGCCCATACAGGTCCAGTTCTGCAAATTGGTCTAGTCAACTTAGTTTAGAAAAATATGCAGTCCTGTAATCTGACTTTAGATTTAAGAATGACTTTAGAAAAACAGACTCTAGAAACAATTAGCACACTTAGACTATTTCCAACCTGTCACAACATAGGACTGAATTTATCTATTTATATAATCTAGTTTTGCTTGCTTATAGTTTCGTAGGTTACTTTGCTTATGTTTGTTACTTATCTTCCTTCCATTCCAGAGAATGGTTGATGAAGGACTTACTCGATCTTTATTAACTAGAAACCTTACCCAGTTAGGCCAAATCTTTTAAGTTGTGTTTGACATTATTTTCTTAATAATAATGTTGTATAAAATTATAGGATTAGTTGGAAGTTGAGGCTATAGTTACCATCCCAATTGTCTTAGAATCTATGCCTGCCATTAATACCAGTCACTAAGCTTTAACCCATTCCTTCTACTTTCCTAAATCAAATTTCATTATCAGAATACCTTGATCAAATTGTGATGTCTTCATTTTGACTTGTGAAACATAACCCTTACCATATTCGACTTAATCAACCCAGAATCCTTGCAACTACTGGTGTATTCACATTAGTATGATCTTTATCCATTTTTGACCATTCAACTTTATAATTTCTACAAACATCTTTGCTTCGAATATGACATTCCTATTTGACCCCAAGGAAAATGTCACATTCATCTTGATAACATTTCGTTGACGCGTTTACCCTTTGAAAATCTTATGGATTTAGTTGAAAGAGTATTCAACAAACCACCATGGCATTACAGATGTGCACTGTAGCCATTTACCCAATTCACGAAAACTGTAAGTTTACTGCAGCCAGATGCTCACTGACGGGACGTAAACTTTAGTTAAGGTGATTATAGGTACACATTGGTTTTTGAGTATTGTTGAGACTACGTCCTAGATCCTTATGTTTTAATCTGAGCTATGAAGCCAAGGGCTTACTGCAGCTAGATGTATATGCACTAGCGAGGCATATGTTCTTAAGCATTATGGTATTAGATTAAAAATATGATTACTATCAGCTTTGTATCACTTTCAGACAATCATTGACTTCTCGGATCAAACTCTTATTCTTTGTCACGCCCCAGTACCGAAATACGGAGACGGACTAGGCCAGCTACTCCATATGAGGTACGTAACGTCATACGACGATCGTGGCTGTCGAGAGACTAGGGGGTACATGCTACAATCAAGTCTCCTATGGTCCCACAGAGTTCTATATCTCAATCAATCAAATCACATCAGCAATTAAATGAACATTAAAGATAAAGCAGTAAGGCGTCCCCGACGCTTCATCAAAATGGTCATGAGAGACTAGCTTTATAATTTAGCTATCTCAGAGAGTCAAGAGTACAAAATTATACACAGCTGCAGTCTGTTTATTTACAAGTCTGTACTGACACAAAATATCAAGTAATCCGGCTAACAGGCGCCGGTGGCTAAACGCCGCAAAAGTATAAGCAAGAGTGGTGGAGAAGAAACCCACTCGAGTCCCCGAACCGTCATGCTCCTAGTATGCACCATGGATGTCAGGGAGGAAGATCGTGTCCTCAGGCTCTGCTACGGGATCTGGCCAAACAAAAACCAGCGGGGTCAGCCCCGAATAGCAAGTACCGCCAAAGGGGCACAAGAGTTAAGATTAAAAACCCAGTTAATAGAATGATTGATAATAGTAATACTTATGCTACTATTATAGGGTAGCGCAACATCCTCGAACCCATGTGGCACCCTTACAACCAAACAAGGACAAAAGGTGCCGCATGGAGTCGGGACGTGTCGTACTCTATAACATTCACATAAGTTAAAAGGTATAAACAATAAAATCTCCTGATCGTGACTTCGGTCGATAGCCTATCGCAGCACAATAACCAACCCAACAATCAAACAAGAACATGGGTTGGATCATGTACTATGATAGTCCATGTTCCTCAGTCATTCACAGAAGTAGCAATTCACAATCAGAATAAGTCTTCCGTTCATAACTTCGGTCCACAGCCTATCATAGTACGATAACCAACCCAACAATCAAACAAGAACATGGGTTGGATCACGTACCATGACAGTCCGCTTCTCTCGGTTATTCACGGAAGGTAATAGGATACAAGCAAGTCATTTTTACGGCCAATTAAGTCTACGAGTTTCTAGTGGGACGAGGTTATCCTCGCATCATGTTATGTAGAAATCCTCAGATCGTATCTTTCCAGCAAGGCTAACCCACCCAGGGGTTCGCGTAGACAGGTATGATTGAGCACAGGTCCCTCGTAAGGCCACCTTGCTAAAATATATAATATATAGCAGGAATTAATCGGATACAGTCATCCACTCGTTGCAGATGACACAGTATCCGTGGAGACCAGCCGACGCGTCAAGACAGTATCTCAAGGCGGCTGGTGTAACACGATCTCGGGATTTTGCCCTCCCCATGCATCTAGTATGTTTAGTTGCCTAGTTTAACCCTAGGTGAAATCTTGGACTCACATGTTGTGGCCTGCATGATTATCCTCCTAAAGTCGTACTTTAGTACGAGTACCCCAAAGAGGATCCATGTCAATCAGTATGTCAACATGTTCTACCCTCCTTAGTGTAATGCATCATTGCAAATACGCCACGTGGAGTTACGAGTCATTTGTCGAGCATGAACAAGAACTGGGACATTCAGGTACATGTATCAGGAAGGAATACTTTGTTCTTCGGGGTCACATTAGTGCTCATATCATGCTCGGGACAAAAGGCGTAAGGATATAAAATGGGCATATAATATCTAATAAAATATCAAAAGCGTACGCACAAAAGCACGCACGCTCAAGGGGTAAAAGTCACGCAGGCTCACTCAGGCTCACTCAAGGCAGCGTGCATGAAAAGTCACGCAGGCTCAAGGAGAGAGCTGCGTGAAAAGTCACGCAGGCTCAAGGAGAGAGCTGCGTGAAAAGTCACGCAAGCTCAAGGAGAGAGCTACGTGAAAAGTCACGCAGGCTCAAGGAGAGAGCTGCGTGAAAAGTCACGCAGGCTCAAGGAGAGAGCTGCGTGAAAAGTCACGCAGGCTCAAGGAGAGAGCTGCGTGAAAAGTCACGCAGGCTCAAGGGGAGAGCTGCGTGAAAAGTCACGCAAGCTCAAGGGAAGAGCTGCGTGAAAAGTCACGCAAGCTCAAGAGGAGAGCTGCGTGAAAAGTCACGCAAGCTCAAGGGGAGAGCTGCGTGAAAAGTCACGCAAGCGCAAGGGAAGAGCTGCATGAAAAGTCACACAGGCTCAAGGGGAGAGCTGCGTGAAAAGTCACGCAAGCTCAAGGGAAGAGCTGCGTGAAAAGTCACGCAAGCTCAAGGGGAGACACGCTTCCAACAAGAAGCGTGCTCAAACAGGAGCACACTGTTCACTGTCTTCTCCAAACAGCAAGAACACCATGGCTGAACCCAAACTTCAAAGCATCATAACTTGGCCATCCGAACTCCAAATCCAGATTTCCAAAGTTCCAACTTGGGTGAAACTGAATGCTCTTCCACATGGAAGCATCAAAAATCTATAAAATCCAACTAAAGTAGATCAAACCATGCAAAATCCAAAAATGATTAAAACCTAGATCTACAAAAATCAAAGCTTCAAAATAAAAATTTTCAAGTTCTAAACTAGTATAGATTGAGGAGAAGAACATGTTTTGGCAAATAGTTTTATAAGAAATCATTGACAAATTATTGATCCATCTCTTGAGCAAGTTGGTACTTGCCTTGGTTGGTGGAGGAAGTAAATGAGAGGAAGTAAATGAGAGGAGAGAGAATGAGATGAGTTATATATAAAGATCTTGGACCCATGGGTTCATGATGAACCAAAGGGTTCATGATGAACCATTGGTGAACCAAGAATGGGTTACCCAAATGAGCCAAAACTGTAGGCCCAAATGCAGAAAATAAATTAGGAAATAATATTTTGTCGAATATTTTTGGGAAATGCATGAAGAAATACTGCATAATAAATATAGTATACATACAAGGTAAATACAATTTATCGGTTTACGTATTAAAATACGTATTCCAGGATCGGGGAGTGACATTCTTATACTTGGTCCTTTCACCCATTTTATCAAATTCATTATCTCAATAGTTCTATTAGCATTTCAGATTGCAAATCATTCATATCATTATTGAGTTTGAACTTTCTTAGCATATTTATCATTTCAAACACCCATGTATTATAGTTAGACCCTATTATTTACAATAAGAAAGCAGGACCCAAGTTCAAGGGTTGTAGAAGAAGATGAAGCAGTTGGAGACTGCTCCCACACCGAGGAGCAAGACTTTGAGAACTAGTGCTAAGAGAATCTAGAGTTGTTAGTAGCACTAGGTGATTCTTTGTGAAGTTGTAACCAGATAACTTTAGAAGAAGTTTAGAAGAATCTTCCTATAATTCTATGATGATGTGAAATGAATCCTTAGTTACACTCTTATTTTGACGAATGTCTTTCATAATGTCATATTTTTCTTACAATACAATTTCTGAAAACTTGAGTATTTCAATTTTAGGGAGAAGGTAGGTAAGAATTATTGAGATAGGACTTGTCAAATATATATTAATGTTAAGGTTTGGAAGAATATAATTTTGATATGAATCCTTAGATATATGTTGATAGGCGAAGGTACTCATGATTATTGGAGGCGATATCATATTTTCAGTAACACTATTCTTGTATAGATTAGTGACAAGTCTATGATTGTAATTTTGCCAAATCAGTGTAACTACTATTTAGTTTGTCTTTTTCAATTCTTGGATATTGTAGCATTGTTGAGTTTTCCAGAAATAGGATATTGGTTGAGAGAGGAAGACTACGACAAGCAAGAACATGTATGAGTATGGAAAAATTTTGACAATGGCTGTTCATCATGATATTTAAGGATTACCACTTAGAGAAGGAATTATACGAGTTTAAAAGGTGATTATGAATTGATTAGGATGTTATTGATAAACGGGCGAATGTTATATCATTGAGGAAAAAAATTAAGGACATCATCTATCCTGTTCAATTTCATTCTTCTCGTACTATGACATGATGCACCATATAAATTTCTCTTAGTAAAGACACCTTTAGGCATGTTGTGTGTTACATATATTGTTATGTGTATTATGTAATTACTAGTCAGACTATGTCATTTCTTTTTGGTATTAGTATCTTTGAAACTTAGGGCAAAATTGATGTTCGGATGGAACACGAATATTAGAAGAAATCTTGATCAATAAATATAACGTTCTAGAGTGATTGGAGGAAAAACATTGCGAGAATATTATGTTTGCTTGGTAAGCAATGATCAAATGACTAAATTTGCACAATTCCTTCGATAATTGATAATTCAGAAATAGAAGCAGAAATTCACAATTGGAGACAGTGAGTGTGTTTCTAAGGAGAGAAGATATGTTATTTTAAAGAGAGTGCATGAATTGACCAATATATTTTTCCATTGTAGATTAGCCATGGGACAGCTAACGTAGTTTCATTTGAGGCAGTTAATAGAGTAATGCCTTTGCTTGTTGAGACTTGATTATACCCCTATCTCAACCCATAGAATTTCGAGGATGAAATTTTCTAAGGAGGAAAGGTTGTAAAACCCTAATTCTAAATAGGTTAATTAAATTAAGATTTGCAACAACAAAAAAAATCATTTGGCTTTTATTTCCTATTTTAGTTTATTATTATTATTATTTTATTAGTCAAAAATTAGATTTCAATTTTTAATATTAATTATTGGATGATGTTCTTGTCCGGACCCTTTAACCCAAACCCTTTAACACAAACCCATTTAACTAAACCCCTACCCGTTCAACCCCACTACCCCAATCACCCTACTACCCCGTACGAACCCCCCCACTCTCGGATCTATCATCTTCTCTCCCTCGTACAAACTCTCAGAAACTCCACAGAGACTCTCACTACACCAAAATAGCTAATTAGGAACATTAAACATAATTCAATCTGGAACGTCTATTAAGTGTGCCTAGATTTTGGAACGGACAAAAACTGTGCCAAAATAAAAAAAATGTTCCAATATTACTTTTTCTTTTTTTAATAAAAATTATGTAATCTGAAACACATATAAATCGTTCCAAAACTATTCCCAATAATAAAAATTTAGTTCGTGTGATCTCACGTGACCTTTACAAAACGCCCACTCTATTTTTTTTCATCTGGCACCCAAAAAAAGAGTTCTCTCTTTTGCTTTCTCTTCCCCCAAAAAGGAGTACTCTCTCTTTTGCTTTCTCTCCACAAAAAACCTAAGAAGACTACAGCAGCATCGAGAGGGGTGGTGGTCGGTGGGAGCATAGCCGGCCTGTACTGCGCCCACGCCCTCGTCGTTGCGGGATGGGAGGTGAAGGTCATCAAGAAGTCCGTCTCTTCTCCCTCCATTAGCCCCACCGGCACCGGAGTCGGCCTCGACCCTCAGTCCTGCCGCATCCTCAGCCGTTGGATCTTCGATCCCGACCTCATCTGGACCTCCACCTTTCCTCTCTCCATCGAGTTGGTTCGTTCCCTTCCTTCGTCAAACTTTTACTTTAGCGCCCTCGTCTATTTTTTTAAATTCAAGTACTGTGCTGGTAGGAATCACGCACGCTTCAAAAAATTGGGTGCCGTGTCCCTGCTTCGACTAATTTTAATTGCTAGTAACAGAGTTTAGGCCCTTCTCATGCGTCTAAAAAAGGGTTTGTAATGTCTTATGGTTACTATTTGTTCTTACGGACGTGTAATGCATAAGTAGCCAAATTATTATGCTTGTGAGTCTGGTTGTTGACTTTTTTTATTTATTTTGGGTTCAATATCCTTTTTTTGTGCATTCAGTATCTTATCTTATGGTGATTGCTATGCATTGTTATCGTCAAGGTTAATTTATTACTCATAGAAATGGGGAAGACCTTCTTATCAATGTTTGCTCTGCTTTTATTGGTTGGCATATCATTGGGGTAAAGTGCATTTAAACCCTCCTTAGAGTTGCCTCGTTCGCAAAATAAGACCTTTTAGAAAACTTAAGCAGTTTGCACCTCCCGCAAACCATGTTTTGCTCAGAATACCCCTTTCCGTCAAAATGACGTTAGAAGTAGCCGTTAGCACCCAATTTTAGGAGAGATGAATTTTTCTACTCCCCAAAATACCCCTCTATTGTACCGTTAGGGACAGCAGCCTATTCCATTCTCTATATATAGGATTGTTTGAAGGAAGCTTGTTTGAAACATAACATTAAACACAAACTTTCTATTTTCTACATATTTGACCGGTTGGCTGGTAGGGAAAATAACGTTTTATTTTTTCATATTCCTTTTTATTTTACTTATTTGCTATCATTTAATGTGTTGAAGCTTTTTCTTACCTACAGATCTCAAATCCAACTGCAAATTATGGCCAGTAGCTCGCAATCTTCATTCTCAAGACGTCCAAATAGAAATTATGGAAGAACAATTTATTACTATTGTGGATTAATTAGTCCACTGAAGACTTCATGGACACCAACCAATCCTGGAAGAAGATTTTACGAGTGTGCAAATTTTCCAACAAATTCTTGTGGTTTTCTACTATGGGAGGATGAGAAACTTTCAGAACACTATCAAATTCTAATGTGGAATTTAATGAAAGAAGTAAATGAGCATCGAGGCCAAGGTTTACAGCCTATTCCAAGAGAATCGACAGAGGCGGTGGCAGCAACTGAACCCAGACCATGCTTCAACATACATGTTTTGTAATTTATTTTAGGATTTTTGACATGTTTAGACTATTAATGTTATTCGTTTAAGGAATACGGATGTGATGAATGTTGCAGTTGCAATTAAAGTATTGTACCCAGATCATATTTTACATATTTTGTATCAAGATTTAGAATTCAAGTTTCCAATCCAAGCAACATGAGGAAATTACCAATGTAAACTGAAGTTGCATTCCAAATGTAAACATGTAAACTGCAACATGTAAACTGCAAAATGGAACACATATGTGAACTGTAGTTGCATTCCAATATGAGGAAATTGCAACATGTATACTGCAAATGAACTGCCAATGTAAACACAATAGGAACTGCCAAATGGAACACATATGTGAACTATATGAACTGCAGTTGCATTCCAAAATAATAAAAAGCAACATGAGCAAATGTAAATTGCAGTTGCTTTCCAATATGTTCCTATATGAACTGCCAAATGGAACACATGTTCCTATATGAACAGCAATATGAGCAAGTTGCCAATGAACTGCCAAAATCAAAATCAAAATCAAATGTTCATCAACATATTATTTAAACAGACATCATTTCATCCATTTGTAAACTGCCATCAAAATCAAAATCAAATGTTCATCAACATATCATTTAAACAGACATCAAAATCAAATGTTCACCAACATGTAACTGCAAATGAACTGACAATGAACACATACAGCACAATATAAACTTTCATCAAAATCAAATGTTCATCAACATATCATTTCTTCAACAACATTTTATCCATTTGTACAAGAACAGGTGAGACAAGTACTTAAACACATTTTATCCATTTCTTAAGAGTTCAAATGTTCATCAACATATCGTTTCTTAAACTGCAAATCCATTCTTCATCTAAAATATATAAACTGCACTTCTATATGCTTTGCTCCCACATGCTTGTATACTGCAGGAAAAAAAAGGAAGAGTTAGTGACAGCAGCATGAGGTAGGGATAGTGCTAAAATGAAGAAAAGTTATGAACCTGTAGCATGACAAACCTTGGTAGGGATAGCAGCAAGACCAAAATGATAGTGCCTCCCACAGCAACATTCAGCATGACAAAATGATAAACTTGGTAGGGACAATGGCTCAGATGAGTTAGTGAGTAAAGGATAACTGGTCACCAAAATAATAAGGACCCCACAGCAATATTTAGCATGACAAAATGAGGTAGGGACAACATCATGCAGCGTAACAGAGCTCCCCACAGACAGAGCACCCCACTTAAACAGGTAGGGACAGCAGCATAATGGGTAACCAAAATGATAAAGACCCCACATACAGAGCATAATGGGTCCCAATTCATTATTGCCACATATATCCTTATACCCACATAACTCGAATTCATCATTGCCAGGATTGGTAGACATCACCAGCATTGCATACTCCCTGATGTAAGCATATTGGTCTTGGGCATGCCCTTCAATCAACTCTAATGCCTTCTTCTTTGCCCTTGCAATTTTGTGTCTTGAACAGTCAATATCCAAATCTTCTGTAATGTGGGTTCTAAACCCAGCATACTTCCAGTCTGGATCATTCCTAAATCTGTGTACATATCTATTTACAAAGAATGTGGCAGTAGCTTGTCTATTGTTGTCCACCTCAACACAGTCCCTTGAATGGTCAGACACGTACTTCTTAAATACAAAATTCCCATGACCACCAAAAATACTCCCATGAATCCTCCACTAACAAGCATCATTTGCACATCTAGCTGTCACCCTCTTTGTTTCATTGTGTACCCACTTGATATTGTACTTGTTCTTTATGGCATGGAGCCTTAATGCACTCTTGAATTCTGCATGTGAAGCAAACCTCTGCCCTACATGAAGATCCACATTTTTCTCCCTCACTAACCTTTTTTTTGGTCACTAAAGGCTCTGCATGAGCAGTCCCTTCATCCTCATCATCAAAACTTTCTTCTGAGGAGTGTACACTAGCCAACTCATCACTGGAAGCATATTCAGAGTCTTGGTCAATGTCTTCATGGGGGACAAAACTACTAAAGTCAACACCAACTGCTTCTTCCTCCACATCTTCAGTTCTTTCTTCCTCCACATTGCCTTCAGTCCTTTCTTCCTCCACATTGTCTTCATTCTCAACATTGCCTTCATTCTCAGCCATGCCTTCATCTTGTACATGTTGAGGAGGCCCAGATCCTAACTCTACATCTTCATCATCTTGAGCAGGCCCAGTCAAGTCTATATTGGCCCAAAAATCATCACCCAACTGCACATCAATCTCATCAGCTGCTTCAGAAGGACCACAGAGAATTCTGGTGGTTGTAAACTCAGT
Organism: Iris pallida; assembly: GCA_029216955.1. Classification (NCBI taxonomy): domain Eukaryota; kingdom Viridiplantae; phylum Streptophyta; class Magnoliopsida; order Asparagales; family Iridaceae; genus Iris; species Iris pallida. The sequence continues at coordinate 540,963 of JANAVB010034889.1, read as the reverse complement.
AATGTCAACATATTCACCATAGTCAATGAGTGACTCAACAAGCTTCCCCAGTACATAAAATTTGATAAGACAAGGGGTTGGAAACTTTTCAAAAAAGCTCAATATATCATTGTCACCCAATATCTGAGTCTTACTTCCATCTACAGGGTCAAAATAATAAATTTCACATGGAGCCTGGACCCCAGCAGATGCACATAACCCATCAAGATCAAACCAACACATCTCATCTCTGTCCACACATTCTTTAAGTTCTAATGCTATACCCCCCACATATTGGTTATCAACACTAAAATCTCCTCCAACAAACATATTAACAACATACTTGGTATCCATTAATCCCTCTGCACATACACACACAGGCAACAACATATATGAAATAACTAACAAAAGACAGTTCCCTATGTAATACTAATTAATATACACAAACAGACAAACAGACAAACAACTAATTAATGTAGAAACAAAAATGTATAGACAAACAGAAAGTCAACTAATTTAATATAAATTCAACTATTTTAATATAAATTAAACAATGTATAGACAAAGAGAGGGACAACAGACAACTACTTTAATATAAATTCATCTAATTTAATCCTACGTACATACAAGGATCATATACTACAAATAGCACCAAATATCATGCATGAAAACAGACATTTTTCTCAAAAAATTACGAAATTTAACAACTCATATACTGCAAACAGACATGATTCATGCATTTTTCTCAAAAAATTACGAAATTCAACAACTCATATACTACAAACAGACATCATTCATGCATTTTTGTCAAAAAATTTAGAAATTTAACAACTCATATACTACAAACAGACATCATTCATGCATTTTTCTCAACAAATTCAGAAATTTAACAACTCATACACTACAAACAGACATCATTCATGCATTTTTTTCTCAAAAATTTCAGAAATTTCTGCTCCAACTTACATCATTCATGCACTACGTTCGAAAGTGTAGGAAAATTCTGAGAACTAGGGTTTTCGAATATACCAGTACGAGAATACCCTAATAAGCCGAAAATATTGGAAGAAGCTCCACTTCGATCTCCACTCCGACCTCCACTCCGACCTCCACTCCGATCGACCAACAGCAGCGAGAGAGAGTTGAGAATGAAACGTCGGTTCGCTGCTTCGATTTAGGGTTTGCAAATCGATTTAGGGATTGCAAACAGATTTAGGGTTTGCAAAGAGATTTAGGGTTTGGAACGGGGGAGAGAGAGTTGAGAACGGGAGAGAGCGAGACGGGAGAGAGAGAGAGTTGAGAATGAAACGTCGGTTCGCTGCTTCGATTATATCGCAGGGGTAATTGGGTCATTTCACCCAAGAGTTAACACCGGTTAACAGCAAAGTTGGATTAGGGGGTGATTTAAGCATTTTCGTAACTTTTTGGGTTTTTCAAATCAGGAAGTCTTTATTTGCCTTTTCGTGATATCTAAGGGGGGTTTAAATGCACTTTACCCCATATCATTGTTTGATATGCTTTTATTGGTTGACATGATCACATACCCGAAATTTGATACAATACAATAGGAGCAGCTGCTGGTGATGAATGATTCTGTGTCCAATTGATTGGGCATGGACAAGTTTTATGTCCATTGCACTCTTCTGATCTTTGGCCTAGACATCTTTGTGCAAAATGCCATGTTGGGTTCGACATTGGTGTGGAGTATGACCTAGGAACATGAGATGTTGGTTGTCCTTGAGACACGCTTTGTGCAAATGAATTGGATTTGTGTAAAGTTGTTGTTAACGATTAATCTGTTGTGCAAAGTCCTTGGCTTCGACTCCGGCAAGCTCTCCTTTATGAATGAGAGAGCATGTTCCCATGACGCTCCTAGCTGCCAAGATTGTCAACTTGCTCTGCTCATCTGTTGTGTTGGAAATAAACTACTAGCGAACCTTATCTATATTGTAATTAGATTGTTTAATCTTGTTGTTCTGCACACAATGTTCGTTGCTAAAAGGTTTGTGGCTAAATGATGCTTTTTTAGTCAACGCTAATCATCATATATGATATTATCACGCCCCAAAACCAGAATACTGGAGAGCGGGAGCAGACATAGCCAGCTACATATATGAAATGGATCCCATCTCGCTATACGGTCATGGCTGTCTAGATACATGAGGATTTAACTACAAGCCAACAGTCTCTTAAGGTCATGAACAAGCCTAGTGTCTCAATCACAAGCAAGTGAGTAAATGTTACAAGATGTTAGATCACCAAATATACAATAGTAAGGCGTCCCAAACATTACATATTCAGTTGATCATGAAGCTAGTCGTTACAAAATATTAGGACTAGCAAGAGTTTAGTCATACATGATCAACCCTAGGATCTGTCAATCATGTTACAGCCCGTAGGCAGACAGTAAGTAAGTGTAATCGAGCTAAACAGGTGCTCGTCGGCTAAACGCCTCAAAAGAATATTTTTACAATAAAGTGGGAGATCAAAAATAAACCCACTCGTTGCCCTAGTTACGCCTAGTCACCACCATCGGGCTGGAAGGTTGGTAGATCCTCTGGAACTGCTCCGAAATCTGGCCATACAAAACCAGCTGGGTCAGATCCCAGAAAGAGCAAGTGCCACAAAGGAGGCTTCACTTAGGAACTAAAACCAGCAATTAGCACAAAAGATGTAATATAGTAAAACTGGAGAAAATATAACATCACGAGGATATACGGTAAGATAACTATGGGACCATTCAGATAACCAGGTTACAATCCTTCAACCAAACAAGGATCGAAATTGTAACCCTTCGTCTGAATCGAACTTGGTTTCTCCCATTTATCAGCCAGACAATGTAAGAAAATCAGGACATGAACAATTTATACAGGATCAAGACTAGACAGATTATCCCTCATTCAATCAATCACGGCCAAGCAATGAGTACGGCTTGATACTTTAACTAGCTAGGGTTATCACAGGCCTAGTTACTAGCAAGATGTAGTGAGATTATTCTACAGCCACAAGCCCTGCAGACCATCCAGGTTACCTAGGTCGAAAATTAGGGGTTGAATTCAGGTGGGTACATCGTCCAGGAAACGCATGTACCCTTAGGTAGCTTGAAGGGTGCAACACATGACAGTGTGCTGGAAATGTGTCCTACTCGACGGCAGGCTACAGATCTCAGGCGCGCCCAGGTAACGGGATTGCCTGTAGCTGGTAGATCTCTTTATGACTAATGTATTAATCTAGTTATTAGCCTTAGTCCATTTCAGTAGGTACTCCTGACCGTGGTACTCAGGATTCCCCTCCTAGACATGATGCAAGACAGGACTGAATTATTTTTACAAGCACAATCGCCCACGGTGTCCAGGTTATTTATACAGGTCGTGTCATATCAGATAGCCGTCGTAACAGCTTATCAAGATATATCATGTCATGCTATCATGTCAAGTTTACTGGTCAAGAGTGCGCCACGACGGGCCACTATCAGGTCATGTCATGTTTACTTGTCAGGAGTGCACCACTACGGGTCACTGTCGTGTTCTGGGTACTTGTACAGGACAGTATAGTGCAAGCATTCAATCAGAAGATCCAAGTTATGCTAAGGTTACAAGACACAAGTCATCAGTAAAGATCAATTACTAATAGAGAAATAATAATAATAATAACAATAATTAAATGGCAGGGCAAGGCACATGGAGGAACCCTTCGGCTCAGGGTCACTAGAACTCATGCGGCCAATAAGGAGAGCGCATGCAACTTGGTAAGGACAGGGGCATACGGCTAGAAGGGCAAGGGCGCATGCGGCTAGGGAGGCAAAGGCGCATGCTGTCCCAAGAAGTTGGGTCTCATGCGGCCAGCGGAAGAGTGGGCTTCATGCGGCTGACGGAAAGCAAGTCCATGCGGTCAGAGAGGCAAGGGCGCACATGCGGCTGGCCGAAGAGTAGTCCATGCGGCTGGCTGGGTGAGCGCATGCAGCAGACGGGAAGCGAGCCTATGCGGGCGGCGCGGATCGAAGCTCCATACGGCAAATAGGAAGGGCTGTATGCGGCCAAGAATGGGGTAGGCTTATGCAGCTGAGGGCGAGTTGGACCCCCTGCGGCTGGAAGGAACTGAGGACTTATGCGGTTAATGAATTCGTATTCATGCGGCTAAAGGTGGCGGGCACCCATGCGGCTGCATAGGCAAGGGGGCGCATGCGGCTGGGTGGGGAGAAGTCCATGCGGCTAGAAGTGTGAGGGTCTCATGCGGCTAGATATGCATGCAATTGGGAGAACACTTGCCGCATGAAATGTTCATGCGGTCAAGTTAAGCACAGTTCATCCTCTCCAAAATTTCGAGAAGAAGAACACCATGAGAGCCAAGTTCTCAAGCTCCATAGCTCCATCATCCGGAGCCCAAATCCGAACTTCCATAGGTCAAAATAGGGTAGAACGAAATTTTCTACAACATGGAACCATCAAAACCTAGAAATAACAAGATTAAGTAGATCAAAACTCAAAAAATCCAAAAATAAGATAAACTTAGATCTACAAGAATCAGGCCATGGAAAGTAAAAAATGCCGAATACTAAAGTAAGTTAAAATACTGTAAAGAAGAGAATGAAGTAATAAAATTGGAGTTCCTCCATGAAGCAAGTTGCACTTGCCTAGAACTCTCTCTCTCTCTCTGGTAGGTGAAGAATTAATGGAGGAAAGAAGAAGAGTAATGAAGAGAGAGAAGGAAGAATGGGTAATAAATACTAATGGTGGTGGTAGGTAGGGGTTCACCTTTGGTTCATGATGAACCAAAGCAAAACCAAGCCAATGCCGAACCAACCCAAGAATAAACCAAGTCAAGAAGGAAGCTAAGCAAGAAATCATGCAATACAAGATAAAATACGTACACGTATTCCAAAAATACGTAATACGAACCACAGGCATTACAACTCTACCCACCTTAAAAGAATTCCGTCCTCAAAATTTAATTAAGAGGCTAGAGAGACAAGGACAAGCTATATTAATCACAAGCAAGTTATAACTAGGCAGGCAATCACTCATTCAAGCAAGGAATCGAAGGCATGAGGCATAAGGAAGACATTATACCTCACGAGTCAAACAAGTCGGGATATCGCGATCGGATATCGTCCTCACGCTCCCACGTTGACTCACCCAAGGAGTGATGACCCCAAGCAACTCGGACTAACTTGATAGTCTTGTTCTTGAGTGTCTTCTCCCTTCGGTCCAATATAGACACGGGCCTCTCCTCATACGAAAGGTTGGTACCAACAACCAATTCTGAATGATCTAGGATGTGGCTCGGGTTCGGAATATACCATCGTAATTGGGATATATGGAACACGTCATGCACCTCGCTTAGCGACGGCGGAAGAGCGAGACGATAGGATACATCTCCTACTCGCTCCAGAATGTCAAATGGCCCTATATACCTAGGACTAAGCTTTTCCCGCACGTCGAAACGAATGACGCCACGGTTAGGCGAAATCCTCAGGAATAAATGGTCACCGATAGAAAACTCGAGAGGGTGCCGATGAGAATCGGCCCAATGGCGCTGGCGATCTTGAGCAATTCGAAGATGATCCCTGACTCTTCTGACTACTTCAACTGTCTGGGCAATCATTTCTGGACCGAGCATCTGTCTCTCTCCGACATCGTCCCATGCTAGCGAGGATCTGCACTTCCTACCATACAGTGCCTCGAACGGTGCCATCTGGATACTGGCTTGGAAACTGTTATTGTACGAGAACTCCACCAGGTGCAGGTGATCTTCCCACGAACCAACGAAGTCGAGTGTACAAGATCTCAACATATCTTCAAGAGTCTAGATTGTACGCTTCGACTGACCATCTGTCTGTGGATGATATGTTGAACTAAACTGGAGACGAGTTCCCAAGCTCTCCTGCAGGATACGCCAAAAGTGCGACGTGAATCTTGAATCTCGGTTCGAGGTGATACTGACTGGCACTTCGTGCAGCCTGACAATCTGCCTGAGGTACATCTCTGCTAGCTGAGCTGTCGACTGACTAACCCTGAATGGGAGGAAGTGAGCTACCTTCGTGAGCCTGTCAACTATAACCCAAATAGCATCTCTGCCATCCAGGGATCTAGGCAATCCAGTCACAAAATCTATGGTCACATGTTCCCACTTTTATTCTGGAATCGGCAAGGGCTGAAGAAGTCCAGCGGGCCTCTGATGTTCAGCCTTAACCTGCTGGCAAATCAAACACCGAAAGACAAACCGGGCTATCTCCCTCTTCATGCCATTCCACCAAAAGTGCTGCCGGATATCACGGTACATCTTCGTACCGCCCGGATGAATGGAATATTGAGAACTGTGAGCCTCTGCCATAATTTCCTGTCTGATATCTCCACTGGGTATACAAAGACGCTTACCATACCTAAGTGTATCGTCTTCATGAATACATAACTCTGGTCTTCGTCCTGCCTCACACTCTGCTCTGAGTTGCTGAAGCTTGGAATCTGCTGACTGCGCCATCCGGATCCTCTCGACTATAGTGGACTGAACTTGCATGCTGGCCATCAATGCCACACTGGTAGGAAGGACAACTTCTATATTCATCTTCTGAAGATCTGCTAACAGCTCTGGTTGCGCTTTTAGGAAATAAACTCCGGCTCTCCTGCTCAATGCATCTGTAACGACGTTGGCCTTCCCGGAATGATACTGCAAGTTGACATCATAATCCACAAGAAGTTCCAGCCACCTTCTCTGACGCATGTTAAGATCCTTCTGGGTGAAAACATACTTCAGGCTCTTGTGGTCGGTGAAAATCTCCATCCTATCTCCGTATAAGTAGTGCCTCCACAACTTAAGTGCAAACACCATTGCTGCCAGCTCCAAGTCATGGGTTGGGTAATTCCTCTCATGATCACGAAGTTGTCGTGACGCATAAGCTATTACCTTCCTATGCTGCATCAGAACACATCCTAGGCCTCTGCCTGAAGCATCACAATATACTGAAAATCCTCCGGTTCTATCTGGAAGTGCGAGGATAGGAGCCGTCATCAAGCCTCGCTTCAACTTCTCAAACGAATCCTAGCACTCTACTGTCCAAACAAACTGCACCTCCTTGCGGGTCAACTGGGTCAATGGCGCTGAAATTCGAGCAATATCTGAAACAAACCGCCGGTAGTAGCCGGCCAATCCAAGGAAACTGCGAACTTCTGCGACTGTACTGGGCACTGGCCACGACTCAATGGCCACGATCTTCTGGGGATCCACTTCTACTCCTCCTCTGGTGATGATGTGACCCAAGTACGAAATGCGATCGAGCCAGAATTCATATTTACTGAACTTGGTATACAACTGGTGCTCCCTGAGAATCTGAAGAACCACACGGAAATGCTGCTCATGCTCCGCTTCGCTCCTGCTATAGACCAGGATGTCATCCAGAAACACAATCACGAACTGATCCAAATAAGGCATGAAAATACGATTCATGAGATCCATGAATACAGCCGGCGCATTGGTCGCTCCAAATGGCATCACTAGGAACTCCCAATGCCCATACCTAGACATGAAAGCTGTCTTCGGGATGTCGTATTCTCTGACTCTGATCTTATGATATCCTGAGCGCAAGTCGATCTTCGAGAATACTGCTGCCCCTTTGAGCTGATCAAACAAGTCATCTATCCTCGGGAGAGGGTATCTGTTCTTGATTGTCACTGAGTTCAAGGTACGATAATCAACACATAACCTGGACGTACCATCCTTCTTTTTTACAAGAAGCATCGGGGCTCCCCAAGGCGATCCACTAGCACGAATGAATCCCTTGGTTCTAAGTTCTTCAATCATCATGTACAAGATCTCCAATTCTGAAGGCGCCATCCTGTAGACTCTCTCTGATACTGGGGCCGTCCCAGGAATCAAGTCTATGGTGAACTCGATCTCCCGTTCTGGCAGCATACCTGGAAGCTCTTCTGAAAAAACATCTGGAAATTCTTCGACTATCCGGGGTAACTGTACTGCTGCTACTGCCATCCGCAATACTGGAGGAGAAGGCTCAACTTCGCCCCGGGAGAAGAAAAACTCTGGCTCGCCTGGAATGCTAAAAACAACTCTACCGACATGGCAGTCTATTCTAGCATACTGGTTTCTCAACCAATCCATCCCTAAGACCACATCATAATCGGCCATCGGGAATTCTATCAATCTAGCGGGAAATTCTCTACCGCTAACTACGATCCGACACGAGGAAAACACTCTATCGACTCCCACAAGTCCGTTACCAGTAAGTATATTAAGCCTTACTGATAATGACTCGGGCTCCAATCCTATCCGTGTCACGAATCGTGCAGACATAAAAGAATGCGATGCACCAGAATCAAATAAAGCTGAAGCTGGAAAGGAGTTGACGAGAATAGTACCTGCTACTACCTCTTCTGGTGCCAATCCTTCCTCTGCGGTCATCACCATAGCCTGACCATGCCCTCGGGGTGCTGGTCCCCTCTGCTGAAATCCTCGCTGCCTATTCTGACTCAAGGCTTGGGCCTGAGTATGCTGCTGGAGGTTCTGCTGCTGGAATACCTGGGACTGAGGCGGCAAGGGCCTCGGCAATGGATACTGCTGCTGCTGGACCAGAGCTGGTCCTCTCACCGAAGAGCTAGAAAGGTTGGACGATGATGAACCACCCCTATTCGGGCAGGATCCAACCCTATGGTTTGCTGCTCCACAAGCCAGACACAATCTCTGTGCCCTGCGACACTCTGACACTTCATGGCCTGGCTTCCCATAATGAGAACATCCCACCGCGGAAGACTGCTTCTGCTTCTGCTGCTGAGGGTACGTCGGGGCTGAATGCTGAACCGACGTTACTGAGGTCGCTCGCCTCGGAGCTCCAATAGTCAAAGCCCTGGCTGCCGGGGTTGGGGCTGAAGACTGATTCATCTGGCCGTGGGATCTCTTCCGACCTCCGGCCCTATCCACAATCCTCTGGGAGGTATACTCATGCCTCCTAGCTGCTCTCAAGACTGCATCAAAAGTCTGATGCTCAAACTGCTCAACTGCTAACAAAATCTCCAGGTGAAGCCCTTGCTGAAATCGCTGGGCTCTATCATACTCGGTTGCCACCAAGGTGGGAGCAAACCGACTGAGCCTCAAAAACTCGGCTGCATATTCGTCGACCGTTCTGCCCATCTGCTTCAAATTGGTGAACCGGGTCTGTAGATCATACCGAGCTACAGCATCAAAATACTTGGTCTGGAATCTCTCCCTGAATACTGTCCAAGCAATGGGTGCTGCTAATCCAACGGCCTGAGCCGTCTACCAGCTGCGGGCAAGATCTAGCAACTGCAGGCGTACTACAGCCACATTTTCGTTCTCTGGGGTCCTGGCTGCTTCTAGAATCACCTCTGTGTCCTGAAGCCAAGCATCTGCGGCGATCGCATCTTCACTACCGTCGAAGAAGGGAGGGTTCAAGCGCTTGAAGCTGTTGGTCGCGTTGTTACCCTGATGACCGCCCCTGGTCAAAGCATCCGTCACTGCCTGGTGCAAGGTATCTCCTCGACGATCTTGGGAAGCTATCAAGGTCCTGACGAGTCCTACCAAAGTGCCATCATCAGGTTCGGCAGACTGAACTGGCTGGACTGGTGGCTCTCCACCAGAAGGCACGACTCTGGAGGCTACTCCGAAATACTGGGTTTGATCCCCGGGTTGCTGCTGATCCACGGGAAGTGCTCCGCCTTGCTGACCGGCAGGTCCAGGAACGATGCCGCTGAAGAAGACGACAGGGGAAACAATAAGGAAGGACCAGGACAGATCAACGATACAAGCATATGATCAGGACAAGAATCCAGGGATTCAGATGATACGAGCAGAGATCAAGGGCGAATACTGATTGAGACATCTATTCGGTAAACCCTCACATATCTTGATTTACAAGACCTATATGGGCTACCACATAAACCATGTCACGCCCCAGAACCAGAATACTGGAGAGCGGGGGCAGACATAGCCAGCTACGTATATGAAATGGATCCCATCTCGCTATACGGTCACGGCTGTCTAGATACATAAGGGTTTAACTACAAACCAACAGTCTCTTAAGGTCATGAACAAGCCTAGTGTCTCAATCACAAGCAAGTGAGTAAATGTTACAAGATGTTAGATCACCAAATATACAATATTAAGGCGTCCCAAACATTACATATTCAGTTGATCATGAAGCTAGTCGTTACAAAATGTTAGGACTAGCAAGAGTTTAGTCATACATGATCAACCCTAGGATCTGTCAATCATGTTACAGCCCGTAGGCAGACAGTAAGTAAGTGTAATCGAGCTAAACAGGTGTTCGTCGGCTAAACGCCTCAAAAGAATATTTTTACAATAAAGTGGGAGATCAAAAATAAACCCACCCATTGCCCTGGTTACGCCTAGTCACCACCATCGGGCTGGAAGGTTGGTAGATCCTCTGGAGCTGCTCCGAAATCTGGCCATACAAAACCAGCTGGGTCAGATCCCAGAAAGAGCAAGTGCCACAAAGGAGGCTTCACTTAGGAACTAAAACCAGCAATTAGCACAAAAGATAGTAATATAGTAAAACTGGAGAAAATATAACATCACGAGGATATACGGTAAGATAACCATGGAACCATTCAGATAACCAGGTTACAATCCTTAAACCAAACAAGGACCGGAATTGTAACCCTTCGTCTGAACCGAACTTGTTTTCTCCTATTTATCAGCCAGATAATGTAAGAAAATCAGGACATGAATAATTTATACAGGATCAAGACTAGACAGATTATCCCTCATTCAATCAATCACGGCCAAGCAATGAGTACGGCTTGATACTTTAACTAGCTAGGGTTATCACAGGCCTAGTTACTAGCAAGATGTAGTAAGATTATTCCACAGCCACAAGCCCTGCAGACCATCCAGGTTACCCAGGTCGAAAATTAGGGGTTGAATTCAGGTGGGTACATCGTCCAGGAAATGCATGTACCCTTAGGTAGCTTGAAGGGTGTAACACATGACAGTGTGCTGGAAATGTGCCCTACTCGACGGCAGGCTACAGATCCCAGACGCGCCCAGGTAACGGGATTACCTGTAGCAGGGAGATCTCTTTATGACTAATGTATTAATCTAGTTATTAGCCTTAGTCCATTTCAGTAGGTACTCCTGACCGTGGTACTCAGGAGTCCCCTCCTAGACATGATACAAGACAGGACTGGATTATTTGTACAAGCACAATCGCCTACGGTATCCAGGTTATTTATACAGGTCATGTCATGTCAGGTAGCCGTCGCAACAGCTTATCAAGATATATCATGTCAGGCTATCATGTCAAGTTTACTGGTCAAGAGTGCGCCACGACGGGCCACTATCAGGTCATGTCATGTTTACTTGTCAGGAGTGCACCACTACGGGTTACTGTCGTGTTCTGGGTACTTGTGCAGGACAGTATAGTGCAAGCATTCAATCAGGAGATCCAAGTTATGATAAGGTTACAAGACACAAGTCATCAGTAAAGATCAATTACTAATAGAGAAATAATAATAATAATAATAATAATAATTAAATGGCAGGGCAAGGCACATGGAGGAGCCCTGCGGCTCGGGGTCACTAGAACTCATGCGGCCAATAAGGAGAGCGCATACAACTTGGTAAGGACAGGGGCATGCGGATAGAAGGACAAGGGCGCATGCGGCTAGAGAGGCAAAGGCGCATGCTGTCCCAAGAAGTTGGGTCTTATGCGGCCAGCGGAAGAGTGGGCTTCATGCGGCTGACGGAAAGCAAGTCCATGCGGTCAGGGAGGCAAGGGCGCATATGCGGTTGGCCGAAGAGTAGTCCATACGGCTGGCTGGGTGAGCGCATACGGCAGACGGGAAGCGAGCCTAAGCGGCTGGCACGGATCGAAGCTCCATGCGGCAAATAGGAAGGGCTGTATGCGGCCAAGAAGGGGGTAGGCTTATGCGGCTGAGGGCGAGTTGGACCCCCTTCGGCTGGAAGGGACTGAGGACTTATGCGGTCAATAAATTCGTATTCATGCGGCTAAATGTGGCGGGCACCCATACGGCTGCATTGGCAAGGTGGCACATGCGGCTGGGTGGGGAGAAGTCCATGCGGCTAGAAGTGCGAGGGTCTCATACGGCTAGATATGCATGCGGTTAGGAGAACACTTGCTGCATAAATGTTCATGCGGTCAAGTCAAGCACAGTTTATCCTCTCCAAAATTCTGAAAAGAAGAACACCATGAGAGCCAAGTTCTCAAGCTCCATAGCTCCATCATCCGGAGCCCAAATCCAAACTTTCATAAGTTAAAATGGGGTAGAACAAAATTTTCTACAACATGGAACCATCAAAACTTAGAAATAACAAGATTAAGTAGATCAAAACTCAAGAAATCTGAAAATAAGATAAACTTAGATCTACATGAATCAGGCCATGGAAAGTAAAAATGCCAAGTACTAAAGTAAGTTAAAATGCTGTAAGGAAGAGAATAAAGTTATAAAATTGGAGTTCCTCCATGAAGCAAGTTGCACTTGCCTAGACCTCTCTTTCTTTCTCTCTCTGGTAGGTGAAGAATTAATGGAGGAAAGAAGAAGAGTAATGAAGAGAGAGAAGGAAGAATGGGTAATAAATACTAATGGTGGTGGTAGGTAGGGGTTCACCTTTGGTTCATGATGAACCAAAGCAAAACCAAGCCAATGCCGAACCAACCCAAGAATAAACCAAGTCAAGAAGGAAGCTAAGTAAGGAATCATGCAATACAAGATAAAATACGTACACGTATTCTAAAAATACGTAATACGAACCACAGGAATTACAGATATGGTTTCGTGCTATTATCTTCTGGAAAGGTTATTTTTACCGTATCTACAACTTGGGTTTATGATTAATGATGTTTTCAGGTCTACCTGGGTAACGTTAAATAGTCCGTTATCTATTTGATACTATGCAACGTCTATAGACTTCTTACAGAAACTACCCTCTACTTGTTGCTACCGTCTTAGTCCACTAACCTTTACTGCACTCTAATTCTTGAACTTCTCAAACTATTTCAAAATCACAACTATAACAGTGCAAACATTCACCAAAGGTTTGGGCAGCACAACGTTGAGACCAAAGAAGCACATACATTCCAAAAATTGATGACCTTTGGTCACGTATTAGACACGATACAGACACTCCAAAAATTGATGACATTTGGCAGCGCAATGTTGGGGCCGTTTTGTGGTGTATCTGTGTCGGTTCAACATAGGTTGAGTTTAGACCTTGGGTATGCAAAGGGGTTCGAGTCTCAGGACAGTAAATGACCAGCCCTTATTCCAAAAAAATAAGAAACATTCTTTATGCCCTCTTGGTGTTGGTCCCCTCTGCTAGAAACCTCTCTGCCGGTTCTAAATCTGAGCTTGGGCCTGAGCATACTGTTGTGGCCTTTGCTGCTGGAAAACTTGTGTCTGAGGCGGCAATGGCCTCGAAGGCTGGTACTGCTGCTGCACTGGAGCTGGACCTCTATCCGATGGACTGGTTAGGTTTGATGATAATGAACTGGCTCTATTCGGATAGGACCCTACCTTGTGGTCCGGTGCCCCATAAGCCAAGCACAATCCCTGTGCTCTGCGACACTCCAAAACAACATGCCCTGGCTTCCCACAATAAGAGCAGCCATTTACGAAAGACTGCTTCTGCTTCTGTTGCTGAGGGTACGTCGGTGTTGAATGCTGAACCGATGTAACTGAATTCGTCCTTCGGAGAACTCCAATCGACGAAGCCCTAGCTGTCGGGGCTGGTGCTGAGGACAGATTCATCTGTCCATGGGACCTCTTCCTGCTTCCGGTTCTATCTACTATCCTCTGAGAGGTATACTCATGCCTCCTGGCTGCTCTCAAGACAGCATCAAAAGTTTGATGCTCGAACTGCTCCACAGCTAGAATAATCTCTAGATGGAGCCCCTGCTGAAACTGCTGCCTCGATTCAACTCGGTTGCCACCAAGGTGGGAGCAAACCGACTCAGTCTTAAAAACTCGGTCGTATATCCATCGACCGTCCTGCTCGTCTGCTTCAAATTGGTGAATCTTGTCTGTAGATCATATCGAGCCACTGCATCAAAGTACTTGGTCTAAAACTTGTCAGTGAATATCGCCCATGGGACAGGCGTCGCCAATCCAACTGCTAACATCGCCCACCAGGTGCGGGTTAAGTCCAATAACTGTAGGCGCACTACAGCCACCTTCTCTGTCTTTGGAGTCTTGGCTGCTTCCAAGATAATCTCGATGTCCTGGAGCCAGGCATCAGCTGCAATCGCGTCCTCACTACCGTCAAAGAAGGGAGGGTTCAGGCACTTGAAATTGTTAGCTGCACTGTTACCATGGTAACCAACTCTGCCCATGGCATCTTGTACTGTCTGGTGCAGGGCATCACCTCGGCGATCCTACGATGCAAGTAATTCCCTGATAAGTCCAATCAAGAACCTGTTGTCGGACTCTGCAGGCTAGACTGTCTGAACAGGGGGCTCTGGGTCAGCAAGGTGCATGGCTCAGAATGCTGCTCCCGAGTGCTTGGCTTGGTTTTCTTGTTGCTGCTGGGGTGCTGGTTGAGCTCCTCCCGGCTGATTGGTAGGAACAATGACACTGAAGCAATAACATATGGAACGATAAGGAAGGACCAAGATAGATCAAGGATTTTAAACATGTTATCAGGTCAAGATTCCAAAAAATTAGAAGATACGAGTAGAGATCAAGGGCGAGTGCCGATTAAGACATCTATTTAGTAAAACCCTCACACATCTTGATTTACAAGACCTGCATGGGCCACCACTTAAACCGTGTCACGCCCCAGAACCAGAATACTGGAGAGCGGGGGACAGACACAGCTAGCTACGTATATAGAAGTGAATCTCACCTCGCAATACGGTCATGGCTGTCTAGATGTATGAGGGTTTAACTACAAACCAACAGTCGTTTATGGTCAAGAACAAGCCTAGTATCTCAATCCCAAGCAAGCAAGTAAATGTAACAAGATGGTAGATCATCAGACATACAAAGTAAAGCATTCCATACATTACATATTCAGATGATCATGAAGCTAGTCATAAAAATATGAAGACTAGCAAGAGTTCAAGTCATACATGATCAATCCTAGGATTTGTCAATCATGTTACAGCCCTTAGGCAGACAGGAATGTAAATTTAACACGAGCTAACACTTTCTCGGTGGCTAAACGCCTCAAAAGAATAATTTACAATGGAGTGGAAGAGCAAGGTAAAACCCACTCGTTGCCAGGGTTACGCCTGGCGTTCACCATCTGGCTAAAAGGCTGGGAGATCCTCGGGAGCTACTCCGAAATCTGGCCATACAAAACCAGCTGGGTCAGACCCCAGAAAGAGCAAGTGCCACAAGGGAGGCTTCACTTAAGAACTAAAACCAGCATGTCAGAACATAAATAAGAATAATAACAGGAAGACATAGAATGTAACAAGGCAACAAATGACCAGAGGACCAGAAACTATTTCGAAAGCCAGGTTACAATTCTTAAACCAAACAAGGACCGGGATTGTAACCCTTCGCCTGAACAGAACCGGATCTCTAGCCATTTATTGCTAAGAGTAAAGCGTAAGCAAACATGTCCTGAGATAGCCATGTACTGGATCTAGACAAGAATAGACAGGATTAGACTCCATCCAATATTTACGGCCGAGCAAAGAGTACGTCTTGATACTTTAACTAACTAGGGTTATCACAAGCCTAGTTACTAGCAAGATGCAATGAGATGTTCCAGCAGTCACAAGCCCTGCAGCTATCCAGGTTATCCAGGCGAGGTTCATTTAAGAGTTATCAAGAATTATTAGATGACTTGGAGTTCAACACATGACAGTGTGCATGGTGCTTGTTTCAAGGAGTGCCCCACATGACAGTGGGCTGGAAATGTGCACTACTCGTCGACAGGCTACAAGTCCATCAGGTGTGGCCGGGATAACGGGATCGCATGTAACTGGAAACATCTCTATATATGAACTACTTTGATCAATCTAGTTATTTACCTAGTCAGATTCAATATGAATCCCTGACCGTGGTAACCAGGGATGCAAGTCCTAGACATGATGCGAGATGAGACTGGTAGCTTATACGAGCACATTCAAGAACGATCATCCATGGTGTCAAGACAAGGGTTACTTAGCAAGTCAAGATAGCCGTCGCAACAACATATCCAGATTATCATGTTAGGTTACTTATCAAGATTACTCATGTCATATTATTACTTATCTTGTCAAGGGTGCGTCACGACGGACCACCATCAAGGATTATCATATCATGTTACTTGTCAAGAGTGCACCCCGACGGGTCACTATCAATGAGTTATTAAGCAAAACTATGTTGCCATGTCGTGCTCATGCTAAGAGGGTACATGTATACCAAGAGTTCACTTGGTCAAGAGTGCGCCACGGTGGGCCACTAAGGAGAGTACGTGCCATGCTGAGATCGTGTTCAAGCTCAAAGCCCGCACGTGACACAGAGAAGGCATTAGACAAGGCTATCATAGGGGTATGCCTATCAAGCTCAAAGGGGCAAATGGGGTGCCATGGATAGCACGCACCTACGGCCAACATGGTCCAAGGGGATCATGTGCCTAGGGGTTAGCACACACTAGGAGTGGCATGCAACCAAGGCTATGGGCCTACGGCATGCGCCCAGGACTAGGTGTCTAGGACCATGTGCCAGAAGTCATGCGCCCAAGGCTATGCGCCTAAGAGAGACAAGGGTTTTGGGAAGGCATGCGCTTGGAGCTATGCGCCCACATGCATGCGCCCAAAGGGTGGAGTCAGGGTGTCTTGGAGAAATTCAAGAGACTCACTCTATGACAAGTGTGCGCATGACAGGGTCTATGTGCCCAAGGAAGGAGACATGGTACACTTGTGCGCATACAAAACTATGCGCCCAAGCCAGGGAGGGCCTTGGGGCTATGTGCCCACTAGAGGGAGTAAAGGAGACTTGGGCGCATACATATGGCTAGGTGCCCAAGGAAGCGTGCAGTGGGCGCATAACAAATCTATGCGCCCAACGCTGTGCTTCTTCCCCAACCCGAGAGCACAAGTTCATTGAACCCATAAACTTCTCAAGATCATAAATCACTCAAAACAAATTGAAATCCGATTTTTCAAAGGTCTGACTTGAGTAAAATTGAATTTTATACAACATGGAACAATCAAAACTTGAAAATAATTAAGTTTGAGATATCAAAACCCAAGAAAATCAAGTTTTGCATAAACTTAGATCTACAAAAACTAATCCTTCAAAACCAAAAATACCAAGTACTAAATAGTCTTAGAATCATGTAGAAAAGATAATGGAACAACAAAAATGGAGTTCCTCCATGAAGCAAGCTAGCACTTGCCTTTGGAGGGGGAGAGGTTTTAATGGAGAAGAAGAAGTTATGAGAAATAATGAAGAGAGAGAAAGAGAAGTTGGGTTATAAAGGGGTGGTTTCATCTTGAACCAACTTGGGTCAAACATAGCCAGAATAACCCAAGCCAAGCTAAACCAAGACCAAACCAAGCCAAGCCATGCTAAACAAGTCAAGATACGGGTCGGAAATTCGTACACGTATATTGGAAATACGTATATCGAAAAATGGGAGTGACAACTAGACTATAGTTGTCAACCTCAGTTTGATATATTTGTCATCTTGTATTATGCAACTATGGTAATCTAGCATATTGACCAGTTTATCCTGTAATAGGTACATTTTTATGGTACGTCCGTTGGAGGTTTTTTGGCCCAGATATTTGCTCAACACCATCCACAGTGAGTTAAATCATTAGTTGTCTCGAATACTTTTCTGGATACACAGAAGTTTACAGCAGCCATGCCATGGTCTCCTATGCATGTGAGCTCCTTCTTGATCTCATTTACTTGGAGAATAAATTATCAAGATTGTGTTCACTAATCGTGATACCTTTTTGGCCTTTTCTTTCTAAACCTTAATTGGTGAATTGTTTTTCTTGCATAGCTTTTTTTTTATGAATAATGTTGACCGGTCTACTTTTTTTTCCTAAACTTGCATATCCAAAAGATAGTTCTATCTATCTGCCAACATCAAGCGAAATTTTTCTATGCGCATATTGTAATTTCAGGAAAAAATAATGGCAATTCAAGAGAAGGCAGGAATGAAAGGCCTGGCATTGATATAGGGCGAAGTTGTTGAGAAAGTCTTAAAGATTGGTGTGAGAGCTGTAATATTTCTCTACTGAAAGATCTCTTATATTCTATTCGAATGTAACATCTCCAAGGCATAAGCTTTGGATGTTTCAATATATATTTTCACAAGTTGTCCTACTTTTCATATGTTTGTGCCTGCCAGTATATAGAATAGTATGGCTTCCAAGGCATAATCTGGTGCAATATTAATGGACCGAATGATGTGTACACATGCAAAAACTTTCATTTGATGGACTGTTTACAACAAATATTTCATTGTTTGCTTTATTGTTTATCTGATATGATCTTGGGTTGTAATATTTGCACCTCCTTCTTGTGCGTTTATTGCATCCATGCAGTAGTTTTATATTTTGATTTTGGTAAATTTTTGCAGGTCCAATCTCCATCCCAACAATGAAAGAGTTTGATCACAAAGCGATGGGAAATTAGCTACGGGAAGAAAGAGAACGAGAAAAAAATCTAAAATTATTTTCACATTATTTACTAGGGCATTTTGTTAGAATCGTAGTCTTGTAAAATTGTATTAAACATAATACAATATTATGTAATACATTTTGACTTCATTATTCTATACATGTTTATCTTTATCTATTATCTGTGTACTCATGCTAATTGACATTTGTTTACTTTTTTAATATTATAATCAGTTTTAGTTTTATAAAATCTTAAGAGTTAAAAATTATTTATCTATATAAAAATACATATTATAGCAGGTATGGTATTTTGAAGATTATGGGAAATTGATAGGAATGCATTTCTACCATTCCAATATTGGAACACATTATTTCTGTTCCAGTATGAATGCAAAAAATAATTTGAACTGTTCCTTATTAGAAATATTTTATTGGTGTTCCAACACTGTCATGAATATAATGTGTTCCAAAAATCATCCTTTGGAACTCGTTATTAGGAACGCTTTGTACGTGTTCCAATACTGGCACGCATATAAAGTGTTTCAATAACCGTCATCTGGAACACTTTTATTCCGTTCCAAGAATCTGGCAGCCCAAAAATAGCCACGATATAAAGGCGTTCCAAAAATTGTTTGGAACATAATTTGTCCGTTCCAAAATGACCATTTTGATGGAGTGTCTCTCCTATCTACCTTCATAAACTCTACCACAACTTCCTCCACACTCCATCCCTCCCAATTCCGATCGCACCCCGGCACCCCCCGCGACACTCCGGACGGTTCGACACCTCATTCGAGGCACTTCCGTCGCGTCCAACCACCACCGATCGTCACCCAACGCCGCCGATCGTCACCCGACCACCGACCGGTCGCCCCAACCGCCGACCGGCCGCCCCGACCGTCGACCTGCCGCCCCGTGCCGACCGGCTGACCCCCGCGCGACCCTCCCCGCATGCCGCCAGCGCACCAGCGCTTCCTGCGCACGCCAGCCGGCCGCGCACGCCAGCACTGTCAGCAACCTGCGTGTCGTGCGCGTGCCGGCTCGCGCTTCCCGCGTGTCCGCGTGCCGCCCGTGCGCGCGCCGCCCGTGCGCGCGCTGATCCCACTCGCGTGCACCCCGTCCATGTGTGCCGAGTTCCGTCGCTTTGCGAGACACCGAGGCCGAAGCCACCCTTCGGTTCTCCTTCGTCAGACTTTCGGTAGACCTTCTGGACTTCTGTATTTAATTCCAGTAGTGAAACCCAACTTTCTGTCCGACCGAAATTGACAAAATGAAGCTCTGTCAATTCCGGGATAGTTAGTTTCCAAATTGTATCTGTGTTTGTTAATAAGATTAATTAAATCATTTGATGCGTAATAGTTAGATTATTAGTACTAATAATAATATTGATGCCGTTATAATCGTCGATTTATGTATATAATTATTCAGAATAAATATTAGATTTTATTAATAAAAGACTATGATTATTTCGTTAATAAATTATAGGCAGAATTAGATTCATTAGAACAGTTAATATTTTTAGGAAATAAATGTTAGTTATATTTCCTTAATAAATCATTTAATTATTCGCATAATTAAATATTTTCTCATTAATTATTAATGCAAATTATTTTTTATAATAAACTCGTTAAAAATATTTAGTTAGCTTTTGTCTTATTAAAATAAAGTTTTAAGACGATATTTAATTACTACTTTTAAATATATTCCTAAAGTGTCAAGTATTTATAACAAAATGATGCTCATAGTATTATAACTACTAAAATGGTATTTTTTTTTTATATATTTAAAAGTATCTATTAAAATACTATGGTTAGTTTATGTAAATAAAACAATATTTAATTTCAAAAGTACTTTTTCGGATATTTTATATAAGTAAATTTAATTAGAATATTAGTTTATGAAAAACCGTTTATTATGTACTAATAAATAAAATATAGTATTTCTCGCATTATTTATAAAAAAATAATAGTTTTATTAGAAAATCATTTTTACCAATTATTATACGTGGTTAAAAGTATTAAAAATAATTGTAGCTTTACTTTTCTAAAATATAAGCCTTGTTAATAATAAATTGATCATTAAGTAATAGTTGGCGTTATTAATTAAAACTCTTAGAATGGTTTCTAAACCAGATTATTAAATTAATGTAGGTTCCAGGGCCTAAGTCTGAGGCCGCTTTTCTTGTCCCCTTACGAGCATCGAAAAACCAAGACAAGTTTCATATTATTCAAACTTGTATTTTTAGTGATAATTAAATACTTTGCATCATTAGAAACATTATATCGACACATGACTCACGTGATCCCGTTCGGATCTAATTGATTGTTTGATTGACTTATTGACTCATTGACTTGGGATTGGGGAGTAGTGTTAGCACCTGATCTCGTTCGGATACAAGTTTACTAATATATATATATATATATATATATATATATATATATATATATATATATATATTCAAATTAATTTTTTTGGGTCCCTAAATTCTATGGGGCACTGGACGGTCGCCCTGGCCGTCCTGGACCAGGACCAGGACCAGGACCAGGACCAGGACCAGGACCGGCAACCACATTGTTAAACAATGAAATTAATACACTTAAAATCTTCTTCTACTACTTCTTCTTCCTTAATTTGTCGGTTTATCAGAATTGGCATGAGATATTAGTCAAAGAATTATCTTCCAAAGAGGTTAGAAAAAATAACGCTCACATAGTGTCATGTAGCCGAAAGAATTAGCTTACACGACGGATGGTCCCTACATATATAGAGGGAGAGCTACATATATAGAGGGAGAGCCCGGTGCATGTGCGCACCACATGTTCGGTATGTACTCAGGCAGGCTCCGCATTTCTCTCTGCTCTGCTCTGCAGGGTCTCGGTGTCGGTGAAGGTTCGACTCGATCAGCAGCGACAGTGGTTCAGACTTGAAAGTGTGTCATGTGACGCACCAACCTCTCCTGGCAGTGGCAGTGGCAGTGGCAGTACTGCAGCGACAACAGTCGGTGTCTGAGGCGTGCGAGCGAAGCGTTTCTGATATATGCTTTGGAAAGCGATAAAAAGAGAGAGAGAGAGAGAGAGAGAGAGAGAGAGAGAGCTAACAAAAGTCTTGGCTGCTTTTTAGTCATGGCCTACCTTTCAGCAGTAGGGCATTATGCTTCTTGCACAGTTTTTTCTTTGACTAAATAAAACAGAAAATTTTATATAGAGGATAAAATTAGGCATATTTACTTTCAGAAGTTAACAACAAATGTAAATAGGAGGATGGGGTGTTATAGAAGATGACGTCCAAAAAATTTCAAAAATTCTGTGCCATCTAAGATGGCGTCCAAAAAATTTCAAGAACTCGGTACCATTTAAGATGACGTCCAAATTAAATTAGAGATGGTTGGCGCCCTCTAAGATGGTGTCCCATTGGTTTCTGTCAATTTTTTTCAAAAAATTTCCTATAATGATAATATATTTATTTAAATTAGATAAAACGAAATGTGTTTGAAATTTTTTGAAAGAAAGAAATTTGTAAAGATATTATCCATTGGTTTGGTTTTTTGGGTTTAGTGTATTGGTTTGGGTTTTTATTTGTAAAGATAGTATCCATATTATATTTTGATTTATTATTATCTTTATTATATTTTTTGATATTACTAATAGATGTTTTATTATTATCTATTTGTTATTATCTATAAATAAAATTAAGCGGGGGATATCAAATCAAAATTTATTATTATCTAAATAAAATTGATTTTCACCCGTCTCAAATAAAAATCCAAACCAATATTTATTTATTTAGATAACAATAAATTTTCATTTGATGTCCCCATTTAATTTTATTTATAGATAATAACATATTTGAATAGATAATAACAAATCATCTATTAGTAATATCACAAAAAATATAATAAGGGCAAGAGCCACCCAAAAAAAAAACCTCAGCAAATCACAATCAAGCATTTCAAATCAAAAAGAAATATTTGAATTTGGCTCTTGGCCGCCATCGAAAACAAGATTCCAATTGGACGTCATCTTAGATAGTGTCACTCCCCATTCCCGGAATACGTAAATTTTTGATTTTTCATGTATATGGTATCTGGCACCTGTATCTTTATTGCATTTATCCTGTATTTGTAACTGGCCATGGCATGGAACAGTATCTCGTCGCGGATTAGTGTGCCACCCCTTGTCCTTGTCTGGTTGTAGGCGTGGTTCACTGTTTCGATGATAGGATTTCTGAACCGTGTTGTGGTTAGGATTTTATTTAATTAATTTAATTAGTTGTATCACGTAACAATTAACATGTCATTAGTCACATGGTTAGAGCATGTTTAGGGCTTAGGGTTTTCTTAAGCCAACCCCCCTATATATTGCATTTATTTAATATTTATCACGCATTTATTCCGTGTCTAATTTCTTTAATTTTATGCTAATTATTTTTCTGTAATTTGTTTCTGCCTTTACCTAGCTATTGGTTTATTTTGCTCATGTTGAACCAACTTGGTTTAACTTGGTTCAACATGATAAGCATGGATGGTCTAGATTGTGTAGGAAGGAATGGATGGTGGGAGATTAACATGACTTGCTATTTAAATCCCTCTTCTATTCTCTCTCCTCATAACTCTCATTTTCTTTCTTCCTCCACCAAAACCCTAGCTATTAGAGAGAGGCAAGTACATCTTGCACACCATGAGGGATTTCATGCATCCCCATTTATTTTTGGTCTATGTTGTTCATCTTCTCTTCCTCTACAAGTTTAGGTCTTGAAGTTCTTGATTTCCATGGATGGTTGGGTGTAGATCTAAGTTTTAAGTTTTGGTTTTTATGGTTTTGGTCTTCATATGAATTTAGGGTTTTGATCTATCAAACATTGTTGATTTCGAAATTAAGTGGTTCCATGTTGTAGAGAATTTGATTCTACTAAAGTTTGGCTTTTGAAAAGTTAGATTTCGATTTATTTTGTGGAAGTTATGGCAAAAAGAATTTTGGGTTCGTTCATATATATTCATCTGCAGCACGCACCGCGTGTCGCGGAAGGCGCACCGCATGTCGCAGAAGGCGCATGTCGCAGAAGGCGCATGTTGCAATGAAGCGCATGTCGCGGAAGGCGCACCGCATGTCGCAGTAGGCGCATGTCGCAGAAGGCGCATGTCGCAGAAGGCGCATGTTGCAATGAAGTGCATGTCGCAGTAGGCGCATATCATGTCGCGAATGAGCCGCATTAAGGCGCATATCGCAGTAGGCGCATATCATGTCGCGAATGAGCCGCATTAAGGCGCATGTCGCAGTAGGCGCATATCATGTCGCGCATGAGCCGCATTGAGGCGCATGTCGCAGTAGGCGCATATCATGTCGCAGTTGAGCCGCATGAGGCGCATGTCGCGGTAGGCGTACATCATGTCGCAGTTGAGCCACATGAGGCGCATGTCGCGGTAGGCGCATATCATGTCGCAGTTGAGCCGCATGAGGCGCATGTCGCAGTAGGCGCATATCATGTCGCAGAATATGCCTATTTTGGTTGTTTTTGACTATCATATGTTCTATTTTGACTGAATTGTGGCTAGAATTTCTTCCAACTCCTAACATGAATTTGTAGATCTTTTCCTTGGCTTCAAGAATATATTACCAACTATTTTGTACTAATTATGGACTCGACCATGTTTAATGCTAATTGACTTTCATGCCTTGTCACCATTAATAACGATGGTTATCTTGACTAAATTGATCATGCGTTCCTAGTTGGAACTAAGAGACTGGCTAGTCGTCTTATTGAAATGAATGAATGAGACACGTTCATGTAATAAACTATTGTACTCGATTAGTCGATCCCGAATATTGACATACAGGCACATGCAAGCTTCAATCTATTTATTTATTTATTTATTTATTTATTTTTCTACAAAAGTAGCATGTGTACTTGATGGTCAAGGCATGATTATCCCGTGGTTAGATTTGATTGTTATATTACGCTATGTAAAACCTACAACCTAGCCGCACTGGTATCGTTGTAGAGTTGCGCATATCGTACCCCGTACGAAAGTACTCATTTGAATGATCATGATCCACGGCATGGGATTTCACTCAACGTAGGGACTATTAAGTAAAATAAAATAATGATGGCATGGAGAGAATGGATTCCCGAGTTCTTACATGGCAGCCCTCCCGGGACTAGTAGTGCCCGCCAGGCCGGCTGGTTCCCACAGATACTGTAAATCTGCCACACGGGCAGGAAACAGTACCTGCTTTTATTATTATTCTATATTGTATATATATGACGGGCGTCCTGCTAGGACTCGTCTAATTCATGCTTGGCGCACCTGATTGACTGGATAGACTAGCCTTGCTCGCACATAGTAAGAACTGAGGAATTCCTAATTGCATAATTCCAGGATAACTTGGGACTCATAATAGCAAGCCGTAGGATTTGATTGGCCGTACAAGATGATTTGTTTGTGTACTGTACCTACTCTGTTGTCTAACTGGGATGATCAGAATGTCAGGACATGACGGGCCAACTTCTGTCCTTGTTTGGTTGGGAGATTGGTTCGAAGTGTCGTAATGTGATGTGAATCCTAGTAGCAAGCAGAGATCTATTATAATATTCTCTTATTACTGGTTTTAATTCCCTCATATCGTGCTTCCTTGTGGTACTTGCTATTAGAGGTCTAACCTCTCTGGTTTTGCATGGCCAGATTTAGAGCCGGTTCTCGAGGATCCAGCTTACTTCCACCTCCAAGATGGTCAACACTAGAGGGATGATCGCAGAAGGACTCGAGTGGGTCCCTTACTTCACCACTCGTTTTGTTATTTACTTTATACCGTAACCGTTTGGCACCGACATGTTAGTCGGATTGTCTTGTACTTACTTTTGCATAATTGTAATTAAGTCAGACTGCAGCTGATAACAATTGTGTACACCTTGCTATACCATCTGGCTATGTTTTGTAAAGCCAGATCTCAAGAACATTTTGACTGAGCGTTTGGGACGCCTTACTGCTTATTCTTACATGTTCTCTATTTCTGTTTTCTTGTTCGAATGATTGAGACAATAGATGTGAAGTGACCATAGTGAGACTTTCATGTAGTATGCACCCCCTCGTCTTTAGACAGCATTGATCGTATTATACGGTATTCATCTACCCGTAATACGTAGCTGGCTGAGTCATTCCCCCGCTCTCCAGTATTCTGGTTCTGGGGCGTGACAGATAGCGCCGAATAATGTGTAGGTTTTAGGCGCCATCTAAGATGGCATCGGGTTCTTGAAATTTTTGGGCGCCATCTTAGCGCATCTAAGATGGCGCCCCATCCTCCTATTTGTAATTTTCATTAAATCCTATTTTTTTAGGTAAATATACCTAATTTTACCCTCCTATATAAAATTTGTTGTAAATAAAAAGTAGCTCACTTCATTGCCGAGAGGTAGTGGCGGGCCTAGTCCAGGACAGATTGGACAACAGTTTAGGCCCAAAGATTATAGGGAGACCAATATAGACGTATCTCGAATAGAATAAGGATGTACTATAGGCCACTCTTTAAATCAAATTAATTGTGGTGTAGTGTTTATCATGTTAGCATTACATACTAGAGACTAGAGGTTCTTAGTTCAAATCTAGGTAGCAACTAATTTTTTGTTATATTTTTATTTTAGTTACTTAATTTTCATGTATAGAAGTTCCATTTTGGAATTTCGGCTCCGACCTCCATGAGTGTCACCTCCGTTTTTCGTTATAAATATTTCCAGTATACGTGTACGGAATCCCGACCCGTAGTTAGACTTGTCTTGCTTAGCTTGACCCTAGTTTAATCTTGCCTTGGTTTATTTTGGGTTCATCCTGGTTCGGCTTGGCTTGGCTTGGTCTATTTGGTTGGGCTCGGTTGTTAGGACTTGACCCAACATGCTAACCCCCCTTTTTATAAGCCACCAACCCCTTTCTCTCTCCTCATTCACTTCTTCATTTACTTCTTCTTCTTCTTCCTCTATTAACTCTCTCCACCTACCAAGAGCTTAGGCAAGTGCAACTTGCTTCATGGAGGAACTCAATTTATGTTGTTCCATTTTCTTCCTCACGAGATTCTAAGACACATTAGTACTTAGCATTTTTAATTTCCATGGTTCATTTCATGTAGATCTAAGTTTGTTGTATTTTTGAATTTTTTGGGTTTTGATCTATCAAACTTTGTTATTTTCAAGTTTTGATTGTTCCAGAGAATTTTATTCTACCCCATTTTGACCTATGGAAGTCCGGATTTTGACTTTAAATGAAGGATTAATGGAGCTTGAAGCCATGGCTTCCATGGTTCTTCTTCTCTGATCTTTGGAGAAGAAGAACAGTCTTTTTGTGGCAACTGTCATGCGGCCAGCCTTATGCGGCAACCCCATGCGGCCAGCCTCATGCGGCAATCCCATGCGGCCAGCCTTATGCGGCACCCTCATGCGGCCAGCCTTATGCGGCAACCCTCATGCGGCCAGCCTTATGCGGTAACCCTCATGCGGCCAGCCTTATGCGGCATCCCTATGCGGCCAGCCTTATGCGGTAACCTCATGCCGCCAGTCTTATGCGGCATCCCTCATGCGGCCAGCCTTATGCGGCAACCCCATGCGACCAGCTTTATGCGGCAAGCACGATGCGGCCAGCCTTTTGCGGCAATCTCCATGCGGCCAGTCTTTTGCGACAACCCTCATGGTAGGGTTATGTGTTGGACGTGGCATGATTTCAATATTGGCATGACTTTTACATGAGCACGACATGATAATATAGGGATAGAACACGATAGTGACCTGTCATGGTGCACTCTTGACAAATAATATGACATGATAGTGGCCCGTCGTGGCGCACTCTTGATAAGTAAACCTAACATGATATTCCTCGATATGCTGTTGCGATGGCTAGCATGACATGACAAGAATGAATGGCCTGGACACCGTGGACAATTGTGTTTGTATAAATGAAACAGTATTGTCTTGCATCATGTCTAAGGCAGGGACCTCTGAGTACCACGGTCAGGGGAACCTACTGAAACTGGCTAAGGCTAGTAACTAGAATAATCCAGTAGTCATGAAGAGATTTCCCAACTACACGCAATCTCGTTTTATGGGCGCCCCATCATGGGATTTATAGCCTGCCGTCGAGTAGGGCACATTGTCATGTGTTGCACCCTTCAGGCTACTTAAGAGTACATGCATTTCCTGGACGATGTACCCACATGAACTCAACCCCTAATTGCGTCCGGGTAACCTGGATGGTCTGCAGAGCTTGTGGCTGTTGGAATAATCTTATTGCATATTGTTAGTAACTAGGCATGTGATAACCCTAGTTAGTTAAAGTATCAAGCCGTACTTATTGCTTGGTCGTGAATGTTAGATGGAGTCTAACCAGTCTAGTCTTGTCCTGTGTAAACCCCCTAAATTTATATTTAAATTTTTTTTATATAAATTGAGTATTTAAAATTTTTACTTGGTATTTGTACGTCGCATAGTCGTATTACACGTCGCGTACGAATTTGTCGTATGGGACGTCGCGTATGAGTTCGCATTTTCGTATGTCTCGTCGAGTGCGAATATGTGCGAGGTACATATTTTTGTAAAATATTTTTTATTAGAGATTTTATTTATATAGAAGAATTTTAGTTTTCAAAATAATATGATAAATATTTTTATTTTGTATAAAAGATTTATTTTGTTCGTTGTTTAAAAATAAGTAGAGATTTGGAAATTTTTGGTTATATGAAATGTGTTTCAAATATTTTGCAAAATTTGGAATTTATTATTAACATATTTTTGTTAATTATAAAAGCTATTTTAAGATTTAATATTTAAGTAATATTCTTTATTTTCGAAATTAATTAATGCTATATTTTAATATTTATGGAAAAGATATTTAAAATTTTGTTGTATTTAATATTTGAATTATTTTGATAATTTAAATTGGGAAAAGATTTTACTTTAAATTAAAGGAAGTTTATCTAGACCGATTTAATTTTGATTGCTTAAATTCTAAATCAATTTAAATAAAAAGATGGAATTATCCATCGGGGATTAAACTATTGCAAGTCCTTATCCAACTGAAAATTCCTACCTCATATATAAGGAGAGGTACTCATCCATATATTGCTACCATTCACAAATTTCTCCCAAAATTATTTTTCCACAACGTGCGTGCATCGTGTCCGTGCCAACCCAAGCCAGCGTGCATCGTGTCTGTAAATCTGATTCCAGCTTCAGTACAATGATCCACGTCGTGTCGGACAGCCCCCGACACGATGACATAAAATCTAATCCTACGCCCGATGCCGTTCTCCGACTCCCCGTCACCCCGCTCACCAAATTTCCGACACCACCATCATCAATATCCCACCATCGCCAGCACCACCCCGTCATCCTCTCGACCTTCGGCCAATTCCCGACCCGTTCTGACACAACCACCGTACCCCTATTCTTAGCCAAAATTGCCGACCATACCCCCTGACCTCATAAAAGGCAACAACTGCCATCGCCACACAGCACTCCGCCACCAACGGCGATACCCCAAAACCAACATCACCACCGACACCCAGAAAACAAAGAAGGCAAAAACTAACCTAACCCTCACCAGACCGCCGCTCCGGCGTCGACCGCTGCGCCGAGCCGTACTCCGCGTCTCGTCCGACGCGTCACCACCTCCGCCGTTACCTCGGGAGCTGCCACTGCCGATTGCTCGTGCGTGGCCATTTTCCTCCGCTCGATCCTCCGTCCTGCAGCGCCCGTAGGCGCGCGTGTCACCTTCGCCGACCACCAGAGGTCTCCGCCTCCGCGACGCCTGACCGCGCCGCCCCGCCCCGCTCACGGTTGATCGCCGGTGCCAGAAGCCGTGCTCGGTGCAGCCGAGCATTTTCTCAGCCCGGCATCCTCCTTCCACCGTGCTTCGGCCACCTCGCCGCGAGCCGGCCATCCACCGCGGCCGGCCACCGCACAAGGCCTTCTTCCCCTCCCTCTCTCGCCTGCTATTTTCCCCGCTCCCCGCCATGCGACTGCCGAATGCCACCCCACGTCAGCGAGCGCCCCGCCGTGCGCGCCACTACGCGTAGGACCTCCTCCGCAGTCGTCGTCGCCTCCATCGGAGCGCCCGCCACCCGTGAAGCCCA
This sequence comes from Iris pallida, assembly GCA_029216955.1. Classification (NCBI taxonomy): domain Eukaryota; kingdom Viridiplantae; phylum Streptophyta; class Magnoliopsida; order Asparagales; family Iridaceae; genus Iris; species Iris pallida. Next base: position 511,302 of record JANAVB010034889.1, on the reverse strand, counting down.
CATCGGCCGCCCAGCTCCACTAGAGAACTCCGTCGGCGCCGATCGCCGCCCTCCGCCGAATCGAGGTAAGAAACCCTCTTTTTCCCTCTCTCTCACTCTTACTGTATAGTATTGGGAAAGGAAGCAGTTTATAACTGTTTGAATCCTTATTTATCATTATTATTATTATTATTAGAACTATTATTATTATTATCATCATCATTATTATTATTATTATTATTATTATTATTATTATTATTATTATTATTATTATTATTATTATTATATTACTGTTATTATTATTAATATTTTGGAAAAATATTTACATATTATTTTATAGGATTATTATCATATTTTGGAGAATTATAAATGTACTCATATTTACTAGATGTAAATTTCCTGATTATAAACTAACTTCTAGAATTTTTATTTATCTAATTAAATATAGTTTTTCTATCTGTAAATCTATAATTTCACAAACTTAGAATATGTGTGGCATAAAATGTTTTGTGTATTTTTCAAGTATTTAATGTATAAATACTTTTGAACTAATAAAAGGGCAATTTCCAAAAAGTTATCATATCTTGTTTTCAAGTAATTATATATATACATATATTAAAAAAAATATTTACTTAGTAATATAGTTTTGACCAAAAATAATTTTTCGAGATTCTTGAATAATTTCATATGATGTTACCAAATTTATACAAGGATTTTCTAGTATTTACGAATGTTTACCAAGTATTTTTAGATAATAAAAGCTAGTTTCAAACATTATATGTAATTGCTAAAATAGTTTTACCTAAAATAATTTTGTTCACAATATTCAAGTATTCATCAAAATTATTATTTTACCAATGTACTTTTCGAGTAATATAAAATATTTTCAAAAATATTATATTATTCTACTTCTGCAAATTTCTTCTAAATTATCCCCTTTGATCATGACTAATCACTCATTCCTATTTCCTCGCGAAATTGGATCCTGTTTGCACCAACCATGGTTATTGGACGCAACAGAACATGTCAGAACATTACACCACACCAGGCGTTCCCCCAGGCAAGACACGTTGCCTTTATTGTTTAAATTTTCTGCTCAATATCATGCATGTTTTGTTTATTTTCCAGTTGTTTCTTTCTAAATTATATGTAGATACAAATTACTATATTTTATGCAATTGGCTTAGAGTTAAGGGACTACCGTCAAATTTAGTGTGTTTCATTGACTTGTCACGATTGTACACAAGTTGTGCGTGAGAGTTGTGAGTAACATATAGAGGTCACTTGCGTGTGGGTTGATCCTCCGTTCGCATGTGTAGGAATAACTGTCAATAGATGCATGTTAGAAGACTTGACAGTTATCTATTATAAAACAATGTGGTGGAAACGATACGGGTTTGTGTGTCATGGTTACGACACACGTATAGTATCATTAGGGGAGGGGAATGCTACTAGCGTAGGGACTACATTTATATTTACACACATTTGGGAGATAGTGTCTCGAATGAGCGCTACGTGTTACCCGGTCGATAGTGTCTCGGATGAGCGCTACTTGTTGGCCACTCTTTATTACTTGCTTGTGACAGCCCCTGCGTAGAACGTTGTCCTCTAAAGTGCAGTCCATATAGAATGGTTAGGAACCTTTACACTACCAAAATTTGTCGATTTAGCGACGGCCAGATCCGTCGCCAGTCCGACGGGAATTTCTATTAGCGACCGATCACTGACGGGTTTTGACCAAAAAAATCCGTCGGCAATCAGCTCGTCGCTAATAACGGTCCGTCGCTACGTAGTCGTCAAGCGACGGACTAGCGACGGCATTTCGACTTCACAATACGAAGTATTAGCGACTACCTTCCGACGGACTGGCGTCCATTTCAAGTATTAAATACTGAACTGTTTAGACAATAGCGACGTAAAGTTCCGTCGGTAAACCGTCGTAATAGCGTATCGGAGTGTATCGTTCCGTCGCTAATCCGTCGATCGCCGTCGATAACAAAGGACGGATTAGCGACGGTTTGCTGACGGAAAATCCGTCAATCAGGTTCTGGAAATGCTTGGCATTTCCAGCACCATGGCGACGGAATAGTCGTCGCTAATCTGTCGCTACGCCATCGACAGAGCGACTGATTAGTGGCTGATTATCCGTCGCCATGGTTCTGAAAATGTCAAGCATTTCCAGAATCTTGTCGACGGATTGTCCGTCCCTACGCCGTCGTGAGGGCGACTGATTAGTGGCTGATTATCAGTCGCCCTGGCGACGGATATTCCGTCGCTATTCCGTCGAACTATATACCATCAGAACCTTGCCGACGGATATTCCGTCAATTATCCGTCGCTAACTGGAAACAGTTTCAAATCTCTAGTTAGCGATGGCTCATCCGTCGAAAATCAGTCGGAAACAGAGAATATTCGTCGCTAACCAGTCACTAGTCCGTCGCTAACTGAGATTTTTTGGAAAAAAAAATTGCAGCACTTTCCATGTTCACAAAAATATGCATAAACCAAACCAATATATAACGCACACCAATTATCCAACAATCACATAGACCAAATATATAATGCACACCAATTATCCAAGAATCACATAGACCAAATATGCACATACGAATTTAATGCACACCAATTATCCAAGAATCACAGACCAAACCAAATTAATAGAAAATAAACATCAATTATCCTGAAGAGTAACATAATATCCGGTGCTATAATCCGATTATAGCACAATTAATCCAAAGCTCTTACAAATATTCCAAATTTTCTTAATACAATATTTTAAGAAGAATGAGGAGGTTGATTGTCCGGTGGTGGTAATCCCAGCTGCGACCAACGAATATACTCCTCCACTAGGTACGGCGGCAAGCCGTTGTAGACACTGCTCGAAAGTCGGCGTAGCTGCTCTGGCGACATGAGATCCAGGAGTGACGTCACAGTCGTAGGCGGTACCACAGGGGCATCAGGGTTGAAAGAAAGATGACCCACGGAAGAAGGACCGACACCAGCAGTCGACGGACCAGTAGAAGACGGACCAACACCATCAGCAGACGGACCGGCAGCAGCAGACGGAGGCGGAAAGTACGTAGCAAATTGCTCCCGCAAGGACGATACCGCCTCGTGCAGCTGCGTAAGCTGCGACCTAACATCATCGTCTGCCGGGGCCACGGAAGGAGGCGGTGTCGGTGGAAATCTCTGTGTCGCCATGTGCAACGGTCCTAGGGAGCCGAGTCCGTACAGGAGCCCTTTCTTAAAGCCGCCTATGGTATCTACGAACAAGTCGTTACAAGCGGCCAAAGAAGAAGGCGTCCGGGAGGGCGTCGTTTTACCGACATCCTCGGTGTCAGTTAACTGAGCCCGATTAAGGGCCTCACGATACGCAGCCTATCAAATGAATGTGTTTATATTATAAGATTTACCTAAGTTGTAATCTAAATCCTATGTTTCACTAAGTTAAGTGTGAATCCTAAGTTTACCTAAGTTATAGTCCGAATACTTTTAATTCTAACGTAAATCTCATAAACATAAGTACTTACATCAGTCTCCTTGGCCCTCTCGTCGACGAAGCTCACGTCCTTCCGTCTTTTGTGCGTATGATGGAACACGTCGTGCATGGTGATCGATTCTGGCGCCCTTCCCTCCTTCATCGCCCGTTGGGCCTGCATACGAAATTTTCGTAGAACCTAATTAACTCCTTTAATTAATAATACCTAATTCGATAGTAAAATAAATTTACGGTAGCTCACCAGATCAGCAAGCGTCGCTGCGTGGGGCCTTGATCCCCCCGTATGAAGGCCCGCGGCCTGTCGGTTCGCCTTCGCCTTCTCCGATTTCTCCTTGTACGCAGGGGTATCCATCATACCTAAGAGGTCCTCATAATACTCCTGCCGGATCCAATTCGGCCTCGTATGCCCCATTTTCAGGTCATGAATCATATCCCGTATCTTCTTCGAGGCAGCGCTTCTGTAGGTCCTGCGGATCGCGTCCTCGCGATGGGGGGGCCACCAGTACGTCGTCTAACATAGAAATTTAATTATCACGTAATTTAAAAAATGGTTGATTAAAGAGTAACTAATAATTAACCAGAAGATATAGATATATACCCTCAACTCGTCGAGCCAGACGTACTTTACGTTTAGGAGCACCGACAAAAAGTTGAGGTAGGGACCGTGGAAGTTAGCCCTGATAATTTCTCCAAGAGCCCTGCCAACATTAAACGAAAAAAACCAACAAAGAAGAAACGACTGTATTATTAACTTGAATAAATGAAAGAAATTTAATAAATTATCTTAAATTTACTTACGAGGTCCCCGCGGGCCATAGCTCTCGTCGGAACTCGCCTCTCGGCCTCTCTGGTGCCGTCGGAGGATCCGCGGGTCTGCGCATGTACTCCCCAGTAACCGGATGGAACCGAGTATGGGGGTACTCCGGGGCCCACTGTGCAGTAACTGAGGCATCCCCTGGTGGATCCGCTGCTGGTGGTTTCGATAGCGGAACGGATCCGCTAGCAGATCCGGACTCATGCCTCGATGAAGTGGTCGATCGAGGGCAGGATGCGTCTGTGCCCGGGGTACTCTTCGGGTCGGGGTCGCTCGATGGGGTCAAATCCCGGGAACTTTGAATGCGACCACGACCACCAGCACCACCACCACCACCACCACCACCACCACCACGGCCAGCCATCATGACCTGTAAATAGAACACATAAACATAATTAACAATATAAAAGTGTAAATGGATATAAAAAAAAATAAACTAAAATATACATACCACCAGTAGGAAGACGAGTGCCGCCGCGACGAAAAAGACTAGGAGTGCCATCTGCAATAAGTAAATAATCGAATGAAAAACGCATGAATTCACGTAATTGCTTTTATGAGGTCAAACTTAATTCACGTAATTGGAAGTGTTTTTAATATACAACAATATTTAACCTAATCATCGTCTTCGTTCTCATCCTCAGCCTCGTCTTCATCATCATCCTCCTCATCCTCATCCTCATCCTCATCCTTATCTTCATCGTCGATTTCATCTGTATCATCATCCCCATCAAATTCTTCTTCTTCTTCTTCTTCTTCGTCTTCTTCTTCTTCTTCTTCTTCTGCCTCAATATTTGGGACAAGACGCCTCTTTCTCCCTAGTTGACAGCTAAGTCTTGTGTATCAACCTCTTCCTCCCCTCTATTTTCCTCAACAATATCTTCAACATCCATTGTATCTGAGTGTTGTCCCAAGTATTGGGACTTTTCGATCTGGTCCTCTTGGTATGCTGGGTCTCCAACATTGAATGTATTTTTTGATTTAATCTTGCATACTGCCTACCAGTCAAATCGATCTCTACGACGCCTTGGGTAGCTTGTATAGTAGACTTGAACAGCCTGATTTGCTATCGCAAATGTATCGGACCCTCTATACCTCCTGCGATGATTTATATCGACGAATCTAAATTGTTTATCGATTCTCCAACCGATATTTGGTGTCGTATCGAACCACTCACATTTGAACATCACAATATGCATATCATATGGGCCAGTATATTGTAAATCTACAATATCCCGAAGCACTCCATAATAGTCAAAGTCCGGCTCGTCGTCATAGATGGTGCCTCTTATGCAAACACCGAAATCCTTGGTACTGATGCCATCATTGATAAATTCGACATTTATAGCATTCTGAGTTGACTTAAACTTGAAGCCATTAACGACATAGCCTGGCCAAGTCTTTATTTGCTTCTTCGGTCCCAATGCCAGATAACGAACACTCTCATGAGTGAGTGTTGTTTCAGGCAATAAAACTAGTAAACAAATATTTATAATTTAAATGTTTCAGATTATATATTTATAATCTCAATTATAATTACAGTTACTTACGTATTTGCGAAACCATGACGGAAATGTACAATCAACCTCTCTTTGAAGTCCCTCATCGGTAATATCGGGTGTCCTCATTTTGACTTCATCTCTAAATACACTATTAGAGAAAATAAGAATATATAAGTGTAGTCACTTACTTCATCAAATTCGAGATTATAACGAGTGCAAGTGTACTGACTTACTTCTCCAAATCTCTCACTTCTTGTATGTCACAGTTTAACAAGACATATCGGTGAGCGGCATCATACTCGTCGTCTGTCAACCACCGTCTTTTACTAGCCCCAACAGGCTTGCCCCTTACATTGAATATTCCTCCATCCTCAAGTCCTCTTCATTCCTTTGAGGTCTATTTCGATTTGTCTTAACATGAGTATCAAAATAAATGGAGCAGAAGTTTGACACCTCTTCGATAAGATATGCTTCGCATATCGAAGCCTCTATATGAGCTTTGTTGCCAACTTTCTTCTTTAGATGGTGTAGGTATCTAGAGAGACAAATTATCTTAAGAATTAAGAAAGAATTTTAAAACATACTGAAATTCAACTTAAATTATATCAATTTTTATGTACCTTTCAAATGGGTACATCCATCGATAATGAACAGATGCACCGACACGGGCTTCGTATGCTAGATGAATCGGTAGATGCTCCATGCTGTCGAAGAAGCTAGGAGGAAATATTTTCTCCAACTTGCAAATTGTTAAGATAATCTTCTCCTCAAGTTCAACCATGTGTTACACAGTCAACTTAGTTGAACAAATATCCCTAAAAAATATTGATAGTTCGGCCAAAGGAACCCATACAGCAGAAGGCAACAACTCTTTCAAAGCAATGGGCAGTAATCTTTCCATAAACACGTGGCAGTTATGACTCTTCATTCCCGTTAGCTTGCGTTCATTGAGATCAACGCATCTAGACAAATTCGACACATAGCCGTCGGGAAATCTTAAAGTAGATACCCACTTGCAAATTATTAATCTATCTTCCTTGCTTAATGTGTATTGTGCTATCGGCTTACTTAATTGTCCAGCAGCTCTCCTTTGTATCAAGTTCAGATAAGGACGCTTGCATATCTCGGCAATGTCTTGTCTTGCTTTTGGATTGTCCTTCGTCTTTCATTTAATGTCCATGACGGTATTGAAGACATTATCGAACGCATTCTTTTCGATATGCATAACATCAAGATTATGCCTTATAAGATTATCTTTCCAATAAGGCAAGTCACAGAAGATACTCTGTTTGGTCCAGTTATGGGTTTGTCCGAACCCATCGACACGATTGTTCGATGGATCTTCCATTACAGTAGGCAAGTCCTTTACATCTTCCCAAATATCGTATCCTGATAATCTGGCAGGCGGATGAGAAAATTCTTGTTTTCCAGCTCTGAACGCGTCCTTGTTCGTTCTCCAAGGATGACTCGCGGGCAGAAATTGACGATGACAATCAAAGAAATAAGTTTTTCCTCCATGCTTAAGGCGGAATGCCTTACTATTTTGCATGCATATCGGACAAGACAGGGTGTCGTGAGTACTCCATCCCGACAGCATACCGTATGCGAGAAAATCATTGATTGTCCACATCAATGAAGCTCTCATCTGAAACTTCTGTTTCCTGGAAATATCATAGGTCGTGACGCCGATCTCCCACAGCTGTTTCAGCTCATCCACCAACGGCTGTAAATATATATCGATATTCTTCGTCAGATTTTTGGGACCCGGTATGATATCTGTCAAGAACATATAAGGAGTCTTCATATACATCCATGGTGGCAGATTGTAAGGGGTCAGAATGACCGGCCAACAGGAGTATTGAGATCCCGACTGCCCAAAAGGGACGAATCCATCAGAACATAGCCCCATGCGTACATTTCTAGGCTCTACAGCAAAATCTGGATGGCGAAAATCAAAATATTTCCACGCCTCTCCATCCGAAGGATGTGACAATTCTCCATCGCCTTTTGTGCGTTCTTCGTTGTGCCACGTCATGTGTTCTGCTGTATTCTGAGACATATACATCCTCTGCAAGCACTTTGTGATCGACAAGTAATGCATATACTTGTAAGGACGTCGTTTTCTAGTTGACTTTCCTTTTCCCCTGACTTCCTTGTAACGATCCGTATTACAGAAGCTGTAACTTTCTACATCATCATTCTCCTTGTAGTACAACATGCATCCGTTGCGACAATAATCTATCTTGTCGTACCCCAGTCCCAGTTGTCGGACCATCATCTTCGACTTGTAGAAGTTTTTTGGAAGTACTTTTGATTCCTTCGGTAACACCTCCTTCATTAGTTGTGTAATCCGATCATAGCAAGTTTGTGGCAAGTTAAAATCGGACTTTATGTTCAACAACCGCATCGTCACTGACAGTACGGAATGTGGCTCACAACCAGGATATAAAGAAGTTTCAGCATCCTGAAATATATCATAGAACTCCTTCGCCTCGGGATTAGGATCCTCCGGATCAAAATTAGGCCCTGCCGCGTCGTACACCATATCTCGTGCAAGGTTCTACACGTCTCCATAATCAACGGAGCATTTGTCGTCATCGACGACAAAATCCGCTGCAGCATTATCATCAAAAGCAAAAGTAGCAGCATTCGTAACCTGTCTTTCCGTATATAGTTCACCTTGCGATGACCACAGGCCGTAATCACGTACGAAACCCTTACGGGTCAAATGATCTCTTACACTCACCACTTCTTCGTAACGTCTATTGCGACAATTACGACATGGACACTTGATTTTGTTACCGTCCATAAACTGAGCTTTGCTCATGGCATACTTAAGAAACACTTCCACGCCTGCTAGAAAATCGTCACTCGCACCTATTCTGCTCTCGTGTTGTCGTTTGTACATCCATGTACGATCAACGAAATAACGATCTATCACAGATTGGATGTAAAAATCTGTATAGTAAGACAAACTAAACAGAATTAGTATATAATCATGTAACTAGTGGATCCGCTAGTATTCTAGCTCGAGAAGAGAAAAATCTAAGTACAGTTGTTACTAATAGTTCGATACCGATAGCTTGATACCGATACCGATACCAATAGTTCGATACCGATACCGATAGTGCGATACCGATACTGATAGTCCGATACCGATAGTGCGATACCGATACCGATAGTACGATAGTATGATAGTCCGCTAGCGATACCGATAGTTCAATACCGATAGTCCGATAGTTCGATACCGATACCGATACCGATAGTCCGATACCGATTCTTCGATAGTCTACTAAGTCGAAATGATTCCTCTTAAACATCGAGCATGTTATACACGGTTCAACTTGACGAGTTCTTAAATATTTTTGTGGTGTTGTATGCTTGCAGCAGCAAATCATGTTTTAGAGTCATTATAGGTCAATTAATCAAACTGAGTCAATCTATCTATTTCTAAATTGCAAGAGTCCACTTCTAGGATATGGGAGCTATATCCTAAATATCTAGTCTAAAATTAACTTGGTTAGGATACTAGAGTGTCCTTACTATCTAGCAAGCACTACCTTAGTCTAGTCACACTAGCATTAATTACCTATAATTCCTACCATGTCTACACTCACACATTACACCCCAAGCCGTCCTGCATGCTAATAGGCATGGTAGGCCTGCCTTCATTCCTCACTCTCTAAAGCACACATACACATATATATGTATATCACAGTTAGATGTATAGATATATACATCTATATAGAAGCACACAACTGATACATCTATATAGAAGCATACAACTGATACATCTATATAGAAGCACTGAACTGATATCACAGTTAGATGTATAGATATATACATCCATATTCACATTTACTAATCCAAACACCACCAAACTAATGGATAACACCCAATATGGATAACACATTATTTAGCCAATATATAAACTCAGATGAATTTGAGAAGCAAAACCCCCGCCGCCCCAAGCCCGCCGCCCAGCCCCCGATGCCCCCGCCCCAAGCCCGCCGCCCAGCCCCCGACGCCCCCGCCCCAAGCCCGCCGCCCAGCCCCCGATGCCCCCGGCCCAAGCCCGCCGCCCAGCCCCCGACGCCCCCACCCCAAGCCCGCCGCCCAGCCCCCGATGCCCCCGCCCCAAGCCTGCCGCCCAGCCCCCGAATGTTCCCAAGCCCGCCGCCCCCGCTGCCCCTACGTCGACACCGCGACAGAGAGAGAGAGAGATCGAGAGAGAGAGAGGGGATTACCTTCGGGAGAGAGAGAGGAGAGGATGCCGATGCCGATCACTGAAGCCGCGGGAGAGAGAGAGGAGAGAGAGTAAAATTGGGGGAAATGCAAAAAGTTTCTCCCGCCGTTTCAATTTAAGTCTTGAACGTATATTTAGCGACGGAATAGCGACGTCTTAGAATCCGTCGCCCGGTGGTCGCTATTTTTGATACTTGCCGACTGAATATCCGTTGCTACGTAGTCGCAGAAATGTTCCGCCAATTCTCTACACAATTTCTGCCAAATAATCGACTACGTAGCGACGACTAACGATCCGTCGTTATATCTCCGACACCCTAGCGACGGATGTGCGACCTTTCTCCTCCCTAAAATTAAAATAAAAAATGTAAAGGCGTGTGGTCTGTAATCCGTCGGCGAGCGGCCACGAAGCCGTCGCTAACGCCGACTGAAAATTTCCATCGCTAATTGTCCGTCGCTAATTTACTGTATTTTGGTAGTGTTACTCATGCTTACTTTTCTGTTGAGCTTTTATTATTCAGTTTATTGGCATGATATTATGTGTCTTGTTACGTCCCTCTGAGGACCTGGTGATCTCTCCAGGTGTGTGTTACCTGATTTCTTGCAGGTGCTCTAGCTAAGGCCATGTCTTCCTTCCTTCGGAATGATTGCTCTTGGACTCGTCACTTGCTCTCGCTTGCTCAATTCTTTCCTTGTATATTTTTTCATATTTAATTTAGTTGGTAGTAGATTTGTCTCCGTCCAACTATTGTGTACTTGACAAACTCAAAGTTGCTTTTATATCATTATTTATCTTCGTGGATGAGATTTAGTGTCTTGGCTTTCTATATTTACAGCTTATGTATACATACGAGCCGTATATTTACTCATATGTATACAGCTGGCATAATACATATCTAGTCCCAAGTATTTTGGGACTGGGGCGTGACATATTTTTGTGGTGCCCCATGCAGGTCAAGTTTGCCGTTTCGGTTACATGACTGTACTGAGCGAGCCTGCAATATAGGATTAGAATCTAGGATTCTCATCGACATACTTGATCACCTTCCTTGACCTTCCTTGATTTCCATATTTCGACTCCCGTGGCTTCCCTTGATTTTTGCATCTTGCTTGAACTCTTTCTACCAACACCCTATCATCTCGTGCTTAAACATGGTTAGAAAGATGACTACACTACTATATACTTATTGGTCAACCCTATGGCTAGAAGGATTATATTGACAAATAATATCCATTGAGGTTATATTTGAGTATAAAGGCATTTATTTTTCCTAGAGATATGATCTTAAGGATTAGTTAATTCCAAGTTGGGTTGTAGCATATTACCGCCTTCAAAGGATAGTTAGAATTTTTACAAGGTGGTATACACAAGAGGATAGCTAGATCGAGAAAACGAATTTTTGAATTACGAAAATTTTGAAATGGTGAAATAGTTATGATTTATTAGGGATATAAAATCGATTGAGAAATAACTTAAGTTTTTGTGACGCATGATCTACGATTAACTTTAAAAGTTTGGATTGTAATATTATAAAGTTTATCTCGAGATTATTTAAGGAGTTTTAATTATGATTTTTAGACAACTAGAGAAGACGAAAGTTTAGTTTGAGAGAGCTTGAGGTTTAAAATTGAGTCGTACGATTTATAAGTTTATTTAATGATGGTAAAATTTTGCTTAAATATTTGGAGGATATGAAAGTGACTTTGAAGGAAAAATTCAAATTTTAAATTGTGTCATATGATCTATGATTTAAAAAGTAAATTAGATTTCAAGTTTAAAGCCTTGATTATGGATATTTAAATTTTGGTAAAAAAAAAATTTAATTTGAGTTACATGATTTACGATTGATGAAACGGGCTAAGAGTTTATCTCGAGGTACATTTGAGAATTGGAAAATTTTAAAAGTAATGGCTTATTATGAAAATTTAGTTGTGCCGTATTAGATATGATGAAGGTTATTTAGAATTTATTTAAAGGAAATTAAACTTTAAGTTATGATTAAATACTCGATGGAGTATCTTGAGATTTTATTTCGAAACTATTGAGGAATTTGAAATTTAAAATTTGATCATATATTGGTAGAGGACCAAGAAGCAAGCAAGTCATCCTAATGGGATACAAGCATTCCTCATTAATTGCTATGATAGTAGTATGTACTCGAGTGTAGTTAAGTCATCTACCAAACTATGTGAAGATATCTCAATCTTGACTCACTCGACATTCCCTCAAACCTAGATTTTATCGTGAATTTCCAACCATTTGAAACTTGAGAAATGATTAGATTGTTCCTTAATTATACTCCATCTAAGTGGCTATTATATCTTTAGAAACTGTATTTCTAACTTATTTTACCTTGATTTACTAGAATCTGAATTATCATTATTTCATGCCTTAGCTTGGTCATTTATTTTTGTGCGTTGATCATTATCTCATGAACTCCCACTTTCTATTTTAAATTCTTTTGTGTCCTTTACCGTGACTTGGGTATTTGTAGCACAACACTAGACTTTTTTATCCAACAAATTTCATATGCAAGACCTAGACGAGCCCACCTTCATGTAGGTATATATGTCCCGCTAAAACGTGTCTTCTTGTACTCTAATTTCTTGATACGACTTTCGGGTCGAATAAGCTAAACTGTAACATTTACCATGATACCGATATATTTACCGACTGTGGATCTCGACTCAATTCCTTCAACCCGATCTATGATAGTGTTCTACTTAATTCCTTAAATGCTTAGCCTGTGCTTATTGTTAACCCGTGCCTTTTATTTTTGTGCATTATCTTAAATTGCTTAGGCCCTTAAATGTTATTTTCGTGCAGAACTTAGTATTTATTATCCAAACCCTATCACGACCATTGAGCCTAACCAATACTTTCTTCTAAATCATTTTGATTTTCTCTTCAAAAATTTTACTTTGATCTGCTGTTATTCATGCGACCTTGCTCTTGTGATTCCTTGGGCTTAGATAAAGATTTGATCATGACACCCTTTAGTTAGACAGGGGCTAGATTGGAAGGGATCATAAAGGATATTAGTGGCTTAATCAAGTAAAATGATACGTGATTATGAGACATTAGTTAAATGTGCTATTTGATTTAGAGGTGTGATATTATGTTTGGAAAGATCAAAGGATAGTATATTTGCGAGTGCCAAAAGGTTTGAGATTAATCCAAAGTTGAAATGAAGTTTATGTTTGGTGCATAAGGGATAAAATTTTCTTTATGTTGATAAATAAATCTAAATTTTCTAGAAGAGTTTGACTTTTACTTCAACTATCTTGACTAAAGATTTTGAAATTTGAATTTCAAGGAAATTAAAGCTTGAGGAATGCGCATATTTATGTTGGAAAAGAAGGATAGAGATTCATTGAATATCTATTTTGAGGAGAGTATGAATGGCGAAATCTATTTGGAGAAAATATCTATGATATGATGGAGAGAAGTAAAATTTAAATTTATTTTTGGACTTATCTAATTTCGATCGTTCGGATAGCGGATTCGTTATATAAATATAGTGGGAATTCGGGATTTTGTGAGTAAACTTTGGAGGTAAAAAAATGTGGATTACAAAATTTTGTGAAGAATAATAGACGAAAGGTTGAATGCGAAAAGACATTGATGAATATATCGATGGGTATGACAATATCAAAAACACAAGTTGAATTTTGAAGATTGAATATAGAAAGGCCTTGGTGATTATGCCAAGAGTTATGGCAATATCAAAAACAAGTTACATTTTGAATATATCGTAAGATCGAGGTAGAAGAGATTCTTGCCTATTTTGAGTACACATTTTGTTGATTGAATTTGATAGTTGTCACGAGATATCTTCCAAATCATACCCATGAATTCATTTTCCTAGCTAATGTAATATTCGATTATTCAAATTGATTTCATTGTATGCCTTTTAACGTGATCAAATTTCTATTGCCTCAACCCTACCTACCCTACCTATTCCTAAATTTCGAGGACGAAATTCTTGTAAGTTGGGTAGGATGTAAACCCCCTAAATTTCTACTTAAATTTTTTTATATAAATTGAGTATTTAAAATTTATACTTGGTGTTTGTACGTCGCATAGTGGTATTACACGTCGCGTACGAATTTGTCGTATGGGATGTCGCGTATGAGTTCGCATTTTCGTATGTCTCGTCGAGTGCGAATATGTGCGAGGTACATATTTTTGTAAAATATTTTTTATTAGAGATTTAATTTATATAGAAGAATTTTAGTTTTCAAAATAATATGATGAATATTTTTATTTTGTATAAAAGAGTTATTTTGTTCGTTGTTTAAAAATAAGTAGAGATTTGGAAATTTTGGGTTATATGAAATGTGTTCCAAATATTTTGCAAAGTTTGGAATTTATTATTAACATATTTTTGTTAATTATAAAAGCTATTTTAAGATTTAATATTTAAGTAATATTCTTGATTTTCGAAATTAATTAATGCTATATTTTAATATTTATGGAAAAGATATTTAAAATTTTGTTGTATTTAATATTTGAATTATTTTGATAATTTAAATTGGGAAAAGATTTTACTTTAAATTAAAGGAAGTTTATCTAGACAGATTTGATTTTGATTGCTTAAATTCTAAATCAATTTAAATAAAAAGATGGAATTATCCATCGGGGTTTAAACTATTGCAAGTCCTTATCCAACTGGGAATTCCCACCTCCTATATAAGGAGAGGTACTCATCCATATATTGCTACCATTCACAAATTCCTCCCAAAATTATTTCTCCACAACGTGCGTGCATCGTGTCCGTGCCAACCCAAGCCAGCGTTCATCGTGTCTGTGAATCTTATTCCAGCTTCAGTACAATGATCCACGTCGTGTCGGACAGCCCCCGACACGACGACATAAAATCTAACCCTACGACCGCTGCCGTTCTCCGACTCCCCGTCACCCCGCTCACCAAATTTCCGACACCACCATCATCAGCATCCCACCATCGCCAGCACCACCCCGTCATCCTCTCGACCTTCGGCCAATTCCCGACCCGTCCCGACACAACCACCGTACCCCTGTTCTTAGCCACAATCGCCGACCATACCCCCTGACCTCACAAAAGGCAACAACCGCCATCGCCACACAGCACTCCGCCACCAACGGCGACACCCCAAAACCAACATCACCACCAACACCCAGAAAACAAAGAAGGCAAAAACTAACCTAACCCTCACCAGACCGCCGCTCCGGCGTCGACTGCTGCGCCGAGCCGTACTCCGCGTCTCACTCCATCCGAAGGTGGTACGATACTGGGGGAATACCAAATATACATGGTAAGAATCCTACCAAATATACTGCATATTAGAAGAGTTGACAGTTATCTATTATAAAACAGTGTGGTGGAAACGATACGTGTTTGTGTGTCATGGTTACGACACACGTATAGTATCATTTGGGGGAGGGGACAGCTACTAGCGTAGGGGCTACATTTATATTTACACACATTTGGGAGATAGTGTCTCGGATGAGCGCTTCGTGTTACCCGGCCGATAGTGTCTCGGATGAACGCTACTTGTTGGCCACTCTTTATTACTTGCTTGTGACAGCCCCTGCATAGAACGTTATCCTCTAAAGTGCAGTCCACATAGAATGGTTAGGAACCTTTACTCATGCATAATTTTCTGTTGAGCTTTTATTATTCAGTTTATTGGCATGATATTATGTGTCTTGTTACGTCCCTCTGAGGACCTGGTGATCTCTCCAGGTGTGTGTTACCTGATTTCTTGCAGGTGCTCTAGCTAAGGCCATGTCTTCCTTCCTTCGGGATGATTGCTCTTGGACTCGTCACTTGCTCTCGCTTGCTCAATTCTTTTCTTGTGTATTTTTTCATATTTAATTTAGTTGGTAGTGGATTTGTCTCCGCCCAACTATTGTGTACATGACAAACTCAAAGTTGCTTTTATATCATTATTTATCTTCGTGGATGAGATTTAGTGTCTTGGCTTTTTATATTTACAGCTTATGTATACATATGAGCCGTATATTTACTCGTATGTATACAGCTGGCATAATATGTATCTAGTCCCAAGTATTTTGGGACTGGGGCGTGACATCCTGATCTTGTACAAGATTGTTACATGACCCGATTGCTTGTGTTACCTTATCGATAAATGGTGGGAAACCAAGTTTCGTTCAGATGAAGGGTTACAACCCCAGTCCTTGTTTGGTTACGGGTTGTAACTTGGTTATCTGAATAGTCCCATGGTTATCTTATCGTATATCATCATGATTTTCCATATTTCCAGTCCTTTATTATATAATTATGTTCTTGTGCTAATTGCTGGTTTTAGTTCTTAAGTGAAGCCTCCTTTGTGGCACTTGCTCTTTCTGGGATCTGACCCAACTGGTTTTGCGTGGCCAGATACCGGAGCGGCTCCAGAGGATCTCCCTACCTTCCAGCCAGATGGTGACCACCAGGCGTAACCCTGGCAACGAGTGGGTTTTATTTTGCTCTTCCACTCTATTGTAAAAATAATCTTTTGAGGCGTTTAGCCGACGAGCACGTGTTAGCTCGATTGCACTTTATTTACTGTCTGCCTACGGGCTGTAGCATGATTAACGAATCCTAGGGTTGATCATGTATGACTGAAACTCTTGCTAGTCTTCACCTTTTGTATGACTAGCTTCATGATCATCCAAATATGTAATGTATGGGACGCCTTACTATTATATATTTGGTGCTCTGACATCTTGTAAACTGCTATTATTTGCTTGAGATTAAGACAATAGGCTTGTTCATGACCATAAAAGACTGATGGCTTGTAGCTAAACCCTCATGTATCTAGACAGCCGTGACCGTATAGCAAGGTGGGTTGCACTTCAATATACGTAGCTGGCTGTGTCCGCCCCCGTTCTCCAGTATTCTGGTTCTGGGGCGTGATACAGTTTAAGTGGTGGCCCATGCAGGTCTTGTAAATCAAGATATATGAGGGTTTACCGAATAGATGTCTCAATCAGCACTCGCCCTTGATCTCTGCTCGTACCCTCTAAATTCCTGAAATCTTGACCTGATCACATGCTTGTATCTTTGACCTGTCCTGGTCCTTCCTTATTGTTTCCTGTGTCTTCTTCAGCGGCATTGCTCCTGGTCCTGCCAATCAGCCGGAAGTAGCTCAGCGAGTACCCCCGCAACAAGAGGATCAAGCTCAGCACTCAGGAGCAGCTTCCTGAGTCATGCTTCCCGGAGGTCCAGAACCCCCAGTGCAGCCAGCCCAGCCTGCAAGGCAGGATGATGAAGTCTTGGTTAGACTCATCAGGGAGTTGCTTGCATCACAGGATCGTCGAGGTACTGCGTTGTACCAGACAGAACAAGATGCTTTGAACAGATGTGGTCATCAAGGTAACAGTGCGGCCAACAGCTTCAAACGCTTGAACCCTCCCTTCTTTGATGGCAGCAAAGATGCTATTGCCGCAGACGCTTGGCTGTAGGACACTGAGGTTATTCTAGAAGCAGCCAGGACTCCAGAAGACGAGAAGGTGGCCGTGGTGCGCCTGCAGTTATTGGATCTAGCCCGCAGCTGGTGGGCGGCACAGGCCGTTGGATTAGTGGCACCTATTGCCTGGACAGTGTTCCGTGAGAGATTCCGGACCAAGTACTTTGACGTTGTAGCTCGGTATGATCTACAGACGATGTTCACTAATTTGAAGCAGATGGGCAGGACGGTCGATGGATATGCGACCGAGTTTTCCAGGCTTAGTCGGTTTGCTCCCACCTTGGTGGCGACCGAGTTCGACAGAGCTCAGTAGTTCCAGCAGGGACTCCACCTAGAGATTTTACTGGCAGTAGAGCAGTTTGAGCATCAGACTTTCGATGCAGTATTGAGAGCAGCTAGGAGGCATGAGTATACCTCCCAGAGGATTATGGACCGGACCGAAAGTCGGAAGCGGTCTCACGGCCAGATGAACCAGTCTTCAGCACCAGCCCCGGCAGCTAGGGCTTTGACCATTGGAGCTCCGAGACGGGCGGCTTCTGTTACGTCGATTCAGCATTCGACCCCAGCATTTCTCCAGCAGTAGAAGCAGTCTTCCGCAATGGATTGCACTCATTATGGGAAGCCAGGGCACGTGGTGTCGGAATGTCGCAGAGCACATAGCTTGTGCTTGGTTTGTGGGGCACCGGACCACAGGGTTGAGAACTGTCCGAATAGGGGGAGTTTATATTCTTCAACCTTTTCTAGTCCCTCGATTAGGGGACCAGCCCCAGTATCAGTCCAGCAGCAGCAGCAGCACCCGTTCCCGAGGCCCTTGCCGCCTCAGGCCCAAGCATTTCAGCAGCAGAACCCCCAGCAGTATGCACAAGTCCAAGCTCAGACCCAGAACCGCCAGAGAGGTTTCCAGCAGAGGGGACCAGCACCCATAGGACAAGGTCAGGCTATGGCCTTGACCGTGGAGGAAGAGATAGCTTCAGGTGAGGTAGTGGCAGGTACCATTCTCGTTAACTCTTTTTCAGCATCAGTATTATTTGATTCAGGTGCATCGCATTTATTTATGTCTGTACGATTCGCGATACGGATAGGACTGGAGCCCGAGTCATTATCAGTAAGGCTCAATATACTTACTTGTAACGGACTTGTGGGAGTAGATAGAGTGTTTTTCTCGTGTCGGATCGTAGTTAGCGGTAGAGAGTTTTTCGCTAGGTTGATAGAATTTCCGATGGCCGATTATGACGTGGTCTTAGGGATGGAATGGTTGAGGGACCAGTATGCTAGAATAGATTGCCATATCGGCAAGATTATTTTTAGTATTCCTGGTGAGCCAGAGTTTTCATTTTTTCGAGGCGGAGTAGAACCTTCTCCCCCAGTGTTACGGATGGCAGTAACAGCAGTTCAGTTTCCCCGAGTTGTAGAGGAGTTTCTCGATGTTTTCCCCGAGGAGCTTCCAGGTATGCCACCAGAGAGAGAGAGATCGAGTTCACCATAGACTTGATCCCCAGAACAATACCAGTGTCAGAGAGAGTCTACCGGATGGCACCGTCAGAATTGGAGATCTTGTATAAGATAATTGAAGAACTCAGGACCAAGGGATTCATCCGTGCTAGTGGATCGCCTTGGGGAGCCCCGATGCTTCTTGTGAAAAAGAAGGATGGTACGTCAAGATTATGTGTTGATTATCGTACCTTGAACTCTGTAACAATCAAGAATAGATATCCTCTAGCAAGGATAGATGACTTGTTTGATCAACTCAGAGGAGCGGCAGTATTCTCGAATATTGATTTGCGGTCAGGATATCACCAGATCAGAGTCAGAGAGCAGGACATCCCGAAGACGGCATTTAGATCCAGGTATGGGCATTGGGAGTTCCTTGTTATGCCCTTTGGAGCAACCAATACGCCGGCTGTATTCATGGACCTCATGAATCGTATCTTCATGCCTTATTTGGATCAGTTCGTGATTGTGTTCATAGACGACATCCTGGTCTACAGTAAGAATGAAGCGGAGCATGAGCAGCATCTCAGAGTTGTCCTCCAGATTCTCAGAGAGCACCAGTTGTATGCGAAGTTCAGTAAATGCGAGTTCTGGCTCGATCTCATTTCATACTTGGGTCATATCATCACCAGAGGAGGAGTAGAAATGGATCCCCAAAAGATCGTGGCTATTGAGACGTGGCCGGTACCCAGCACAGTTGCAGAAGTTTGCAGTTTTCTTGGCTTGGCCGGCTACTACCGGCAATTTGTTTCAGACATTGCTCGAATTTTAGCACCACTGATGCAGTTGACCCGTAAGGATGTGCAGTTTGCTTGGACCGCAGAATGTTAGGATTCTTTTGAGAAGTTGAAGCGAGGTTTGATGACGGCACCCATTCTCACGCTTCCAGATGGGACCGGGGGATTCTCAGTGTATTGTGATGCTTCAGGCAGAGGTTTAGGATGTGTTTTGATGCAGCATGGGAAGGTAATAGCTTATGCGTCACGTCAACTTCGTGATCATGAGAGGAATTACCCAACCCATGACTTGGAGCTGGCAGCAGTAGTGTTTGCACTTAAGCTTTGGAGACACTACTTGTATGGAGATAGGGTGGAGATTTTTACCGACCACAAGAGCCTAAAGTATGTGTTTACTCAGAAGGATCTTAACATGCGTCAGAGGAGATGGCTAGAGCTGCTTGTAGATTATGACATCAACCTGCAGTATCATCCTGGGAATGCCAACGTCGTTGCAGATGCATTAAGCAGAAGAGCCGGAGTTTATTTTCTAACAGCACAACCAGAGCTATTAGCAGATCTTCAGAAGATGGATATAGAAGTTGTCCTTCCTACCAATGTGGCATTGATGGCCATTATGTAAGTTCAGTTCAGAATAGTTGAGAGAATCAAGTTAGCCCAGTCAACAGATTCTAAGCTTCAGTGGCTTAGGGCAGAATGTGTAGCAGGACGAAAACCAGAATTATGTATCCATGAGGACGGTACACTTCGCATGGGAGGCATCTTTGTGTACCTAGTGGTGATATCAGACAGGAGATTATGGCAAAAGCTCACAGTTCTCAGTATTCGATTCATCCGAGCGGTACGAAGATGTATCGTGATATCCGGCAGCATTTTTGGTGGAATGGCATGAAAAGGGAGATAGCCCGGTTTGTCTCTCGATGTTTAGTTTGCCAACAAGTTAAAGCTGAATATCAGAGACCGGCTGGACTTCTTCAACCTTTACCGATCCCAGAATGGAAATGGGAGCACATTACCATGGATTTTGTAACTGGATTACCTAGATCTCCAGCTAGGAGAGATGCTATTTGGGTTATAGTTGACAGACTCATCAAGGTAGCATATTTTCTTTCCTTCATGGTTGGTCAGTCGACGGATCAGCTTGCAGAGATGTACCTCAGGCAGATAGTCAGGTTGCATGGAGTACCAGTCAGTATCGTATCCGACAGAGATTCAAGATTCACATCGCACTTTTGGCAGAGTCTTCAAAAAAGTTTGGGGACTCATCTCAAGTTCAGTTCAGCTTATCACCCGTAGACAGATGGTCAGTCAGAACGTACGATCCAGACTCTTGAAGATATGTTGCGGTCATGTACACTCGACTTCGGTGGTTCGTGGGAAGATCACCTGCATCTCGTGGAGTTCTCCTATAACAACAGTTTTCAGGCCAGTATCCAGATGGCACCCTTTGAAGCCTTGTACGACAGAAAGTGCAGATCTCCATTAGCATGGGATGATATAGGCGAGAGGCAGATGCTTGGTCCAGAGATGATCACACGGACTATTGAGGTGGTCAGGCAAGTCAGAGATCATCTTCGAGTTGCGCAAGATCGCCAGCACCATTGGGCCGATTCTCATCGGCATCCCCTTGAATTTTCTGTCAGCGACCATGTATTCCTTAGGATCTCGCCTACCCGTGGCATCATTCATTTCGGCGTACGGGAAAAGCTTAGTCCTAGGTATATAGGGCCATTCGACATTCTAGAGCGAGTAGGGGATGTGTCCTATCTTCTCGCTCTTCCGCCGTCGTTACGTGAGGTGCATGATGTCTTCCATGTATCCCAATTGCGACGGTATATCCTGGATCCGAGTCATGTCATTGATCATTCGGAATTGGTTGTTGGTACCAACCTTTCGTATGAGGAAAGACCCGTATCCATATTGGACCGAAGAGAGAAGATACTCAAGAACAAGACTATCAAGTTAGTCCGTGTTGCTTGGGGTCATCACTCCTTGGGTGAGTCAACGTGGGAGCGTGAGGATGATATCCGCTCGCGATATCCACACCTCATTGACTCATAAGGTATAATGTCTTCCTTATGCATTATGTTTTTAATTCCTTGCTTGCATGAATGATTGCTTGGTTAACTGCTAGTCGTAGCTTGCTTATGATTAATATAGCTTGCCCCGACATCTCTAGCCTCTTGATTAAATTCCGAGGACAGAATTCTTTTAAGGTGGGTAGAGTTGTCACCTCCATTTTTCGTTATACGTATTTTCAGTATACGTGCACGGAATACCAACCCGTAGTTAGACTTGTCTTGCTTAGCTTGACCCTGGTTTAATCTTGCCTTGGTTTATTTTGGGTTCATCCTGGTTCGGCTTGGCTTGGTTTGGTGTATTTGGTTGGGCTCGGTTGTTAGGACTTGACCCAACATGCTACCCTCCCCCCTCTTTATAAGCCACCAACCCCTTTCTCTCTCCTCATTCACTTCTTCATTTACTTCTTTTTCTTCCTCCATTAACTCTCTCCACCGACCAAGAGCTTAGGCAAGTACAACTTGCTTCATGGGGGAACTTAATTTTTGTTGTTCCATTTTCTTCCTCAAGAGATTCTAAGACACATTAGTACTTAGCATTTTTAATTTCCATGGTTCATTTCATGTAGATCTAAGTTTGTTTTATTTTTGAATTTCTTGGGTTTTGATCTATCAAACTTTGTTATTTTCAAGTTTTGATTGTTCCATGTTGTAGAAAATTTCGTTCTACCCCATTTTGACCTATGGAAGTCCGGATTTTGACTTTAAATGAAGGATTAATGGAGCTTGAAGCCATGGCTTCCATGGTTCTTCTTCTCTGATCTTTGGAGAAGAAGAACAGTCTTTTTGCGGCAACCCTCATGTGGCCAGCCTTATGCGGCACCCTCATACGGCCAGCCTTATGCGGCAACCCCATGCGGCCAGCCTTTTGCGGCAACCCCATGCGGCTAGCCTTATGCGGCACCCTCATGCGGCCAGCCTTATGCGGCAACCCCATGCGGCCAGCCTTATGCGGCAACCCTCATGCGGCCAGCCTTATGCGACAATCCCATACGGCCAGCCCTATACGGCAACCCTCATGCGGCCAGCCTTATGCGGCAACCCTCATGCGGCCAGTCTTATGCGGCATCCCTATGCGGCTAGTCTTATGCGGCAACCTCATGCGGCCAGCCTTATGCGGCATCCCTCATGCGGCCAGCCTTATGCGGCAACCCCATGCGACCAGCCTTATGCGGCAACCCCCATACGGCCAGCCTTTTGCGGCAACCCCCATACGGCCAGTCTTTTACGACAACCCTCATGGCAGGGTTATGTGTTGGACGTGGCATGATTTCAATATTGGCATGACTTTTACATGAGCACGACATGATAATGTAGGGATAGAACACGATAGTGACCCGTCGTTGTGCACTCTTGACAAGTAACATGACATGATAGTGGCCCGTCGTGGCGCACTCTTGATAAGTAAACCTAATATGATATACCTCGATATGCTGTTGCGACGGCTAGCATGGCATGACAAGAATGAATAACCTGGACACCGTGGGCGATTGTGTTTGTACAAAAGAACCAGTATTGTCTTGCATCATGTCTAGGGCAGGGACCCCTGAGTACCACGGTCAGGAGAACCTACTGAAACTGGCTAAGGCTAATAACTAGAATAATCCAGTAGTCATGAAGAGATTTTTCAACTACAAGCAATCCCGTTATCTGGACGCTCCATCATGGGATTTGTAGCCTGCCGTCGAGTAGGGCACATTTTTAGCACACTGT
Organism: Iris pallida; assembly: GCA_029216955.1. NCBI lineage: Eukaryota > Viridiplantae > Streptophyta > Magnoliopsida > Asparagales > Iridaceae > Iris > Iris pallida. The sequence goes on along the minus strand of JANAVB010034889.1, from coordinate 487,786 downwards.
CATGTGTTGCACCCTTCAAGCTACTTAAGGGTACATGCGTTTCCTGGACGATGTACCCACATAAACTCAACCCCTAATTGCGTCCGGGTAACCTGGATGGTCTACAGGGCTTGTGGCTGTTGGAATAATCTCATTGCATCTTGCTAGTAACTAGGCCTGTGATAATCCTAGTTAGTTAAAGTATCAAGCCGTACTTATTGCTTGGCCGTGAATGTTGGATGGAGTCTAACCAGTCTAGTCTTGTCCTGATCCTGTACAAGATTGTTACATGATCTGATTGCTTGTGTTACCTTATCGATAAATGGTAGGAAACCAAGTTCCGTTCAGATGAAGGGTTACAACCCCGGTCCTTGTTTGGTTACGGATTGTAACTTGGTTATCTGAATAGTCCCATGGTTATCTTATCGTATATCATCATGATTTTCCATATTTCCAGTCCTTTATTATATAATTATGTTCTTGTGCTAATTGCTGGTTTTAGTTCTTAAGTGAAGCCTCCTTTGTGGCACTTGCTCTTTCTGGGATCTGACCCAGCTGGTTTTACGTGGCCAGATACCGGAGCGGCTCCAGAGGATCTTCCTACCTTCCAGCCAGATGGTGACCACCAGGCATAACCCTGGCAACGAGTGGGTTTTATTTTGCTCTCCCACTCTATTGTAAAAATAATCTTTTGAGGCGTTTAGCCGACGAACATGTGTTAGCTCGATTGCACTTTACTTACTGTCTGCCTACGGGCTGTAGCATGATTAACGAATCCTAGGGTTGATCATGTATGACTGAAACTCTTGCTAGTCTTCACCTTTTGTATGACTAGCTTCATGATCATCCAAATATGTAATGTATGGGACGCCTTACTATTGTATATTTCGTGCTCTGACATCTTGTAAACTGCTATTATTTGCTTGAGATTGAGACAATAGGCTTGGTCATGACCATAAGAGACTGATGGCTTGTAGCTAAACCCTCATGTATCTAGACAGCCAAGACCGTATAGCGAGGTGGGTTGCACTTCAATATACGTAGCTGGCTGTGTCCGCCCCCGTTCTCCAGTATTTTGGTTCTGGGGCATGACAATGAGCTCGGGCCGGCATGCCGAGAGGCACCTCCTGTTTGCAGAGCAATGTCCAGTCTGACTGACTAATCTGATTAAGAGGTCCTTTTATACAAACACTAAATATGTGTTCGCATTAAAAATGCAACAAAAATGATACCAATCCATCCAAAGATAACTAACTCCGTCTTATGCAAGCACAAAGACAAATTAAACACAATATATGTTTGATGATTATGTCACATAGACAAATTTTTTCAATCTATCTTGAAAGACGAGCCATAAGAGCAAAGTACGGACTTTCTTTTAGATTCATGTGAACTTGCTCCCTTGGGAGCCCTAAGATCAAAGTAAGAATTTTCTCTTAGATTCATGTGAACTTGCTCCCTTGAATCTCTCCCATGGACTTCTGCTGAGCAACCCCATATAGCCTCTTTATATATGTTAACAAAACCTAATGTAGGGTTAGAAAATCTTTAAATTAGTCCAGCAATAATCTTGGTTGTCCATATTAGATCACATGGTTTTGAATTGGAGCCACATATGAATCGAATTCCGACAGGCAGTATATCGCGGCATACCGCAGGCCTTCAAAATAGGTTCTTGAACGAAATCCCAAAAATACCGATATACAACAGTATACCGTCGATATTGTTTTGGCGAGTCTCAATTCGGTCACCGATCCTCCGTTTTTTGCCGCAACTCATGTCGATGTTTCGCGACGTCCAAACAATTCTTTCACACCTCTCGAGACTGAAATCCAACAATATAGACATGATGTTGCTCATGGCAAGAATTCGACTTCTACAATTGTACTTCACATAATCATGATTTCCTTCTAGGTGAGCCCTCTGTGTGTATGTGTTGCATAGACGGCTAACATGACATAGATTTTGATTGATACTCCCTTATCAGGGCTGGCCTTAAGCTGATGGGGGCCCAAGGCGAAACTTCCAAAATGGACCTCCGGTACATAATGTAAAAAAAAAAGAAGTAAATGTAACAAAAACTTGTTGCCACCAAGATTTGAACTAAGGACCTCTAAAGTAAAAGCCTAACTTTATAACCAGTACACCACAATAGTTTTTTCATTAAAATAAGGCACATGATACATGCTAGTTATATTATAGATAGATCCATGTTGGTGTCCGCTTTCGTCTGGGGGCCCTGGGCCGTCGTCCGGCCTACCCTGGGCCAGGGCCGCCCCTGTCCCTTATGTTGTATAAGACAAGTGACACGGTTTGGATACAGGCACAATACAAATTTGGACAGATAATCCCTAATTATAAGTAGATGAAATCTATTATTGCAAGTCACCTTTGTTTGATATCACTTCTCTCTTTTGTGATGAAATGGAGGAGTTGTTTGTGTTGTCGTCCAATTGATAATGGAGTTCAGGCTACAGTGGGCTAAGTTAGTATGATACCATCCTATTATTCAAAAGATAAAGAAATTTAGTTTTTCATTTACAGACAACACTAAGAGCATCTCCAACCCTATTGTGAGTTTGAAAAAATGGTTGCCACATAGGAATGACAACCATTTTTTTCAAAAGTACTTCTCCAATGCAAATGTGAAATAAAGTGTGGAGTTGACATGGCAATGACATGGCAAAGACAATGTGAAGTTGGTTGTCTAGATCTAGACAATGCACTTCACAATGTCTTTATGTCCACATCATCATTTGTGAATAAAAATATTATAAAAAAGTTGAAGAAGTGGAGGAGTTGTCTTGGAATTTGGAAAAAATACTTTTTATTGTCTCCTAAATACTTTTGCATTGGAGAGAGTTTTTCTATCTCATTGTCTTTTGAGATATAATTTTGCCACATAAACAAGACATTGTCTTGTGGCTCATGCCACATAGGAGCCACCTAAGACTCACAACACTTAACAAGACAATAGGGTTGGAGATGCTCTAAGTAGCTTCAACAAGAGAAATCTTAAATGATCTTCTGTGTGTTGTGCAAATCAGCATAAAACTCACCAACCTTTATTATTTTCATGTAATTTCAGGGTGGTGAATCTACATTTCTGAAATGTTGTATTGACATCTCAGCCCGTAGCTTACAGGCACTATCGTGATACGATCTACTTCTATGGCATATGAACACTGAATAGAATCCATTTCCTCATGTATACATAGGGTGGTTCTAGGAATTTGCAACTTCTTTTGTATCTGTTGCTAAAGTACCAAGTGTAAATCACTTTGTTTACAGCAATAACATGTTTTCATTTAAAGTCACTTGAGATGTTCCTACACATGTTTGCTCGCCTTTTATTGCCCTCAGCACATTGGCTCGTAGCTAACAATTCCAGCATATTACTCATGTCCTGACAATGAAGAAATCACAAGTATACCAGTCCAGGACCAACCAAAACCACCTAACAATATTTAATAGCCAAACCCAATAGTATCACTTCAGGAAAATCCTAACTCAAACCACTACATGAGTTGACGGCAAACATATATGAAGAAATCAACTCGTGACATTCTGTGTCTAACCCAAAAGCTTTAAATGAAGACGAAGGAAAGGTATCTGAACTCGGTTAATTATCATTGTCAATCAAATTATCAGCTAAAATTTATTGAGCAGGATCAATTTATGCATACAACAGCATTTTTAAAAAGTTTTAACACATTTCTGATAATTACCTTGATTAGTGAATATTCTACCATATTGACCAATTACAGCAGATATAGTTCAGAAACAAGTCCGCTTTAGAACACTGAGTATCACTGTTCTTACAGCTAAGGGAAGCCCTCCGGATAATCATGATTGTGACTCTGTTCATTCTAGCACTAACATCTGCATTCAGTTTCTTGAGACGGTCTAACAGATAGTGGGGCAGGCTAAAAGGGGGAACATGCGCACATCCATCTCTGTATAACTAACTAATGAGCTGGTTGCTCAAGATTAGCCATTCTCTGCTCGGTCATAGGCATTAGATTTATGTTTTGGAGCAAAAGTAAAGCCTTCTGGAACATTGCCGAGCAACATCTCAGAGATCCGAACCTGTGAATCAAATGGGGAAGCTTCAATTCCAGATAATAAAATCTCATGAATATGCAATTACAGGTGAATGCACACATGCACACCAAACACGCACACATACAGAACCACTTACCCAGTCAGCAGCAGAATCTGACGCCATGAGGGTCTCAAGATCATCACGGCCAAAATACGTGGGAGGCCTCCAATTTAATTTTTGAGGGATGACATCCAATAGACCGACAGGGATATATCTATACGTGTAACTCAGCCATTCCAACAGGAAATGCCGTGTCGTCTCTACACCTGTAGGTATCCGGAGTTAGCAACCAAAATGATCAACAAGAAATAGAAAAGCTGTCTTGGAAGTGACTCCTTCAAGGACGCACCACCACATATGAGTTACATATAAAGAAAAAATTTACATTTGCAGAATCTGCAAGATACAGCTTAGTGCAGTCACAGCAGTGCGAAAGATCTTTATGCTTTCATAGCAAGCAACAAGAATAACAACAAAGTCTTTATCCCAAATTTTGGGATCGGTTGTTTGAATCATTTTCTTCCATTGAGCTCAATTAAGGGCCCATGTCCTTTGTAACAAAACAAAACAAAAACAAAAAAAATCCTCCTTTAAAACTACAATCCATGTTCGTTAAGGCCTCCTCTAGTCATAGCGGCTCTTCAACAACTATCTTATAGCTCGTTATCGGAGTATCTATTGTTTGCATTGCACATGTCCAACCACCTAAGTTTTTTCATCTTGTCCTCAATGCACCACCTCTAACTTCTCACGACTGCCTCACTTCTTATTGTATCTTTTAATGTATTGTCGCTCATCCATCGTACCATTCTCATTTCGACTACACTCATTTTCTGGACATATTTCTTAATACCCAATACTATGATCCATACTGCATGGTTGGTATTATAGCGGTCTTATCGTATTTTATTTTCAACTTCAAAGGTATCATTTCAAGTTCAAAGGTATCATGTGATAACAAAACATATCATAAGTACTCCTCCATTTCAACCATACTCTAGTTTCTCCATCATGATCGATAATTGATCATAAATAACTAAATCTTTCACTTTTAGGTATTACTTGTCCATTTATATGTACTCTTCCTCATTTCTCTTTGACTTTTCATTTAAGTTACTTTTCATATACTCAGCTTTTTGTCCTAATTTTAAAATTCTTAGATTCCAAAGTTTCTCTCTATACTTCTATTTTAGCATCATCGGCCAACACAATATCGTCAACAAATATCATACAGCATGAAACCTCCTCCTGAAGCAAAAAAGTTAAAGAATTAGGGCCAATTTGTATTGCAATTACGTATCATGTAGGACTCCATTTGGTCCCAAAATCAAGGCGCAAGCCAAACATTTTATGTTCCATATGGGCATTCTTTAAACGATCCACCCATTTCGCAACTCAAATAGGTGTTTACCAAAGGCTACCCCAACGAACGTCCCACAGATAAACGTACGAGCAAACGGGATGATACATAACTGCAATCCAAAAATGATAGGAGATGGTATGTTATCTCATGTAATAGTTCGCACGGTCATCGTAATTCCATCATACATATACATAATACTTGATATAGCTAGTAGAAGTTTGTTTCTTCTCCATTGTCCATCACATTATCTCCCTTGAACTCTAGCATAAGCTTTATTTGAGTCAACAAAAACCATATACAAATCTCTATTTTTCTCTTTAATTTTTTTCTATTTATCGTCTTAATAAGTAAATGTCTTTTGTAGCAGATCTCTAGGGCATAAAACCAAATTGATTCTCTTAAGTTCTAGTTTATTTTCTTAGTCTTTCCTCAATTACTCTCTCCCACAGTTTATGGGATGACTCATAAGCTTTATTCCTCGATAGTTATTACCTATGTTCTAAAAGGTGGCCGCCTAGGCGCCGGGTGTCCGTCCGATGTCCGCTTAGGCGCCTGCCTAGCCCCCCCCCCCCCCCCCCCCCCGACAACCGACTATGCATGTCTTGGGATTTTATGGATTTTTTTCCTGCAATCTTTAGTAGTTTTTTTTGGATTTTTTTAAAATCTTTTGAACCGCCTAGATCTAGGCGGCAGGTGCTCGTCCGACTAGTGCCTAGCGCTTTTCACAACCTTAGTTATTACAACTCTATGTATCTTCCTTATTTCTATATATAGGTAGTATAATACTACTACTCCATTATGCTTTCACAACAAGCCTACGACAATAGTATTCAAACTATGTTGCACCTATGTCACTAGAAAAGAGTTAGTGCCATCACTCCTAAATTCTAATTACAGTTGAAATTGAGAGACAGTGCTTGGAGTATCAACTGCTTAATAACCCTTCAGGTTATGTAACTGAATGGGAGTGAAGCGATAGTTACCATGATCCATTATACAGCTTTAGCTACCAACAGCTTAATAACATCCTACAGGTGCTTTAGATCATGTAGCTAGCCAGCATGGATACTTGAAAGCAGAAGATTCATGTCTTCAGTATTATGTACTTGGCTATGCAGATACTTATATATTCAGTATATTAAACGTTCTGTCTACTTTTGAAGTAGCCCTGTCATATTGGATCCTAAGGTTCCCATGAAATTATCATATCCTGTATATGATGGCTGCTAATTAACTGATAGGATGGCCTCAAACGAGTCATGTAGCCAACTCCCAAGAATTGGAACCAAGGTAACGTTCGTGTTGTACTTGTACACATGCAAGCACATCGATGCTATTAGATAATTGGGAACTTGTTAGCTGCCATTTGGTTAAGGTAAAATGATGCTTACATTATGGGTCTTACATTCTTTTCACTGATACATACATGCATTTCCTCATACTATGACTATCACATAATTTAGGAGTCAGGACTATATACTGAATATTGATTGAGATAAGTTGTAAGCTCATAGTTATTAGAATCAAGAGCAGCCCTGCTGAATCTCGTCCTAGTCAAAGCATCATCATAATGGCATGTGTTATGTATAGTGTCACCGAATCAACAACTAGGTGGCATGGTCAAGAGGTTACTTGGGTGAAAGAAAAGCACAATTCTAGTAATTGGTAAATTGACGAAAAGAAAGGCCACATACAATTGTACTAGCTATGTTCTAAATTGGTGAATTCTCCTAACAAGATCTTTCAAAACTCAAATTTGTTATGTTAGGATGTAATAAAAGTAAAACATGAGTTGTTACTGATTTTGTTGCATAATGGCAGTACAAATGATGAAATCTAGGGCTTCTAGATATATAATAGAATGTCTTTGGGGGCTTCTACATATGGAAAACTGAATTTTAAGGAAATCCTGTACTGTGCTGATATTTCATGAGATGAATAGGGAAACAAGATGACTTGTGGGTGTAAGATTTTCTTTTTGTTCTTTAAAAGAATAGCCCGTGCACCGCCCCGAGGCTCGATCCCTTGATCGAGAGCCTCCAAGCCAGGGCGGAAATGCCGCTCCCCGCTGACCACTAGGCACAGGCGGGTTTGGCAAACAAATGATACTTTAGTTTTGCATTAAAGTACACAAAACTTGGTAAGGTGTTATCTGTAAGCAAACAAATGATACTTTAGTTCTCACAAAGCTCGATTTAAAATTAAATGACATAAACAACTTATTATTTTAATTTCTATATGTTTTGAGGTAATTTTCCAAGTCCCGTGCTAGCTTTTGTCACCTTCTAGTCTAATTTTCATCCATTATTAACTTATAATTTTTTTCTCAACCATATCCATTTAAGTATCATATCTAACCGCTCAATCACTAAAGAGCACAGAGCGGGCTCCTTGAGAACCCTCATAAAGGAACTTTAGAGGGGTGCCCAGAGAGGAGCTGTGAGCAAACTGTATATTCTGAAACTGCTCTAGATCATCAATATGGTTTTTAGACATCATATTTTAGTATGAAAATAAGTCATTCTGTTATCAAAAGCAAACCTTTGGCATCAGAGCCCCAATGTTGAAGACCATAGTTTACAAAGTCCTTCAGAAAATTAAATCGCTCACTGGAAGTAATGTCCCAATGTCTTTGCTCCTTGATTTCAGTGAATATCCAAGGCTGTGAAAGAGAGATTGAACATATCATCAAACAGAAATAGCAAAGTGGGAAAAAGGAAGAAAACTAAAGAGACAAACCTTAATCAAAGCTCCTCGAGCGATCATGCAAGTAGAAAGTCCAGAGCATTCAGAAGTGTGTTTATTCCAGTCAGAGTAGGAAAATATATCACCATTCCCTAAAACTTGCAACACATTAGGGGCCTTGGTTGCACATTGATCAATATAGTCCCAATCAGCAAGCTTGCTGTACCGTTGTTGTCGTGATCTACCATGTACAGTTACTGCACTAGCACCCCAGTCACTAATATCTGCAATGAGAGAATCAACGCGATTCCTGCCCTCAAAATATCCTGTCCGCACCTACGCCCAAGAAAAAGATTGGACTCAAACTTCAAGAACTGAGATTCAGTTAAAAAAGATACGGGCCAAAAAGAAATCAACCAAAATAATATATGAATAGGAAGAAAACTTTATCATTTTCCCTGACTTGTGAAAGGATACAAGTGACTACTGTAATACTAAGACCAATGACTATAACTTACAAAATTACCTTTACAGTGATAGGTTTGTCAATTGTGCCACTAGCTGCTTGAATGATGCCCTTCATCCTCATGGGCTTCGTAAGTAAGGAAGAACCAGCACCCTTATTAACAACAATATCAATTGGGCACCCCATATTAATGTCGATGAAGTCAACTTTACATTCCCGATCTATGAGTTCAACAGTGCGTGCTACAGTATCGGGATAAGACCCACATATCTGCACTCCAAAGATATCTTCTGATGAATGTCTCCTCAGCAATGCCCATTCTGAAGCTTGACCCTAATCACATTAGAATATCTCAAATCATTCCGGCTTTATGCAGAACATTTTTGAAACTGAAAATTGCAATATACATCCAATATGAAATGGACACTGAAACCATATACATTGACATGTACAAATTCATTTGACATTTTGCCCGTGTGCTTATAGAAAATCCAGGTTAATATATCAATCAAAGATTTTGAATATCAATGAAACTAATATCAATATTGTTAAGTGTTATATTAGAGTTATGAGTTAATGGGCTTTAGTCCCCCATTGCTTAGAATAATATGAGAGGAGGCTAGCCTCTCCTATATATATGTAGTCTCTTGTTAAGTGTTATATTAGAGTTATTAGTTATTGGACTTTAATCCCACATTGCTTAGAGTAATAGGAGAGGAGGCTAGCCTCTCCTATATATATATGTGTAGTCTCTCTTCAACAAAAAAAACATCTATTTTATTCCATTGTACATGGTATCAGAGCCATAGAAGGAAGAAAAAAAAATTCCAGAAAAAAAAAAAAAAAAATCCCCCCTCCTTCGCCGACCCCCCCCCCCCCCGATCCAGCCCCCCCCAGCCCGGATATGCTGTGCAGACCCCCGGTTCTCTCCCCCTTCCCGGATCTGCTGTGCAGACACCCGGCTCCCCCACACTCCGGATCTGCGGCGCAGACACCCGGCTCCCCCACACCCCGGATCTGCTGTGCAGACACCCGGATCCCCCCCACGCCCCGGATCTGCTGTGCAGACACCCGGATCACCCACGATGGCTCAAAACCTTAACATTTTCCATCAGCCACCACACACCCTCCGAACCCTAGTTTTAAAAAAAAAGAAAAAGAAGAAGAAAAAAAATGTCAGTGGTCCAATGCTTTATTCCTAGATTAAGCCGTTTGGACTTAACAAATGATTTTTCTACCCTAATCTTCACATCCAAATCTACACAGGGAATGATCGTGTTTTCTCTTGTGTCCTGACGTATTTACTTTCTATGTGCGCGACGGTGTTGACCACGTTTATAGCACATTCGTAAAGTTGGTGTAATTTTTGGGGTTGGAAAGAACTCGCGACGGTTGCTTCCATTTCAGGATGACAGATTCGAAGGCAGATGATGGTATCGGTGTCAACAACACGACGAGCACTGACATGACGATCTCTTCGACTCGACTTGTCGACCGTCGATTGGACGGTCCAGATGGTTACTCAACATGGCGGAAGAAAGTTGAGAAAACACTTCGTGGGATGCGGCTATCTAAACATTTGACTGACAGCCCTCCGGCGACGACTGATCCCACATTTGAACAGTGGGAGACGGATGATAGTCGACTGTTTACACAGTTGATGAACTCCATGGAACCGTCCGTCGAGGACATGGTTCAAAACACGGACACGGTCAAGGAGCTATGGGAGGTCCTAGCAATGGCGTTTGAGGGAAAACGCGACTTGTCTCGCATATACGACTCGGTTGTTGGCGTTTACCGAGCAACTCAAGGAGACAAGTCTCATAAGGACCACTTCCGATCCTTCAAGGCTATGGTGGATGAAATTGATCGTGTTCTTCCTCTGACGGTGGATATCAATGAAGCTCGAGCTCAACGCGAGCAGCTTCATGTTATGGCATATCTTGCATCTCTCCGTCCTGATGCGGACTCGGCTCGATCCCAGATCATTGCTGGATCTGATGTCCCATCTTTGATGGAGGCCCACTTCCGTGTTCTTCGGGCCGCAAAGGTGGTTGAGACCACTCCGGGATATACTCCTGCTGATCGATCTGCCCTTGGTAGCGCTGCTCGTCCTGGCGTTCGTGGTGGACGTGGTGGACGACGAGGTGGTCGGACTTATGGTCGCGATGGCGGACGCGACAATGGTGGTCGTGATGGGGGACGACTACGAACATGCTTCCACTGTGGCCAACAGGGACATTTCCAGTGGCAGTGCCCTAAAGCTCCTGTTGCCAATATTACTTCGGATGCTACTGATAATAGCGTTCGTTCGGTTCAGATGAGCGACGATTCTTATGCGAAATTTCTTGAGTTCCAGGCTCAACGTCTGGTTCCACAGTCGGATATTTCGCAGCATGCATAGTAAAACCCAAGCAGTGGATAATTGACTCTGGTGCATCCTCACACATGACTGGTGACGCAGGTATGATACATGATTATGTACCTGTCCGTCGTGCTTCTGGCATTACTGTTGCCAATGGCGGTTCTCTGGTAGTCCGCGGCCGTGGAAGTGCCACTCTTTCTCCCGGAGTGTCAGTTACCTCTGTTCTACTTACTCCTGGGAACCCGTTCAATTTACTTTCTATCAGTCAACTTACTCGTGAACTTCATTGCTCGGTAACTTTTTTTTCCTGATAATTGTGTTTTTCAGGACCTGACAACTGGGAAGACTATTGGTAAGGGGCATGTGGCTGGAGGCTTGTACCTGTTTGACGCAACTCCTTCTGTTGTTTGTGCAAGCATGAAACTTGATCCGGTCGAGTTACATTGTCGGTTAGGTCATCCGTCGTCTCCAGTTCTCCAGAAAATGTACCCATCTTTAGCTATTCCCTCTTCTTTTCATTGTGAGCCATGTAGTTTAGCTAAGCATCATCGGGTTTCTTATCCGGTGAGTCCAAATAATCTTGCAACCGCTCCTTTTGAGTTGGTGCATTCTGATATATCGAGACCTTATCCGACTGAATCTGTAATAGGTTTTAAGTACTTTGTCACGTTTGTCAATGATTACTCACATGTCACTTTTATTTATTTAATGAAAAGTCGCGCTGAATTATTTAACATCTGGTGTAACTTTCATGCCGAGATAACTACACAATTTGGTCTTCCAATCAAAACCTTTCGGAATGACAATGGTCGTGAGTATTTATCTCGTGATCTTGATAAACATCTGGCCAGCAACGGCATCATCCACCAAACCTCTTGTGCGTACACACCACAACAAAATGGTGTAGCCGAACACAAGAATCGTCATTTATTGGAAACAACACGTGCTCTTATGTTTCAAGCACGTACTCCCAAGAGATTTTGGTCGGATGCGGTCCTTACAGCTTGTTATCTTATTAATCGCATGCCGTCATCAGTTCTCCATGGTAGCACTCCCTTCTCTAGGCTCTTTCCTGGAAGAGAACCGTTTCCTCTGCCTCCCCGCATCTTTGGTTGCTTATGCTATGTTCGGAATACCCGACCAACCCTTTCTAAATTGGATCCTAAGGCTATACAATGTATTTTTCTTGGGTATCCTAAAGATCAGAAAGGGTATCGGTGTTTCTCTCCTGTCTTAAAGCGATATTTTTTCACTCGGGATGTTACCTTTGTCGAAACAAAATTTTCTCCGTTCCCCCAATCAACAGGTCCGGCTCCCCTGATCTATCCCGAAGAAGATTTTTTGTTGTTTCCTCCTCAAACACAACAACCCCCCGTACGGGTGCCCTCCCTTACCGAGCCAGTCTCCCAGGATGATGGTCCACATACACCGATTCAGCCATTAACGACATCAACCACAGAATCTTCCTCCTCTGGTTCCACCAGCAGCTCCGGCTCTAGTGAGTTGCCTCCATCTGTCCCTCCAGCAGCTCCACCAATTTCGCCAGCAGCTCCGGCGATTTCGCCTCCAGAACGTCCTCGTCGTGCATGTCGAGATCATCCCTTGTATGTTAACAACTACAAAGGACTTACCAGTCACACTCAGTCTCTGGTAGCTACTATTGATGGGATTCAGATCCCCAAGACCGCTGAGGAGGGTCTCCGACATCCTGGTTGGCGTGCTGCTATGCACGAGGAGATGAAGGCTCTCCAGGAGAATCATACTGGGACTTAGTCGATCTACCTCATGGTAAACAGGCAGTCGGCTGCAAATGGGTGTTCACGATTAAGGTAAAACCGGATGGCACTCTTGACCGATTGAAAGCTCGTCTGGTGGCCAAAGGTTACTCTCAAACCTCTGGTGAGGATTACTTCGAGACTTTTTCTCCTGTGGCCAAAATGACGTCCGTTCATGTCTTCATGGTCTTGGTCATTCGCTATGACTGGCCTTTACTTCAACTCGATATAAAGAATGCTTTCCTCCACGGGGATCTTGCTGAAGAAGTATATGTGATGCAACCTCCCGGGTTCGTTGCAAGGGAGGGTAAGGTGTGTCGTCTAAGGAAGGCCCTCTATGGCCTGAAACAATCACCTCGTGCATGGTTTGGTAGATTTACATAGGTGGTTACTCAATTTGGAATGTGTCAGTCGAAGAAGGACCATTCAATCTTCTATCGACACACATCTGCTGGAAGAATACTTCTTGGTGGCTACGTAGATGATATTGTAATCACGGGAGATGACAGCCAGGGTATTGCAAGTCTCAAGAAGTTTCTTGGAGAACAATTTCAAACCAAGGATATGGGATCCTTGAACTATTTCTTGGGCATTGAAGTCACACGAGGTAAGCGGGACATTGTCATGTGTTAAAGAAAATATGTACTGGATATACTAAATGATGCAAGCAAAGGGAGCAAACTCACCTATGGATCCAGGGGCAAAATTACTCCCAGGCGAAGGGGTCCTGATGACCAATCCAGATCAGTATCGTCGAGTGGTTGAAAAACTCAACTACTTGGCAGTCATGACACGTCCGGATATTTCTTTTGCAGTAAGCGTCGCAAGTAGATTCATGGCTTCTCCAAGGGTTCCACACTGGCAGGCAGTTCTCAGAATTTTGTGTTATCTAGTAAAGAATCCAGAGAAAGGAATTCGAATGGAGAATAATGGACACACTCGCATTGAGTGTTTTACTGATGCTGACTGGGGGGCAAGTTTGACAGATAGACGGTCTACATCTGGCTACTCAGTATTTGTTGGCGAAAATCTAGTATCATGGAAAAGCAAGAAACAAAGTGTGATAGCACGCTCAAGCTCGGAAGCAGAATATCGAGCTATTGCTCATGGCACGTCAGAGATATTATATATGAAGCATCTCCTACAAGAACTGGAAGAAGACGCAGGATCTCAAGTGACAGACCTATGGTGTGATAACAAATCTGTTATTCACATTGCCACCAATCCAGTATTTCATGAACGGACGAAGCATATTGAAATTGACATTCATTTTGTTCGTGATGAATATACAAAAGGAGTGATAAAGTTTCAACATGTGCGGACCGACGACCAGATAGCTGATATCTTCACAAAGCCTCTTCTGGGTCCCCGGGTTCAATTTTTATGTAACAAGCTGGACATGATTGACATCTATGCTCCAGCTTGAGGGAGGGTGTTAAGTGTTATATTAGAGTTATTAGTTATTGGACTTTAGTCCCACATTGCTTAGAGTAATAGGAGAGGAGGCTAGCCTCTCCTATATATATGTGTAGTCTCTCTTCAATAAAAAAAATATCTATTTTATTCCATTGTACATCTCTCATCAATAATAATCATCTCATTATTTCCATTCTACATGGTATCAAAGCCAAAACCCTAGCCGTCACCCACCACTCTCCCGCTCTCCACAAAATCCTAATCTCCACACACAAAAAACCATAACCGTCACCCCCCCCCCCTTTCTCGGACCTGCTGCCCCCCTCCCTTCTCGGACCTGCTGCCCCCCTGTCAGCACCCCCCCCTTCCCGGACCTGCTGCCGCACCTCCCTCCCCCTTCCCAACCTGCTGCCCCCCCCCCCCCCGCCCCCTGTCATCCTCCCCCCCGATGCCTCCAATCCCTAACCCTAACCCTCTCCTTCCATCAGCCGCCACCCACTCCCTCCAAACCCTAGTTTAGTTTCTAAAAAAAAAATTCATTGTTGGGATTCTCAGAGGAAAAACATTTGTTGGAACCTCTGCCCATCAATGCTAAAAATTTAACAAAGAGCACACATATGGTTTGTTGTGCATGAATCTTTGTTTCTTTTCTTTGATCTTCACACCAGGATCTATCAAAGGTTACCATGGGTTATCTCTCTGTCCTGCCATGTGATCCACACCCTCTGCTTTCTATACACGTATGCCGGTTCTGGCTCCGTTTTTAGTGCATTGGCAGAGTTGCTGTGTTTATCAAGTGGAAAGAACAAATCGACAGTCGAATCTCTGATAAATGGCAGACTCTACGGCGAATAGCAGTACCACAGATACTAGTGTCAGCAACACACTAGCGGGCACTAGCACGATGATTTCCTCCATTCGACTTGTCGATCGACGGTTGGAAGGGCCAGAGGGCTACTCGACATGGAAAAAGAAGGTCGAGAAGACACTTCGAGGAATGCGGTTGTCCAAACATCTGACTGACAATCCTCCAGCAGATGATGATCCCATCTTTGAGCAATGGAAGACATATGACAGTCATCTGTTTACACAGTTGATGAATTCCATGGAACCATCGGTGGAAGGCATGGTTCAAAATATGGACTCCGTGAAGGAGTTATGGGAAATGTTGGCGGCGGCGTTTGATGGTAAACGCGATTTGTCTCGTATCTATGACTCGGTCGTTGGTGTGTACCGAGCAAATCAAGGAGACAAATCTCATAAAGACTATTTTCGGACCTTCAAGGCTATGACGGATGAGATCGACCGCGTATTACCTCTTACGTCGGATATTAATGAAGCACGGGCTCTACATGAGCAGCTTCATGTCATGGCTTATCTCGCCTCTCTCCGTCCTGATGCGGACTATGCTCGTTCTCAGATTATTGCTGGATCTGATGTACCGTCCATGTTGGAAGCACACTATCGTGTCCTTCAGACTGCCAAAGTCGTTGAGACCACTCTGGGTGATACTCCTACTGATCGTTCTGCTCTCGGGGCCGCTCGTACAGGATTTCATGGTGATCGTGACGGCCGACGGGGTGGCCGTAATGCTGGTCATGATGGACGGGACAATAGCGGTCGTGATGGAGGAAGACTGTGCACATGCTTTAACTGTGGTCAGCTTGGCCATTTCTAATGGCAATGCACTAAATTACCTGCTGCTAATATCACCACTGATGTCCCTGATGATGGTGTCTGATCTATTCAGATGACTTCAGACTCATATACAGAGTTCCATGATTTCCAGGCTCAACGTCGTGGTGAAGCATTCACGTCTGGTTCCACAGCCGGATACTCAGCCGCGTGCATAGTGAAATCCAAGCAATGGGTAATTGACTCAGGTGCATCCTCTCACATGACTGGTGACGCAAATATGAAACATGATTATGTATATGTACGTCGTGCTTCTGGCATTACTGTTGCCAATGGCGGTTCCCTGACAGTTCGAGGCCGTGGAAGTGCCATCTTTCTTTCGGACTGTCACTCAATTCTGTACTGCTTACTCTTAGGAACTCGTTCAGTTTAATTTCTATTAGTCAAATAACTCGTGAACTACATTGCTCGGTAACATTTTTTCTGATGGTTGTGTTTTTCAGGACCTGAAAACTGGGAAGACTATCGGTAAGGGACATGTGGCTGGAGGCTTGTACCTGTTTTACGCAACTCCTTCTGTTGTCTGTGCCGGCATGAAACTCGATCTTGTCGAGTTACATTATCGGTTAGGCCATCCATCGTCCCAAGCTCTCCAGAAAATGTACCCATCTTTAGATATTCCCTTTTTTTTCATTGTGAGCCATGTAGTTTATCTAAGCATCATCGGATTCCTTATCCGGTGAGTCCAAATAAAATTGCTTTCGCTCCTTTTGAGTTGGTGCATTCTGATATATGGGGACCCTGTCCGACTGACTCTGTAATGGGTTTTAAATACTGTTACTTTTGTCGATGATTACTCACGTGTCACTTTTGTTTATTTGATGAAAAATCGCTCTGAATTATTTAACATCTCGTGTAACTTTCATACTGAAATAAAAACACAATTTGGTCTTCTAATCAAAAATTTCCGGAGTGACAATGGCCGTGAGTATTTATTTCGTGATCTCGATAAACATCTAGCCCTCAATGGCATCATCCACCAAACCTCTTGTGCGTACATACCACAACAAAATGGTGTAGCCGAACGCAAGAATCGTCATTTATTGGAAACAACACGTGCTCTTATGTTTCAAGCACGTACTCCCAAGCGATTTTGGTCGGATGCGGTTCTTACTGCTTGTTATCTTATTAACCGCATGCCATCGTCTGTTTTCAATGGTAGCTCTCCCTTTTCTAGGCTTTTTCCTAGACGAGAACTATTTCCTCTGTCTCTCCGCATCTTTGGCTGCTTATGCTATATTCGGGATACCCGCCCAACCCTTTCTAAATTAGATCCTAAGACAATACAATGTATTTTTCTTGGGTATCCTAAAGATCAGAAAGGATATCGGTGTTTCTCTCCTGTCTTATAGTGATATTTTTCACTCGGGATGTTACCATTGTAGAAACAGAATTTTCACCATTCCTACAATCAACGGGTCCGGCTCCTCTGGTCTATCCAGAAGAGAATTTTTTGTTATTTTCTTCTCAAACACAACAGCTTCCCGTACGGGTGCCCTCCCTTAACGAGCCAGTCTCCCAGGCAGATGGTCCACATACACTGATTCAGCCATTGCCGACATCGCCCACAGAATCATCCTCCTCTGGTTCTACCAGCAGCTCCGGCTCCAATGAGTTGCCTCCATCTGTTCCACCAGCAGCTCCACCAGTTCCGCCAGCAGCTCCGGCGGTTTCGCCTCCAGAATGTCCTCGCCGTGCCTGTCGTGATCATCCCTTGTATGTTGACAGCTACAAAGGACTTACCAGTCACACTCAGTCTCTAGTGGCTACTATTGATGGGATTCAGATCCCTAATACCGTTGAGGAGGGTCTCCGACATTCTGGTTGACGTGTTGCTATGAACGAGGAGATGAAAGCTCTCCAGGAGAATCATACTTGGAACTTAGTCGACTGACCTACTGGTAAACAGGCAGTCGGCTGCAAATGGGTGTTCACGATTAAGGTAAAACCGGATGGCACTCTTGATCGACTGAAGGCTCATCTGGTGGTCAAAGGATACTCTCAAACCTATGGTGAGGATTACTTCCAGACATTCTCTCATTTGGCCAAAATGACATATGTTCGTGTCCTCATGGCCTTGGCCATTCGATATGACTGGCCGTTACTTCAGCTAGATATAAAGAATGCTTTTCTCCACGAGGATTTTGATAAAGAGGTATATGTGATGCAACCTTCCGGGTTCGTTGCACGGGAGGGTAAAGTGTGTCATCTGAGGAAGGCCTTCTATGGTCTGAAACAATCACCTCATGCATAGTTTGATCGATTTACACATGTTGTTACTCAATTTCGCATGTGTCAATCAAAGGACCATTCAATCTTCTATCGACACACATCTGCTGCAAGAATACTCCTTGGTGTCTACGTTGATGATATTGTAATCACGGGAGATGACAGCCAGGGTATTGCAAGTCTCAAGAAGTTTCTTGGAGAACAATTTCAAACAAAGAATATGGGATCCTTGAACTATTTCTTGGGCATTGAGGTCACACGGGATAAGCGGGACATTGTAATGTCTCAAAGAAAGTATGTGCTGAATATGCTAAATGATGCAGGCATGATGCAAGCAAAAGGAGCAACCTTATCTTTGGATCCAGGGGCAAAGTTACTTCCAGACGAAGGGGTCCTGATGACCAATCCAGATCAGTATTGTCGAGTAGTTGAAAAACTCAACTACTTGGCAGTTATGACGCGTCCGGACATTTCTTTTACAGTAAGTGTTGCAAGTAGATTTAGGCTTCTCCAAGAATTCTACACTGGCAGACAGTTCTCAGAATTCTGTGTTATCTAGTAAAGAATCCAGGAAAAGAAATTTGAATGGAGAATAATGGACATACTCGCATTGAGTATTTTACTGATGCTGACTGGAAAGCAAGCCTGACAGATAGACGGTCTACATCTGGCTACTCAGTATTTATTGGCGGAAATCTAGTGTCATAGAAGAGCAAGAAACAAAGTGTGATAGCACGCTCAAGCTCAGAAGCAGAATATCGAGCTATTGCTCATGGCACGTCAGAGATATTATATATGAAGCATCTCCTACAAGAACTGGGAGAAGACGCAGGGTCTCAAGTGGCAGATCTATGGTGTGATAACCAGTCTGCTATTCACATTGCCACCAACCCAGTATTTCATGAACGGACGAAGCATATTGAAATGACATTCATTTTGTTCGTAATGAATATACAAAGGGAGTGATAAAGTTTCAACATGTAAGGACCGGCGACCAGATAGCTAATATCTTCACAAAGCCTCTTCTGGGTCCTCGGGTTCAATTTTTATGTAACAAGCTGGGCATGATTGACATCTATGCTCCAGCTTGAGGGAGGGTGTTAAGTGTTATATTAGAGTTATGAGTTAATGGGCTTTAGTCCCACATTGCTTAGAATAATAGGAGAGGAGGCTAGCCTCTCCTATATATATGTAGTCTCTCATCAATAATAATCATCTCATTATTTCCATTCTACAAATATATTTAAAACCAAATTCCATATCACTAGCAGAAATGTACTCAATCAATATACCTTCTGATGAATGTCTCCTCAGTAATGCTCATTCTAAAGCTTGACCCTAATCACATGAGAATATCTCATGTTATTGTGGCTTTACGCAGAACATTTTTTAACTCAAAATTGCAATATAAATCCAATATGAAATAGACACTGAAAACATATACATTGACTTGTACAGATTCATTTGACATTTTGGCCGTGTGCTTATTAGAAAATCCAGGTTATTATATCAAAGCTTTTGAATATCCATGAAACTAATATCAATATATTTAAAACAAAATTTCATATCACTAGCATAAAAGTACTCATGCAAAATTCCTACAATCAATCATACTAATGGCAATCATCACCAGGAAAGGTCCGTTATCCCGCAGGAAATTGAACAAGAAGGGAATCCAAACATAACTGACTAGCAGATCTCACATAGTATTGCAAAGCGCAAGATATCCTATAGTGCCAAAAAAAGGAAACAAGTGTTGTACCCTATGTTGCACAGATGGCGACACGGATGCGGATATGAACACGATATGGATACGGAAACATTTTCAAATAAGTACAAAGGCAGTTACCTATATTGCATGTGTTGGCCCATATGTCATGGTCAAACCTAGTTTCGATCATCGACTAAACTCTGACTCGATACAACTTATAACTGAGGACTGTTGGTTACTGGATTGCGACTACTTCTAATTGTTGGAACTGATTTTATATTTCTTATGTATTTTGTTTTTTATTGAGTTTAGGAAAATATGTACATCGAATCGCATCTCTGACAATTAGAAGGCACCCGAGCTCTTTCTCAAAATAGCCAAAACCTGGTCAAAACCCAATTCATCAAACCTAGCTCAAACTAGCCCAGGCAAACCTGAAAACAAACCTGTACCTTGCTAGAATTCAGGGAACTGAACTCGGACCGAACTCGGCGACCCTGACTTGGCAAACCCTAAATTCTCGTTCCTCCTTGAGACCAAACTCCCAACATTCAAATTTTTAAACGTTAGGGAACTGAACTCTGTCCGGGTTCGGTCCCCAGGAACCCTATAAATATATATGAGATTTTCCATTTCTCCATCAACTCATTCCTTCTCTCTTCTACCTATTTAAGAGTTCCATTTGAGCCTAAACCTTCATATTCCCAAGTTCACAACACCCATAGACACCTAAATGCCAGTGCGGTTTCGATCTAGAAGTTGGCTCGAGTTGAAAAAAAGGCTTGAAAACAATTTCGTTTTCATCCCAAGTTCGAAGTCGGCAAGCTCTTCGCGTCAAAAGCTTATGGTTGTGACGTAGTCGTGCTCTTCGAATAAAAAGCACGTGCCTGTAAGAGTCCAAGTCCTTCGAATCAAAGCTTGTGTTTCACTTATAGTGGATTCAACATCGAATAAAAGTTCTCGAGACTGAACTAATCCTCTCTGAGGGATACCAGTATAAAATCTCGATATTTGCCTTTGCTCTTCATAACTCTTTTACTTACAATTTCACTTGATATATTATTGTAATTGGTTATTGCTTAATTTTTTTTATTTGGTGATTATTTTCCGCTGCACTCTATTCACCTCCCCTCTAGAGGTGCTCTATGGTCCTACATCATCAATATTGATACCAACACAAGTATGGACACGATATGGATACGACAATCATTTTGATGTGCCCATGCAACATAGACTTTACCTTATGAAGTAAGGCTTAACATGTTCTGAAGAATCTAAATTGAATTTCTATCATCTTTAGTAGATGAGTCAATATGGTCAACTAAAATGGAGACGTGTGTGCAAACTTGACTTGATATAAATTGCTGACCCACTACTAAAGACAGTGACTTGATAGCAAAGAATCCGAGCAAAAGACCATGATGCTAAGAGAGAATCGGCAAACTCAACTTGATTGAACAATGATATAGATTAGCTTCTTGTATTTAGTATGAGAATTGGGGTCCATATAAGCCTTCTCACGAATACATACTATTCAACATATTGCTTATGTTTATCGGGCAGGTGACAGCAGTTGCATGCATGTAAATTTCTACGGGGAAAAAACATAATTTTTGTTTGTTATGTTTAGCTGCCTGGAATAATGGAAGCTCATTGATGGCCCATAAATTTACTGAAGGCCAAGCTAGCTCGTTTACATATATTTCTCTGTAGCGCTCGATTCCAAAGCTATAGATATTAGGACCCATGCCAGGACAACAACTCAACACCCCGCCTAAGCACTTATAGTAGGTATCATGCATACGCAAAACCACCAAGGAAGTGGTCCACAGTGATATAGTGATATCACTGGAAAGGGTGGGAAGGAGTGGGTATGGGTACCAATCCCAGCCCTGGCTAAAATTTAATTAAATGGAAGGGGGTCGTGGTGCTAGTAGCGCAGGACAGGGACGGACATTAATAACTGGCCTTATCTCAAAAGAAAACATGCCTCGCCTTATCTCAAAAGAAAACATGCCTTGCAAAACACTATCATAGAATACTCATACAAAGAGGTTATGGCCTGTTCTGCTGAAAGCATGCTTCATTGAGTAAGTTCGTAAACAACTTCCATTCTTATTTACAACTTCAAAACTAATTTCCAAGTGCTCATGCAACAGTTAGACCTAGCCCACACCAAATTTTTGAATATACTTCCAAAGTGAGTAATGTGTCCGGTATTAAGTTCAGTCCATGACCTTCTTTAAGCATTAACCATTTTGGGCAGTGCAATGCATCAAATAGACGCAATTCCTAAGTAAGGTGTTAAGTATTGAGTAGATTGGGCTTTAGTCCCACATTGGTTACAATAATAGTGAGAGGAGTTAGTATCTCCTATATATATGTAAGTCTCGCATTTATAATAATCATCCCATTACTCTATTCTACATGGTATCAGATATGCAACAGGCGGCAGGGGGAGCAGCAAGGGGCAGGGGCTGTGCAGCAGCGGGTGTGGGTGTGTGTGTGTGTGTGTGTTGGGGGGGGGGGGGGGGGGGGGGGGGGGGGGGGGGGTGCTGTGCTGGGGGCAGACAATGGGTGGGGGGGACACAACCACTGCAGGCGGCAGGGGGCTGTAGCGAGGGGGGGGGGGGGGGGGGGGGGGGGGGGGCGTTGTGATGGGGAGGGGGGGAGGTGGGCGGGGGCTGCAGGAAGGGGGTTGAAATCTAGGGTTAGTGTTTTGTTTTTGCTTTCTCGTGGAGGAGAAGAGTAGATGAGTTATGGCTCTGATACCATGTAGAATAGAATAGGATGATTATTAAAAATGAGAGAGTTATATATATATATATATATATATATATATATATATATATATATATATATATCAAAAGATGGAGAGCTCTGCTAGGGTTTCCCCTATGGCGGCTACTACGCCTCCCCCCCGTCCCCCTGATCCTCTCGCGGGGGGGGGGGGGGTTCGGAGGGAAGGGCGGCGGCCACAAAGGGACCCCCCCAGGCGAGGGGGGGTCGGGCGGCGGAAGCGGGAGCCCCCCAGGCGGAGGGGGAGGGGGGTCGGGCGGCGGACGCGGGATAGGGGCGGGCGGCAACAGGGGGACCCCCCCGATCTGGGGGGGGGGGGGTTTCGGGCGGCGGCGGCGGGACCCCTCCAGGCGGGGAGGGGTCGGGCGGCGGCAGGACCCCTCCAGGCGGGGAGGGATCGGGGGGCGAGCGGCTGCAGGGGGACCCGCCCGGGCGGGGGGGGGGTGTCAGGCGGCACGGAGGGTTCCTCCTCTGGCGGAGCGGCTCCAGTATTCGAGTTCGGGGGGGCAACACTGGTGATGTAGGCTGGCAGACGGTGACGAGACGACGGACTGGAGGGCGACGAGGGGCCCAGACCCAAGTATCGGGGCGGGCGGGGCCAGGAAATTATGGAAATCGATCATCGATAGGCACAGTGGATCCCCGTCGTCGTGGGGGAGGTACGGTGCGCACTGTATCGAGATGGAGGCCAAAGGCGACGGCGGTAGAGAAGGCTAAGGGAATTGCTACTGATGCCGGCAGGAAAGGCCCGGGTCCTGCGAACCCCCCGACCAGGACGCACACTGAGGAGCAGAGGCCTCGGTCATGGAAGGAGGTTTGCACGCCAGTGCTTACGAAAAGCCCGTTGTCGATGGAATTTGTCTCACCGATGTCGGTCGGAGGAGGGCTTCGGGCGTATTTTTCCGCCGAGGAAATAGCGGTGGTTTCAGAATTCTGGAAGAACACTCTGGTGTTGTATGTGTTAGGGAACAAGCCGTTCTATGGCCAAATCCGGAGTTATGGGGAGCGAGTCTGGAGACCCAAAGGTAGCATGAAATTCTTCTCCAGGGAGAATAGGTTTTACTATGTCAAATTTGGACTAGCGGAGGATGTGTCCAGGATTCTGCAGGGAGGGCCTTGGTCATTTGATGGGAGACTCATTATATTGAAGGAGTGGACGCCGGAGCTGAGATGTGAGAAGGAGGTGCTGAACGTTATTCCCATCTGGATCCGATTCCCAGAGTTCCCAGTGAAGTATTGGAGCATCCCGCTTCTCATGAGACTTGCCAGCCTCGTGGGAAAGCCGATCAAGGCAGACGAGGCCACTGCTTTCCGCACCAGACTGATGTATGCCAGGGTCTTCGTGGAGATCAAGGCGGGCTCGGAGCTACCGAGTATGCTTGAGTATCAGGTACCATCTGGGGAGGTTCTGACACAGTCGGTGGAGTATGACTGGGTCCCACCCATGTGTTCTTACTGCGAGTGCTTTGGGCACACTACCGGTGTGTGCAAATATAAGGGGAAGGAGGCCGCCAGGCCATAGACGGTTCAGACGGAGGCACCTGGGATGGAGACGGCTCCCAGTCACTTGCCTGGGGAGACGGCGTCAGACAGACATATGGAGGAGGACACAGTGATGGAGGTCGACAGGAGGCTGGAGTCAGGATCACCGCAAAGACAGGAGAGCACGCAGGGTGCACTGGTCCCTTTCAGGCCACAGAGGACTATGGTGACCAGGGGTATGAGCGCGGCTGACAGTGGTCAAATGGTGGTGGAGGCCTCCCCGGCGATCATGGTATACAGCAGTAGGAAAAGACACGCTCCGGCCACACGGGAGGATATCCCTCAGTCGAGGGATATGGATGACCAGACTGAAGCCAATCCTGACTTGGCACTTACTCTTAGCAGGATTCAGGCCCATCTTGCTCCTTCCTCCATGGTAGATGCAGTTATTGATCAGGCGGATGAGACACTTCCATCGAGTATCGATCCAGACGAGTTCCAGGGGGACCCCTCATCTATTAGTTAAATGTCGGTCCTAGCATGGAACATTAGGGGGGTGTTCCATTGGACGATGGAGGGAGATTGGAGGGGTTCTGAGGAGAGAGTCGTGTGACATTGCTATCCTACTGGAGACGAAGATTAGAGGGGCCGCTATGCTCTCGCGTAGGACTCCGGCAAACTGGGATCACATTCACAACTTAGATCTTTGCGGTATGACAAGGATCTGGGCTAGGTGGAACCGAGGTAGCTGGGAGGGGGTGCAGATCCATAAATCAGAACAACTCATTGGCATTATTTTCGAGAACAAAGGTGGGTTCCGATTCATCCTGGGTGCTGTATATGGGCACAATGACCGGAGACTCCGGGAGGCTTTGTGGGAGGACATTATGCACTTGGGTCTTACGGCGGACAGCATGCATCTCCCTCTGCTCATCATGGGGGACTTCAATGCTATGCTACTTCGTCAAGAGAAGGTAGGAGGTCGTCATGTTCCGGACTCGATCTTATATGACTTCCAGAGATGTCTGCTTATGTCATGGATGCGGGGGCTGGAGAGAGCTGGACATATCTGGACCTGGCACAACAAGGCTACACATAATCGGATTGCTTGTCAGTTGGATCGGGCCTTGGGCAATAGTGAATGGTTCAGGTGCTTCCCGAACTCGGCGGCGGAAGGTCTTGCGGCGGGTACTAGCGATCATTCTCCTATCCGGGTTGGCCTCTGTGAGAGACCCACTTTGCGGGCGAGGCCGTTTCGGTATAACAACAAGTGGTATCTGTCGGCTGGATATGAGGAGGTGGTTACGGGAGAGATGCAGCACTTCCGGAAAGGCACGGCTCAGTTCCGCATGGTTCATAAACTCAAGCAGATCAAGCATGCTCTCAAGGGTTTGGGTGAAGACGAGACCGCAGTCTTCTCTGGCGGATAAGGAAGACAAGCTTCGGGACACTCAGGTGGCTCTCCAAGCTGACATTCTGAATGGGGAGTTGGCAGCTAAGGAGAAGATCCTGATTGAGGCTGTCAGCACCATGAGACTGCAGGAGGAGATTAGTGCGGTACAGAGGGCTAAATGTACCTGGCTCAAAGATGGAGACCGCTGCACCAAATTCTTCTATGATGTGATCCGCACCCGTCAGCACCGGAACAGCATCCCCAGACTTCTGAATGCCGAGGGACGTCTTGTAGGGGACCCGGTGGAGATTCAGGAGGAGGCCGTCAGATTTTACACTGACTTATATCAGCAGACGGATTACACTAGCACGTTCCCAGCCCTTGTCACGAAGAGGCTGGTGTCCCACCATGGGAATAGTCTGCTTTTGGCACCTGTGAGGATGGAGGAAGTGGAAGACATTGTGATGAAGGCTAATCCCAACAAAGCTCCTGGGCCTGATGGCTTCTCTTCAGGGTTCTTTAAGCAACACTGGGGTGTGCTTAAGGCCCCTGTTCTGGCGGCGGTACAGGAGTTCTTCGCGGAGGGCGGGCTTCTGAAGGAGATGAACCACACCTTCTTGACGCTGGTTCCTAAGAAGGAGGGAGCGACCTCGCTTGCAGATTTTCGGCTCATTGCTTGCTGTAACTTTCTTTATAAGATTATCACTCATCTTATGTGCAGGCGTATAGAGGGGATTATGCAGGGATTGGTGTCCCAGAATCAAGCAGCGTTCATCAAGGGCCGGTCGATAGCGGAGCACAGCCTGCTTGCTCATGAGATGGTGAGGGAGTTCAGCAAACCTGGGGGGATGAAGGCTTGTATGAAGCTTGACCTCCGGAAAGCCTATGATACGGTCAACCGGGACTTCCTGTGTCACTTGATGCTTGCCATGGGGTTCGACGAGAGGTGGGTTACGAGGGTGAGGGAGTGCATTTGCTCCCCTACTTTCTCAGTCCTCATCCAGGGCACGCCTCATGACTACTTTAGGAGCAACAGGGGTTGAGGCAGGGTGACCCCCTCTCACCGTATTTATTTACCTTGGTGATGGAGTACTTTACATGCATGATGGACACGGCGGTGCATAGCAAGAGGATCGTCCCCCTTTTCCGGTTGGTGAGTCCGGTTGTCTCCCATTTGATCTATGCTGACGACTTATTGGTGCTACTCCAGCCTTCCATGCAGGGCATGAGAGCGCTCTCTGACATTATGGAGGAGTTCGGGCGGCTATCTGGGCTCCAGTTAAACAGGGAGAAAAGCAGAGTCTACTTCAGTTCCCGGTGTACACTGCAAGAGGAGAAAGCCTTCGCCTTGGGAGTGGACAAAGGCAAGCTCCCAGTGAAATACTTGGGGGTCCCGCTGACGGTCAACTATGCCAGAGAGCAAGATTGTCACAGCTTGGTGGATTTTGCTCAAAGGAGAGTGGAAGGCTGGCAAGCTGCGGGTCTATCATTTGGCGGACGGATTGAGTTGGTACGTTCGGTTATTGCTGGCATCACGATGTTCTGGCTTCAGTCTATCCAGATCCCTACGGCTACTATTCGTAAAGTGGAGGCCATCTGTGCTGACTTCATCTGGAGGGGAGGGATGCATGCGATCTCCTGGGACCAGCTATGTCATCCTCGGGAGGAAGGAGGAGTGGGGTTGAGGCCTCTTCATGCGGTCAGGAAGGCAGCTTGTGTGAAGATGGCCTGGAGATTCATCAAGGGGGGTCGCTTTGGGCGGAATGGATGGCGAACAGATACTTAAGGAGGACTAACTTCTGGGCCTGCAGGATAGACAACAATTTCTCGGTCACGTTTAAGGCCATTCTGAGGTGTCGACCGGTGTTGCAGACCGCTATCTGCAGGAACATGAAAGATGGGACGACTACCGACCTCTGGCTTGACCCTTGGTTGGGTTCCAGATCCTTGCTCGAGATATTGGGAGGTCAGCTGGACAGAGAGGCGGACAGGGGGCTCACATGCAGTCGGATCATCAGAGATGGAGTTTGGAGGCCAGAAGAATCTCCGTATACTGCTCAGCTTGCCGAGGAGATTCGTCTTATTACTATTGACGCTAGCCAGTATGAGGATTCCTGGAGCTGGGCCGGCCCAGGTACGGGGGGCGGGTCAGGTCTATTCTGCTTTCGTAGCTGCTATGACTTGGTTCGGACCCACCACGACCGGACTGAGGAGGTGGACTTCATTTGGGGCAAAGGGATTGTCCGAAAAATGCAACTATGTGCATACTGACTTCTACGGGGTAGACTGATGACGAGAGACAGACTCCTCAGGTTTGGGATGCAGATCCCAGATGCCAAGTGTGTGCTATGTAATGGGGAGGACGAATCTATGGGGCATCTCTTCTTTGTATGCCCGATGACCTGGCACATTTGGACTGAGCAGTGCGCGCAGCTGAGAGGAGGAGTTGGGGTGGATAGAGACATCCGGAGCATTCTCAGCTGGATCCGAGATCACAAAGGCCGGGATCCGGGGTGGGCCAGAAGAGCCAGAGTTCGTCTCGCCGCGTCCGTTTGGCACATCTGGAAGGAGCGGAACAGACGTATTTTCGAGGGCTTGATTACCCCCCCCCCCATTAGAATTCTACATAACATAGAATTCGATGTATCAATAATGGCCCCATAATATTATAATTTGGGGCATGAGAAGTTGTGATATTTATGTATTGTAATACCTTTTCCACTATATGCGAGGAATAAATTCACTATTATTCCAAATATATATATATATATATATATATATATATATATATATATATAGGAGAGGCTAACCCCTCTCATTATTATTCTAACCAATGTGGGACTAAAGGGTACTGGAGTGATGATTTTCTCGATTCAACTAGTCGATCGACGGTTGGACGGACCAGAAGGTTACTCGACATGGCGAAAGAAGGTCGAGAATACGCTTCGGTGAATGCGGTTGTCTAAACATCTGACTAACAACCCTCCGACAAAGATTAATCCCATATTTAAGCAATGTGAGACAGATGATAGTCGACAGTTTACACAGTTAATGAATTCTATGGAACCATCAGTGGAAGACATGGTTCAGAATGCAGATTCTGTGAAGAAATTATGGGAGGTACTGATGTAGTGTCCCGTCTCTACATCGTGTCCCATTTTTCGTCCAACGGGTGCGCTAGAAAAGAACAATCGCTATCGATTTAGTCAAAACCGATTGGTCGGGATCGATTGAATCGATTGAAC
This sequence comes from Iris pallida, assembly GCA_029216955.1. Classification (NCBI taxonomy): domain Eukaryota; kingdom Viridiplantae; phylum Streptophyta; class Magnoliopsida; order Asparagales; family Iridaceae; genus Iris; species Iris pallida. The sequence goes on along the minus strand of JANAVB010034889.1, from coordinate 459,078 downwards.
GGGACCGATTGAATTAAGATTCTTTCCTCGTTATGTAATGGTTTCTTGAAATCAAGTCTCATATTCAGCAGGTTGCGCCTCGAGGATAGACTCTGAGGCTGAGTCGGGAGAAACCTTCCGTTGCTCTGCTTTTCATGCCGCAATTGTTTCTTTGGCTTTGGTTTTCTGAATGCGTTTTCGTGAATGCTTTCGATGGTTTTCATGGCTTGCGTTTTCGAACTTCGCATTCGTATCGAACTCATTGAATGGGACAGTGTTCTGATCAAGTGCTTATGCGATTTCAGGTAATCATGTAGGCGCCTTCTAGCGCGACCAACCAGTCTCTCGTCTCAAGCAAAAATCAAGGTGAGTGGCTGACCCTTCTCCCCTCGACCCCCTTTTCTCCAATAAATTGTCGATACCAAAATATGTTATGCTAGATGTAAATGCAACGACACAAAGGCTTATTCCAATAAACTTTTGCACGACATCTCACGTACACTTGCTATAGAACTGCTATAACATGAAATTGATGCATGCTTTCTTATGCCATATTTACTACAGAGCTGTGCAAAATGAAGATTGAATCGATTAACGAATGTTGCAACGATAAGGCGGCACACATTGAAAACTGGCTAACTCTCAAAAATTTCGTAGACCATGCTTAAATAATTAATTTTAGTCTAGCACGGTCATGGATAACTTGTGCACAAGGTTTCGCTTTCTCAAATGGCAACCCGGGACCACGGGACCGATTCGGCCTAAGAGGAATGCAAGATAGTTGTGTTGGATGCTAGCACGGGTCATTCGGAACTTTCAACGGGACTAGCTACCCGCACTGAAAGGATTGTCGTCTCGATCAGGCTATACGTTCAGGATGGCTTGAATTGTCAGTAACCCTCATTGAAACACTATTTACAAGCTTTTGATATATATAAATCTGACAGGAAAAAACATGGTAAGCTGTATGTTGCACGGAACACTCTGTCGTGGGTAAGTTCTAGCGTAAATTACCTTACTAATGTTTCGTCAAATGGCTTGCATGAAATTGACTAGGAATGGTTAGAAAGATCACTAAAATTGCTGCATGTTTTACCTAATTTCTTGAACCAAATGAGAGCACGAAAATTAATTAGCCACGCACCAGCACACGTGAACGTACTGATCCTCGCTCTCGGCAGGTGCTCCAACCCCAGATAGCATGCCATGGAACTGAAGACGACGCTGCAACATTTTGAAGCCTTGCTAGTGTGCGAAGGCAAATCTCTAACCTTTTGAAGACTCCGATCAAGACCCATGTCGCATCAACTCTTTCCGATCCTAGGTCTAAGAGAGTGTTTTGCTGCTTATGTATAAAGGGATGTAAATGTATGAAACGGCTATCTCATCGACGGTCATTTTGTAATGGAGTTAGTTGTAAGCCCGCGCGGCACCTTTGTATCGGAGTCTGTAATATGATGTTCATTATCAATAAAACAAAAGTTTTCTTCTATACAATGAATTCAATTTACTCTGCGTACTCTCTTTGTTGTTGTGTTTCAGATAACCTTATGAAAGTGCCTTGTGCGAGCGCAACCTAGGCTCGTACGGCATCATGTCCGGAGAACTACTATCAATTCTTCGGAATTGGGACGTGACATAATGGTATCAGAGCACGGTTAAACGTCCTTTGGCCTTCCGTTTGAGTCTCGTACCTTTGATTCCACGTCGATGAAATGAGTTGTTCCATACAGTGAGTCCATAATGTTTTCTGAGACTAATGTAAGTTGCCTTCATATCCCAGAAGCTGGGGAAGCTGTTGCCGCGAGCGAAGAAGGTGCCTCGAGCGGCTCAAGTAGCTCAAGGGCTGAACCCTCGAACGCCCCCATGGAACGGATGTTGCGTATGCTAGAGGCACAAGAACCTAAGGCCAAAGCCAACCAGTGCCAGAATAAGCTCCATCGACGGCAGACTGAGGCGTGACGGGCTCAATTTGAAAACCGATTTGAGGCCCAATTCAAGATACAGCAGAAGTAGCTTGATACTCTCCAGCAGATTGTCCAGACAGTTATGGCATGTCATAATCGAGCCTGCGGCCCGACGGATTGTAGTCGAACCGGAGAAGCCTGAGCGCCAACATGCAGCACCGATAAGTTCCAACTTTGAGGTATCAAAACTCAAGAAAACTTGTCGCACTTCCTTCAGCGGATTGAGGACCCTTCTTTGGCGATCGACTGGTTGGAGGAATTAGAAGACCATTTTGAACTCCTAGGCGTTGATGAGTCAAAGAAAGTCGCATGTGCTCAACTTCAACCCCGACTGAACGCGCACAACTAGTGGGCCGTGCAAAAGCGAGCACTCCGACGCAACGACGATACGGCGACGATCACTTGGGCCACCTTCCGAAAGGCGCTTGAAATTGAATACATTCCCGCAGCCGTTCGATAGGAGAGGAGAATGAATTTATGCAGTTAAGACAAGGGAATATGACGGTGCGACAGTACGCAGCAGAGTTCAATAAATTAGCCAAATTTGTTAGAGCGTTAATTTCTACCACGGAGAGTCGCGCTCGACGATTCGAAGTAGGTCTGCGGCCCTCTATCTCTGCCCATGTATCGGTGCCAGAATACAAGACCATGGGAGAGTCCCTGAATCACGCTTTCCGCCTTGAGCGCCAATACCCTCCAGCCGTTGTTGGCCCTGTGTATACCTACAATCACAAGTGCCCTAGCCATGCGGGAGAAAACAATATGAACAAGCGTCCAAACAACGGCCACCAGGACGGATACCAAGGGCAGAACTCAGGAACTCCCTGCAACAAATGCAATAACTTCGGGCACCATGCAGCCGACTGTCACGTCTCTGAAGGCGGACGCTGGCATTGCAGTAAGACGGGTCATCTGCGGGTGAACTGTCCGACCAGAAGGCCGAACCCAACGACGCCTCAACATCAGCAAAATCGTCCAGGGAATCAAGACGTGCCGAGAGCCCAACAACCCGCACAGCAAAATGGCCAAGACCGTCGCCCCAATGCCCAGGGATGCGTCTACGCCATGACCCGAGATGAAGCGTTCGCATCTGACACAGTCGTGACATGTATACTGCTTTTCAATAACAAACCTGCTCGTGTACTGTTTGATTCAGGTGCCACGCATAGTTTTATATCGGCGGACTTCGCCGCCGAGCACAAATTTTCCGTAACACTTCTAGACCTTAACCTTAGTGTTAGCATCCCGTCAGGCAAGTAACTATTTACACACACAGGCTGCAGACACGGAATCATCTGTATTGGAGGTAGGAAAATATATTTAGATGCGATAGTTCTCGATATCAAGGACTATGACATCATATTGGGGATGGATTAGCTCGGTGGTTGCAATGCCACCATCGACTGTGCTGGAAAGACGGTTATCTTCCGCCTGCCGAGAGAGACTGAATTCTGCTACTCGTGTGGTAAAGCGTCGACGGCCTGCATGGTGATCTCTGTGATATCTGCTCGTAGGTTGTGATGCATTTCGGTTGTGAAGGCTACTTGGCTTCCGTGCGCGACATGCGGCAGGATGGTGCAAACGCAAATCAGACGGACGTTGTAGCAGAATACCCCGAGGTATTCCCGGAAGAGCTACGTGGCATGACACCCGATCGAGAGAATGAGTTCACCGTCGACACCTTCCCCACCTGCCTGATTTCCAAAGCTCCATACAGAATGGCCCCTGCAGAACTGAAGGAACTCAAAGTGCAGTTACAAGAGCTGCTCGACAAAGGATTCATACGGCCTAGCATCTCGCCATGGGGAGCCCATGTATTGTTCGTAAAGAAGAAGGATGGATCGTTGCGTCTCTGCATAGACTATCGCGAGCTCAACAAAGCCACCATCCGGAATAAATACCCCATGTCCCGCATCGATGACCTCTTTAATCAGCTACAAGACGCCTCGGTATTTTCGAAGATTGACCTTCGATTATGTTACCATCAACTCAAAGTCAAGCCGGATGACGTGCCAAAGTCACCCTTCTGTACTCGTTACGGCCACTACGAGTTCTTGGTGATGCCATTTGGCCTAACGAATTCCCATGCCGCCTTCATGGATCTCTTATGAATCGGGTGTTTCGTCCATTCCTCGACAAATTCGTGGTATTCTGCATAGATGATATTCTCGCCTATTCGAAGGACAGAGTGCAACATGCAGCATCTGCGAACCGTGCTTCAGACCCTTCGTGACAACCAGTTGAATGCGAAACAGATCAAATGTGAATTTTGGCTAGACAGTATCATTTCTTGGGCACATCCTCTCCGCCGAAGGCGTATCAGTTGATCTGAAAAAAGTTGAAGCCGTTGTTGATTGAAAACGGCCCACGTTAATCAGTGAGATTCGAAGCTTCCTCGGCTTGGCGGGATACTACAGACGCTTCGTGAAAGACTTTGCGAAGATCGCATCGCCATTGACTCGCCTCACTCAGAAAGGAATCGCATTTGAATGGTCAGATGACTGTGAAGCTTCCTTCCAGGAGTTAAAGCAACGGCTCGTCTCGGCCCCGATACTCTCACTTCCAGAAGGGACTGAGGGATTTCAGATCTTTAGTGATGCTTCCGGTCATGGCTTGGGGTGTATGCTCATACAGCGGAACAAGGTGATATTTTTTGCTTCCCGATAGCTAAAGCCGCACGAGAAGAACTACCCACCCATGACATGGAATTGGCGGCGATTGTATTCGCGTTAAAACTGTGGCGTCACTATCTTTATGGCATGGCGTGCAGTATTTTCACGGATCACAAGAGCCTCAAGTATCTCTTTACCCAAAAGGAGCTGAACTTGTGACAGAGGCGTTGGCTAGAACTGATCAAGGACTATGACTTGACGATCGACTACATACCTGGCAAAGAAAATATGGTGGCCGATGCATTGAGCAAAAAATACAACCTCGCTATCCATCAACAAAAGTCTATTGCGGGACTTAGAGGATATGGGCATTAAACTCCGATTTCGATTCGTGGGAGCTAGCATGACACTGTTGCGGATAGAATCGTGCTTGTTAGAAAAGATCAAATCCGTTCAGAAAGACGATCCATACCTGAATAAAATGTGGGAGCTCGTTTCGACGAGTAAGGTGACCCAACTTTGCGGAAGACGAGGCAAGAGTATTGCGGGTAAATGGTCGGCTATGCGTCCTGGATGACTCAGAAGTGCGAAAGGAGATACTGTGGAGGCGCATTATGCGAAATATACCTTGCATCCAAGCAGCACCAAGATGTACAAGGACCTCCGTACGACCTTCTGGTGGTACGGAATGAAGAGAGATGTGGCGCTCTTCGTGTTGCAATACATGACCTGTCAGTAGGTGAAAGCTGAGCATCAGAGGCCGGACGGGGAGATGCAGAACCTGACGGTTCTGGAATGGAAGTGGCAGCACGTATGCATGGATTTTATTGTTAGTCTGTCGAAGATGCCATGAGAAAATGATGCCATCTGGGTTATCGTCGATCGACTAACCCAGTCAGCGCATTTCATTGCCATCAAAATTACTTGGAGCGTCGATCGTCTGGCTCAGATTTATCTTGACGAGATAATCCGGTTGCACGGAGTTCCGGTATTCATCGTCTCTGATCGGGATGGACGATTTCTATCGCACTTTTGGATTAGCCTTCAGTCGGCTCTGGATACTAAGTTGAGCTTTAGCTCGGCTTACCATCCCCAGACCGACGGCCAAACGGAGCACGTAAATTAGATTCTCGAAGACATGCTACGGCTCTGCACAATTGACTTCAAGTGGAGTTGGGACGTCCATCTACCTCCGGCCGAATTTGCATACAATAATAGCTATCAATCCAACATTCAGATGGCGCCATACGAAGCCTTGTACGGACGGAAGTGCAGATCACCTATTTGCTGGGACGAAGTCGGGGAGCGAAGATTCTTGGCCCGGAGCTGGTGGAACAGACCGTAGAGAAGGTCATGCTTATTCGGAAAAGACTTAAGATTGCACAGAGTCGACAGAAAAGCTACGCTGATGTCCATCGTCGACCCCTCGAGTTCTTGGAAGGCGATCATGTGTTTCTGAAGGTAACGCCCATGCGAGGAGTTACCAGATTCGGCACAAAGGGAAAGCTCGGTCCAAGATTTGTTGATCCTTTCGAAATACTAAAGCGAGTCGCCCCAGTAGTTTACCAGATTGCATTGTCGCCAGCACTGTTGGATGTGTACGATGTCTTCCACGTCTCTCAGTTGCGGAAGTACATGCACGATCGGAGCCACGTGGTAGATTTTGGTCAGCTAAATCTGAAGGCGAACTTGTCTTATATGGAAGAATCAGTCCAAGTCTTGGAGCGCAAAGATAAATTGCTCCGAAATCAAGCGATCTCATTCGTCCGCGTACTCTGGAAAAACCATTCGATCGAAGAGTTGACCTGGGAACTCGAATATGAGATAAAGGAAAAGTTTCCTTCCCTATTTTCCTAGCGGTAGGTTCCCTTCTTAAGTTTCGAAGACGAAACTTTTTCTTAGTTGGTTATGGTGTAGTGCCCCGCCCCTACATCGTGCCCCGTTTCTTGTCCACAGGGTGCGCGAGAAAGGAATATTGTCGCTATCGATTTAGTCGGAACCGATTGGTAGGGATTGATTGAATCGATTGAACGGGACCGATTGAATTAAGATCATTTCCTCGTTATGGAATGGTTTCTTCGGAATCAAGTATCATATTCAGCGGATTGCGCCTCGAGGATAGACTTTGAGGCCGAGTCGGGAGAAACCTCCCGTTGCTCTGCTTTTCATGCCACAATTGCTTCTTTGGCTTTGGTTTTCTGAATACGTTTTCGTGAATGTTTTCGATGGTTTTCATGGCTTGCATTTTCGAACTTCGCATTCGTATCGAACTCATTGAATGGGGCAATGTTCTGATCAAGTGCTTATGCAATTTCAGGTAATCGCGTAGGCGCCGTCTAGCACGACCAACCAGTCTCTTGCCTCAAGCAAAAATCAATGTGAGTGGCTGACCCTTCTCCCTTCGACCCCCTTTTCTCCAATAAATTGTCGATACCAAAATATGCTATGCTAGATGTAAATGCAAGGCTTATTCCAATAAACTGTTGCACGACATCTCACGTACACTTGCTATAGAACTGCTATAACATGAAATTGATGCATGCTTTCTTATGCCATGTTTACTATAGAGCTGTGCAAAATGAAGATTGAATCGATTAACGAATATTGCAACGATAAGGCGGCACATATTGAAAACTGGCTAACTCTCAAAGATTTCGTAGACCATGCTTGAATAATTAATTTTAATCTAGCACGGTCATGGACAACTTGTGCACAAGATTTCGCTTCCTCGAACGGCAACCCGGTGCCACGGGACCGATCCGGCCTAGGAGGAATGCAAGATAGCTGTGCTGGATGCTAGCACGGGTCATTCGGAACTTTCAACGGGACTAGCTACCCGCGCTGAAAGGGTCACTGTCTCGACCAAGCTATACGTACAGGATGGCTTGAATTGCAGTGACCCTCACCGAAATACTATTTACAAGCTTTTGATATATAAATCCGACAGGGAAAAACATGGTAAGCTGTATGTTGCACGGCATGCTCTGTCGTGGGTAAGTTCTGGCGTATATTACCTTGTTTATGTTTCGTCAAACGGCTTGCATGAAACTGACTAGGAATGGCTAGAAAGATAAATTAAAATATGTTGCATGTTTTACCTAAATTCTTGAACCAAATGAGAGCGCGAAAATTAATTAGCCACGCACCAGTACACGTAAACGTACTGATCCTCGCTCTCCACAGGTGCTCCGACCCCAGATAGCGTGTCACAGAACTGAAGGCGACGCTGCAACATTTTGAAGTCTTGCTAGTGTGCGAAGGCAAATCTCTAACCTTTTGAAGACTCCGATCAAGACCCATGTCGCATCAACTCTCTCTGATACCAGGTCTAAGAGAGTGTTTTGTTGCTTATGTATAAAGGGATGTAAATGTATGGAACGACTATTTCATCGACGGTCATTTTGTAATGGAGTCAGTTGTAAGTCCGCACAGAACCTTTGTATCGAGTCTGTAATATGATGTTCAATTATCAATAAAGCAAAAGTTTTCTTCTGTCACTCCCGTTTCCCGTTATACGTATTTTTGTATGCGTATACGAGATTTCTGGCATTTATCAGGTAGACCGTAGTTAGACTTGCCTTGCTTAGCCCAGTCTTGGTTTAAACTTGACTTGGTTTATTTGATTTGGTTTGGTTCAATTTGACTTGGTTTAGCTTGCTTGGTTTATTTTGGTTTGGTTTGAGATGGTGAGGCTCTTACTATATAAGCCACCAACCCCTCTCTCTCTCCTCATTTACTTCTCCTTCTTCATTTATTTCTTCATCTTCTTCCTCTTAACTTCTCTGTACCAAGAGAGGCTTAGGCAAGTGCAACTTGCTTCATGATGGATCTCAAATTTTACTGTTCCATTCTCTTTCTTACTTGATTTTAAGCCTCTTTAGAACTTGACATTTTTTGGTTTGATGGATGGATTTTTGTAGATCTAAATTTGTAGACTTTTCAGTTTTCTTGGGTTTTGATCTATCAAACTTCATTATTTTCAAGTTTTGGTTGTTCTATGTTGTAGAGAATTCGATTTTACCAAAAATGGACCTTTGAAAAGTTAGATTTTGACTTGTTTTGAGGAAGTTATGGCCAAAATAAGATTTGGACATTTTCTAGTTCATCTGTCCTGATTCTGGCAGGGACGATAAATAGTGCCGCATGAATAGTGCCGCAGGAATGAATAGTGGCGCATGGCTTGCATAGTGCCGCAGGCTTACAAAGTGCCGCAGGAATGAATAGTGCCGCAGGAATGAATAGTGCCGCATGGCTTGCATAGTGCCGCATGGATGCATAGTGCCGCAGGAATGAATAGTGCCGCATGGATGCATAGTGCCGCATGGATGAAGTGCCGCAGGAATGAATAGTACCGCATGGCTTGCATAGTGCCGCATGGATGCATAGTGCCGCAGGAATGAATAGTGCCGCATGGATGCATAGTGCCGCATGGCTTGCATAGTGTCGCATGGATGAATAGTGCCGCAAGAATGAATAGTGCCGCGGGCTTGCATAGTGCCGCATGGCTTGCATACTGTCGCATGGATGAATAGTACCGCAGGAATGAATAGTGCCGCAGGCTTGCATAGTGCCGCATGAATGAATAGTGCCGCAGAATGCCGCATAGTGCCTATTTTGGCTGTTCTTGGTTGTTTTATGTCCTATTTGGCTGATTTGTGGTCAGAATTTCTTCCAACTCCCAACATGAAAGTTGTAGATCTTTGTCTTGGCTTCAAGAATCTTCTTGTTTCACTTTAACTGGAGTTCATATGCGATTGATAACTTCAATCATAGTTTTGATCTTTTGGCATGTTTTCTGTACATGACGTTTTGAGGTTTCTTCGACTGCAATAAATTTCTTAACATGATTTAATGATCTTGTACAATTAGAGAATGATTGTACACCCTTTGTACACCTAACACTAGCACAGATTCAATTATTGTTTTATGCCAATTAGTTACTTTTACTTATCCCTTCTCACATGTCAGGATATGTCTTTCCTTTCGAATATTTCTTATGTGATATGATGTGTTTTCATGCTTTTTCCGGATTTATTGTACTTTACAATCTATGCCATATCTAGAATTTCTAAATAGTGACCCGTTGTGGTGCACTCATGATTTATGCCTTTTCTTTGCTTTATATGATAGTGACCCGTTGTGGTGCACTCATGAACATGTCTTTACATGATAACTCTTGATAGTGACCCGTCGTGGTGCACTTTTGACAAGTAACTTGACATGATAATTCTTGATGGTGGTCCGTCGTGACGCACTCTTGACATGATAAGTAATCTTGATAAGTAACCTAACATGTAATCTTGAATGTTGTTGCGATGGCTATCTTGACATGCTGATTAATAACTCGTCTTGACACCGTAGGTGATTGTTCTTAAATGTGCTCGTGTAAGCTACCAGTCTCGTCTTGCATCATGTCTAGGACTTGCATCCCTGGTTACCACGGTCAGGGATTCATACTGAATCTAACTAGGTTAATGATAATTCATAAAGAGATTTTCCAGTCATAGGCAATTCCGTTATCTGGGCGCTTTAATTGGACTTGTAGCCTGCCGTCGAGTAGGGCGCATTTCCAGCACACTGTCATGTGTTGCACTCCCAAGTCACCATGGGATACATTTGTCTCCTGGACGATGTATCCACCTAATACAACTCTCAACCTGCGGAAGGATAACTGGATAGCTGCAGGGCTTGTGACTGTTGGAACATCTCATTGCATCTTGTTAGTAACTAGGCTTGTGATAACCCTAGTTAGTTAAAGTATCAAGCCGTACTCATTGCTTGGCCGTGATTGATGGATGGAGTCTAGTCTTGTCTAGACCATGCCAGTACATGGTTACTTCAGGACATTTTACAGTTTATGCTTACTTGTCGATAATTGGTTAGAGACTAAGTTCTGTTAAGGCGAAGGGTTACAACCCCGGTCCTTGTTTGGTTTACGGGTTGAAACTTGGTTACCGGAATAGTTCCTTAGTTATCTTATCGTTTATCACCCTACTTTCATGCCTCCAGTTTTCTTGTTATTATTATGCCTTGTGTTCTAACTTGCTGGTTTTAGTTCCTAAGTGAAGCCTCCCTTGTGGCACTTGCTCTTTCTGGGGTCTGACCCAGCTGGTTTTGTATGGCCAGATTTCGGAACAGCACCCGAGGATCTTCCCGCCTTCCAACCAGATGGTGAACACTAGAAGAAACCCTGGCAACGAGTGGGTTTAATTTTTGCTCGCCCGCTCTATTGTAAAATTATTCTTTTGAGGCGTTTAGCCGCCGAGCAAGTGTTAGCTCGTGTCGAATACTTATATTTCTTGTCTGCCTACGGGCTTGTAACATGATTAACAAATCCTAGGGTTGATCATGTATGACTGAAACTCTTGCTAGTCCTCGTATTTTGTACGACTAGCTTCATGATCATCTGTATATGAAATGTATGGAACGCCTTACTATTGAATATCTGATGGTCTAACATCTTGTGACTATTATTACTTGCTTAAGATTGAGACACTAGGCTTGTTCTTGACCATAAGAGACTAATGGCTTGTAGATAAACCATCATGCATCTAGACAGCCGTGACCGTATATCGAGATGGATTACACTTCTATATACGTAGCTGGCTGTGTCTGCCCCCGCTCTCCAGTATTCTGGTTCTGGGACGTGACATCTTCCATACAATAAATTCAATTTACTCTGCGTACTCTCTTTGCTGTTGTTTTTCGAATAACCTTATGAAAGTGCCTTGTGCGAGCGCAACCTAGGCTTGTACAGTATCACGCTCAGGTGACGACTATCGATTCTTCGAAATCGGGGCATGACAACTGACGGCGGCATTTGATGGAAAACGTGATTTATCTCGGATTTACGACTCAGTTGTTGGCATATACCGAACAAATCAGGGAGATAAATCTCATAAGGATCACTTCAGGGCCTTTAAGACTGACTGATGAGATCGACTGCATATTGCCTCTAATAACGGATATCAATGAAGAGAAGGCTCAACGTGAGCAGCTTCATGCCATGGCATATCTTGCCTCTCTCCATCATGATGCGGACTCGCTCTCAGATTATTGCTGGATCTGATGTTCCATCTCAGATGGAAGCACACTATCGTGTCCTTAGGGCTACGAAAGTCGTAGAGACCACTCCGGGTGATGCTCCTAATTATTTCGATCTGCTCTTGGTACTGCTCGTGCTGGATTTCGTATTAGTCGTAGTAGACAACGTGGTGGCCGAAATGTTGCTGGTCATGATGGTGGACGAGATAATGGCAGTCGCGATGGAGAAAGGCCTCGCACATGCTTCAACTATGGTCAGCATGACACTTTCCAGTAGCAACGTCCTAAAGCACATGCCGCCAATGTGACATCAGATGCTCCTGATGATAGTGTTCGATCTGTCCAGATGACTGCCGAGTCATATACAAATTTTCTTGACTTCCAAGCTCGACATCGTAGTGAAGCATCCACATCTGGGTCTACTGTCGGGTACGCAGCGGCATGTGTGGTGAGGTCAAAGCAGTAGGTAATTGACTCTGGTACGTTTGCTCACATGACTAGCGACGCGGGTATAATACGCAATTATGTATCGGTTGGGCGTGTTTTCGATATTACTGTGGCCAATTGTGGTTTACTAACAGTCCGTAGATGAGGAAGTGTCCGCCTCTCTTCCGGATTGCCACTCAATTCCGTATTACATACACCTGGAAACCCATTCAATTTGCTTTCAATTAGTCAACTTACTCTGACTTATATTGCTCGGTAACATTTTTTCTGATGATTGTGTTTTTCAGGACCTAAGGACTCAGATGACTATTGGTAAGGGACATGTGGTTGGAGGCTTGTATCTGTTTGACGTTCCTTCTTCTGTTGCTTGTGCCGGTATGAAACTAGATACTTTCGAGTTACATTGTCAGTCAGGTCATCCATCAATCCAAATTCTCCAAAAAAATGTACCCATCTTTAGATGTTCCAGTTACTTTTCATTGAGAGTCGTGTCGTTTAGCTAAGCATCACCAGGTTTCTTATCCGGTTAGTCAAAATAAAATTACATCCACTGCTTTCAAGTTGGTGCATTTTGATACATGGGGACCCTGTCCGATTGAATCAATGATCGGTTTCAAGTATTTTGTTACTTTTATTGATGACTACTCACGTGTTATCTTTGTTTATCTGATGAAAAATTGCTACGAATTATTTGAAATTTAGTGCAAGTTTTTGGTCGAAATCAAAACACAATTTGGTGTTTGGATTAAATGCCTTCGAAGTGACAATGGCCGTGAGTATCTTTCTCGTGAGTTTAAGACTCATTTGTCCCGCAATGGCATCATCCACCAAACTTCTTGTTCTTACTCCCAAAAGATTTTGGTCGGATGCAGTACTTACAGCTTGTTATCTTATTAATCACATGCCATCGTCGGTTTTCAATGGTTATACTCCCTTTTCTCGGTTATATCCCAAAAGAGAGCCATTTTCCCTCTCTCAAAATTTTTGGTTGCTTGTGCTATGTTCGGGATACCCGATCAACTATTTCTAAATTAGATCCTAAGGCAATCCAATGTGTTTTTCTTGGATATCCTAAAGATCGGAAAGGGTATTGTTGTTTTTTCCTACCTTGAAGAGGTATTTTCTCTCGAAATGTTACCTTTGATGAACCGAGTTTCTTCCACATCCACAAACTACGGATCGAGTTCTCTAAATTTATCCAAAAAAGGATTTCTTGTTATTTCATGTTCAAACACAACAGCCCCCCGTAAAGGTGTCCTCCCTATCGAACCAGTATCCCAGTCCGACGGTCCGCAAACACCAATTCAGTCAGTACCAACGTCGCCCGGACGAACATCAGAGATAGTGATCACTGAGCCATCCTCCTTCTCTAGCTCCACTGATTCGCCTCTGCCTGTTTTGCCAGCTCGACCTCGCCGTGCCTGTCGTGATCATCCCTTGTATGTTGACAACTACAAAGGGCTCGCAAGCCACACTCTGTTGGCCCATTGGTCATGGTCAAACTGATTTTAATAATTGATCAAACTCTGTCTCGATATACGGAGCTACTCAGATGTTTACTCAAGACGTTTTGGACACTTGGACACTGATCAAGATCGGATATCTACTCAGTTCAAGACCGAAGCTATATTTGCCACTCGAGACTGTATTTCTTTATACAATGTAATTTTTACTTTTATTGAGTCTAGGAATACATTGTACACCGAGTCGTACTGGCAAATAGGCTATCCAAAATCGTTTTTTAAAATGACCTGTTTTTGAAAAACATCCCTTATTTACAAAAGCTTCTGAAGGATTTTAAAAAGCCCAAAAATTACTTTTGAAAAACCCTGGCCTACCCTGACAGAACTCGGCCCGAGTTCGGTTAGTAACCGTTTGATTTTCGAACGTTTGAAAAACTTGGTCTCCCTTCAGTTGCGGATTGTTACATAGAGTTCTGTCCGAATTCTGCCCGAATTCTGCCAGAGTTCTGCCTTTGGAAAAACTATAAATAGAGAAGAATTCTGATCATTTCAAATCACTCATTCACTTTCATCTCTTCTCTTCTAAGCTTACGTTTCTTTCCAAAGAGTTCTAAAAAGCTTTCATTTTCAAATCCCAAGCCAGTTACAATTCTCTAGTCAATTTGTCGGTACGGTGCGGTCTAGAAGATTTTCAGAGAAATTGTAATCAGAGGCTTGATTGAAGAAAGACTCTTCAAAATTGAAGTTGGTCGAGTTCTTCGTATCAAAGCTCGCGTCTGTAGAAGTTGCAAGGACTTCGTATGAAAACTTGCGGGATTTTCTAATAGTGGATTCAACTGGAAGCTAGAGTTCTTCCGACTAGACTAGTCCTCACAAGAGGGAAACCAGTATACATCGATGTGTTTGCGTTTGCCTTCTGATCTCATTTCTGTTACAGTTATTGTTTTGTGATTATTGATTTAATTATGTGATCTTACTGCTAACAAGTTTTTAATTAGCAATATTTCGCTGCCTACTCTATTCATCCCCCCCGCCTAGAGTATTCTGCATTACGACTTCGTTCCTATAATTGGTATCAGAGCGGGTTATACAGGTAAAGCAAGGTAAAATTGCAGTTATATTCAATTATTCTTAATTGCTATATAAATCACAGTATAACACATGATAACTGTGAAATTCACAAGTGAAGGCCAAGCTACAAACAGACCTCCACTGTTTGACGGCACAAACTACACCTATTGGAAAATACGGATGAGTTTCTTCTTAAAATCTCTTGATTTTGACTTATGGTCTATAGTTATTGATGGCTACAAAAAGCCTTCTCGTATTACTATTGAGGGAGTTTTAGTTGATAAACCCCATGATAAATATACTGAGGATGACAAGAAAAAAGCCAGTCTTGACGCACGTGCTATTAACGCTTTATTTTGTGCTTTAGACAGAACTGAGTTTAACAGGGTGTCGACTTGCACAACATCAAATGAAGTGTGAAAACTTCTCGAAGTAACCTACGAAGGAACAACGCAAGTCAAGGAATCAAAGACCAGCAGACTTACTCAAGAGTACGAGACGTTCAAGATGAAGCCAAATGAATCCGTCACTCAGATGTTTACGAGATTCCTGGATATTGTAAATCCTTTGTCTTCATTAGGCAAGGAATACTGTAACCATGAGAAGATTCGCAAACTTCTACGAGCTCTCACGAAGAACTGCATTCCAAAGGATACAGCAATCATTGAAGGAAACGACCTCTCAATATGTCTCTGGAAACACTCATGGGTAAGCTACTCACTCACGAGTTGGAACTTCAAGACTTTGAAGATGCTACACCAAAGGATAAGTCAGAGAAGTCGATCGCTTTCAAGGCTCAACATAGAAGAACTGTCGAAGATGATTCTGACGACAGCGACTCTGACTTTGAAGATCAAGTTCTTCTGGTAAGAAAATTCAAGAAGTTCATGAGATTCAACAGAAGAACAAAAGACAGCAACAGCAACAACAACGAGGAAGATCCTATTTGCTACGAATGTAAGAAGAAAGGACATATGAAGAAAGATTATCCAACAGCATCATCATCAATAAGAAAAAGCAGCAAATATGACAAAGGCTACCTGAAGAGATCTACATCAAGGAAGTACGCCAATACAAGCATATGGCATGAGAGCGAAGCCAGCGACTCAGAAGACGAACAATCGGATGACGCTGCAAATGTATGCTTGATAGCTTGCGATCAGGTAACCACTAATCCTCTGTTTGATCCTTATGATGATATCACCTTTGAGCAACTAGGAGAGGCTTTCAGTGACCTGTTAAATGACTACAGGAAACTGCGTAGTAAATATGAAACCTCTAAGAAGGTACTTAAATAGTACAAAGGTGAGATAGGAAGACTTACCGACCAACTAGCTGATGTTAGAAATAATGTTTCTTCTATTGAGTCTGGTGAGCTTTCTTCTATTAAGCTGTTGTTACACGAGACTACCAAGTTATCCGAAGAAAAAGACCAAACTATCATTCAGCTAAAGGAAGACCTATCTAAGGAGAGAGAGTCTCCAGTGTGCACAAGTCAGAATGGAAACACTTACATCTGACTATACTAGATTATATGACACCTCCAAAAAGTTGAAAATTAGTTTAGAAAAACGGCCTGAAGTTGCTGCTTCCTATTCTAACACGTGTCAATTACCGAATCATCGGAACACACCCAAACCAAACACTGTCAGACCAAACCATACCAAACCACTGCCCAAGAAGACTAATAGGCATGAATTTTTTATACTAGAAAACCAAAACCTACCAATCATGCACCTCACACAACTTCAAAATGTCATTATTGTGGCCTCATTGGTCATATAACCTCTGCATGTAGAATCAGAAAGTTAGTAGATTTAAATGTTTATGCATGGATACCAAAGACTAACATGTCAGGACCCTACAAGAAATGGGTACCAAGAGTTTCATCTGCAAAATGTTTTGTAGGTGGGACGTCCTTTACATGCTAGAAGCAAATGGATCTTCGACAGCGGTTGCTCACGGCACATGACCGGTGATGCAACATTATTCGCAACACTGTCGAAGAAGAATAAAGAAGGATACGTCTCATTCGGTAATAATTTGAGAGGGTACATAATCGGTATCGGTGACATTGGTAAGGCTCCCTACCATGTGATTAAAGATGTCTGTCTAGTTACTGAGTTAAAACATAATCTGCTCAGCATAAGCCATTTAGCTGATCACGATTATGGCATTAACTTCGTCAAAGACAAATGTACTATAGTTGATAGCTCAACTGGCAGTACTATCTTTGAAGGTATCAGGGAAGCCAACATATATGTTTTCTATCTGTTAGAAGATACTAACAAAGCAGGTAGATGCTTGATGGCCAAGAGCATTGAGAGTCAACTATTGCATATGAGACTCGGTCATGCAAACATGGACACAATTTCAAACTATCCACAAAGAAGTTTGTACGCGGCTTACCGGACATATCTTTCAAGAAGGATACGGTATGTAGCGAATGTGAAAAAAACAAAGCTACCCGATCCGTCTTTAAGTCCAAGAACATTGTAAGTACCACTAAACCTCTACAATTATTGCATATGGATTTATTTGGACCTAGTAGAATTGCTAGTCTAGGTGGTAAGTTATATGCATTTGTCATTGTAGATGATTTCTCTAGATACACGTGGATATATTTTCTTGCACGCAAGAACGATGCTTTGTCAGAATTCGTCACATTTTGCAAGAAAGTACATAATGAAAAAAAAAGGTTTCATGATTACTCACATTCGTAGTGATCATGGCGACGAATTTGAGAATGCAGAGTTCAAGCAAATCTGTGACACACGGTTATTTGCATGAGTTTTCCTGCCCTAGGACTCCACAACAAAATGGAGTTGTGGAACGCAAGAACAAGACTCTATCTGAAATGGCTAGAGTAATGTTGAACCAGTTTAGTCTACCTAGATACTTTTGGGCTGAAGCTGTCAATACAGCGTGCTATATTCTCAATAGGGTTCTGATTCGACCTATATCGAAGAAGACTCTCTATGAGTTATGGTTTGATAGAACACCCACTGTTTCATATTTCAAGATATTTGGTTGTAAATGTTTTATTCTTAATACTAAAGACAACCTGAGTAAATCTGATGAAAAGGCCGATGAAGGTATCTTTTTAGGTTATGCGGCAACGAGCAAAGGGTACAGAGTCTTTAATAAGAGAACCATGATCATCGAATAATCAATTAATGTCAAGTTTGATGAACTAAATCAACATTCAGTCGATGACGATAATGAAGACGTAAGTACACCAAGTACAGCTACTGCAAAACCTTCATACAAAGATGCAGAACCTTCACACCAAGCACCAGCTGAGTCTTCAAGCAAATCACATATAGAACCAGAAGCCGAAACCAGCAATCCTGAGGATATGCCAAAAGAGATGAGATTCTTGGCAGATCATCCAAAGGACTTGGTAATTGGTGAGATTACCAAGGGTGTAAGTACTCGTTCCTCTAATAAAGATATAGCTTCCTGTGTTGCTTTTATCTCACAGCTTGAACCCAAAAACATTGAAGAAGCATGTAGTGATAATTTTTGGTTAGATGTTATGCAAGAGGAATTAAACCAATTCGAACGGAATCAAGTTTGAAAACTTGTTCCCAAGCTCATTGATCATCCGGTCATTGGCACCGTTGGGTATTCCGAAACAAACTGAACGAGAATGATTTAGTGACTCGTAATAAGGCTCGACTTGTAGCTCAAGGATACAATCAAGAAGGTATCGACTACGATGAGACTTATGCCCTAGTTGCGAGATTAGAATCCATTCGCATGTTATGTGCATTTGCATGTTTTCATAATTTCAAATTATTTCACATGGATGTTAAAAGCACATTTTTAAATGGTTTTATAAAAGAAGAAGTTTATGTAGCTCAACCTCCAGGTTTTACTGATTTCAAAAATCCTGATTATGTTTTCAAGTTGAAAGCCCCTCGTGCTTAGTACGATAGTCTAAGCTCTTTTCTACTTGACAATGGTTTTTCAAAGGGAATTTCAAAGGGAAAGGTTGACACTACATTGTTTATAAAATTTTTGAATAGCAATCTTCTTTTGATTCAAATATATGTAGATGATATTATTTTTGGATCCACTGATGAATCTCTTTGTCAAGAATCTTCAAAGTGTATGCAGAATGAGTTTGAGATGAGCATAATGGGAGAGCTGAAATTCTTTCTCGGACTGCAAATCAAACAAACCAACAATGGGACGTTCATAAATCAAGCAAAGTACACAAAAGATTTATTAAAGAAGTTCGACCTGGAAGCAGTCAAACCACTTAGCACTCCAATGGCGACTTCAACCAAGCTTGATATTGATGAACAAGGCAAATCCGTCGACATACGTAAGTATCGAGGTATGATCGGTAGCTTATTGTACTTAACTGCTAGTCGACCTGATATTATGTTTAGTGTTTGCTTGTGTACACGTTTTCAAGCCAATCCTAAGGAATCACATCTGTGCGCAGTTAAGCGTATCTTCCGATACCTTAGAGGCACTTCTTCTGTCGGCTTATGGTATCCTAAAATCACGTCATTTGATCTAACCGGTTATTCTGATGCTGATTTTGCTGGATGCAAAGTAGATAGAAAAAGTACCAGCGGCACATGTCATTTTCTAGGAAAAGTCCTAGTCTCTTGGTTTAGCAAGAAGCAAAATTCTGTCGCATTATCAACAACTGAGGCCGAGTATATCGCCGCAGGACGTTGTGCACAAATTTTGTGGATGAAGCAAACTTTAGAAGACTTTGGATTACATTTCACACACATACCCATTTTCTGTGATAACACTAGTTCTATTAATTTGACTAAGAATCCAATACGTCATTCTCATACTAAGCATATCGAGATTCGACATCATTTTCTTAGAGATCATCAACAAAATGGAGATATAGACCTTGTATACATAGACACAGAATCAATTGGCTGACATTTTCACAAAACCTCTAGCAGAAGATCGTTTCAATTATTTACGTCGAGAATTAGGAATTTTAGATGTCAATAATATTAATTAATTTTGTTTTATTAATTAATTTTTTTAATACTCAATAACTGTTTTCGAGACAAGCCTACAAAGAGTCTGTCTGTCACCACGACTACGGTCGAAGCGAAGCGGTACTTAATTGTTCCCCGGTGAACTCCCGTTAGCTGGGACAGTACTCCTACAGCTAATCTGAAACAGACGCCGAGTAACGAAAGTTAATTTATAAAATAATATTAATTATATTCTTTGAAGTTTAAAATCACTAAACTTTGAATTAAATATTTAAAATGAGTTGATGAAAAGGATGTGGCCCACAAGTTTTTTTAAAAAAAACTCAAGAGAACCCTAGGCAAATTCGGCCCGAGTTCGGTCCGAATTCGGCCAGAGTTCTGTTGGTGTTATATATTTTTTAGTCAGAACCCGAGGCCCCCTCCTCTTCATCTCTTCCAAACTTCATCAAAACAGCAGCAACAGCCGCCCTAAGTCCCCCAAAACCCTAGTTCTTCTCCACTTTGTTGCTTCCAATCTACGTGGAGAAATCAATCCAAATTTTGGATTCGTGCAGAGAATTCATCCCTCTACGACATACTTGAATTTCAGAAGGTATAACTCCTTCCCTCAACTTTCAATTTCGTAGGGTTATCTAGTTTTGGGAAAGAATGCCTAAGGGATTAAATCCTTCCAAGAGGAAGAAGACTAATGCCAGTGAAGAGGCATCATCTTCAGATCCGAATACGGATTTCCTCTTTTCCCCGGTCCAATCGGGTGACGGCGTGTCGGATGAGTTTTACTTCAAAACTCATGACCAAGCTTTGCTATGGTATGCCGACTTTGCCATGCGTACAATATGCACAGGCGCTCCGATCAAATGGACTGTATTTCTAGATCATCGTCCTTTATTTGAGGCATTAGGGTTACACCGTCTCGCTACCCAACAATTCCCTATAGCTACTAATGCCCTTCGACTATTTTACTATAACTTCGTGTTAGACACTTTTACCGCACCTCTGGAGCTGGCACATCTGGAGCTGGTCCTTCTGGACATGGTGGTCGTGCTAGGACTACTACTACTGATGATGATGATAATGAGGATGAGATGTGATTTAGACATTTTTGTCTAGTTTGTCGTACTATTGTGACTGTTTATTGTCTTTGTTTACTTGAAAATGCTCCGACATTCCAAGCTAGTATTCGTACTTTTATTTGTGCTAGTTTTAGAACTTTTTGTGACATTTTCTGTGATGTTTGTCTGTTAAACATCGTTTTCTATTCTCTACTTTAGAGATTTATATCAGTTTAATACTATTTAGCATATCTCGTTATAGCACTCTTTATCATGCTTCGATATTTTTTTAATATACCATGCCTGTGAACATTATAAATATTTCTTATATTTTTTTTGTTTCTTCACTGATTATTGCTTATGCATATATTGCGGGGGAGCTCTCTCTTTTGCAATTATTTTGCTAAGTGACAACGGGAGAGAAATAAGATCTAACATCTTTTCTTAATCTTTTCTTTGTAAGATTACAGGAACAATTTTTTTACCGAAATTTGTTTTTGTTTTATCAAAGATACCAAAGATATTATATCAGTCAAGGTTTGTCAATTATCAAAATGGGGGAGATTGTTGGCCCATTGGTCATGGTCAAACCTGATTTTAATAATTGATCAAACTCTGTCTCGATATACGGAGCTACTCAGATGTTTACTCAAGACGTTTTGGACACTTGGACACTGATCAAGATCGGATAACTACTCAGTTCAAGACCGAAACTATGTTTGCCACTCGAGACTGTATTTCTTTATGCAATATAATTTTACTTTTATTGAGTCTAGGAATACATTGTACACCGAGTCGTACTGGCAAATAGGCTATCCAAAATCGTTTTTAAAAATGACCTATGTTTTTTGAAAAACATCTCTTATTTACAAAAGCTTCTGAAGGATTTTAAAACGCCCAAAAATCACTTTTGAAAAACCCTGACCAACCCTGACAGAACTCGGCCCGAGTTCGGCCAGAGTTCGGTTAGTGAACGTTTGATTTTCGAACGTTTGAAAATTTTGGTCTCCCTTCAGTTGTGGATTGTTACATAGAGTTCTGTCCGAATTCTGTCCGAATTCTGCCAGAGTTCTGCCTTTGGAAAAACTATAAATAGAGAAAAATTCTGATCATTTCAAATCACTCATTCACTTTCATCTCTTCTCTTCTAAGCTTACGTTTCTTTCCAATGAGTTCTAAAAAGCTTTCATTTTCAAATCCCAAGCCAGTTACAATTCTCTAGTCAATTTATCGGTACGGTGCGGTCTAGAAGATTTTCAGAGAAATTGTAATCAGAAGCTTGATTGAAGAAAGGCTCTTCAAAATTGAAGTTGGTCGAGTTCTTCGTATCAAAGCTCGCGTCTGTAGAAGTTGCAAGGACTTCGTATGAATACTTGCAGGATTTTCCAATAGTGGATTTAACTAGAAGCTAAAGTTCTTCCGACTGGACTAGTCCTCACAAGAGGGAAACCAGTATACATCGCTGTGTTTGCGTTTGCCTTCTGATCTCATTTCTTTTACAGTTATTATTTTGTGATTATTGATTTAATTCTGTGATCTTACTGCTAACAAGTTTTTAATTAGCAATATTCCACTGTCTACTCTATTCACCCCCCCTCTAGAGTATTCTGCTTTACGACTTCGTTCATACACACTCAACCCTTAGCAGCTACTATTGATGGGATTCAGATTCCCAATACTGTCGAGAGGGACTCAAAAATTCCGGTTGGCGTGCTCTTATGAAAGAGATGAATGCACTCCGGGAGAACCATACTTGGAACTTGGTAGATTTGCCTACCAGTAAGCAGGCAGTAGGTTACAAATGGGTGTTCACAATCAAGGTGAAATCGGATGACACTCTTGACCGTCTAAAGGTTCGTATGGTGGCTAAAAGATATTTTCAAACATATGGTGAGAATTATTTTGAGACCTTCTCTCCAGTTGCCAGGATGACATTTGTGTGCGAATTCTTGGCCTTAGTTGTTCCCTATGAATGGTCATTGTTTCAGCTGGATATCAAAAATGCTTTTATCCATGGAAATCTTGAAGAAGAAGTGCATGTGGTGCAACCTTCCGAGTTCGTTGCAAGGGAGCATAAAGTGTGCCATCTACGGAAGGCACTCTACGATCTCAAACAATCATCCCATGCGTGGTTTGGTCAATTTACATATGTTGCTACTCAGTTTGGCATGTGTCAATCAAAGAAGGATCATTCGGTATTCTACCGACATATATCAGCTAGAAGGATACTACTTGGTGTCTATGTTGACGACATTATGACCATGAGGGACGACAACCAGGATATTACAAGACTAAAGAAGTTTCTGGGAGAACAATTACAAACCAAGGATATGGGATCGTTGAACTACTTCTTGGACATTGAAGTCACACGGGATAAGCGGGACATTGTCATGTCTCAGAGAAAGTATGTGTTGGACATATTAAATGATGCAGAAATGATGCAAGCCAAGGGAGCAACCTCACCCATGGATCCAGAGGCAAAATTATTACCATACGAGGGGGTCCTGATGACCAATCCAAATCAGTATCGTCGAATGGTTGAAAAACTCAACTACTTGGCGGTTATGACATCTGGATATTTCTTTTACCATAAGTGTCGCAAGTAGATTTATGGCTTCTCCAAGAATTTCACACTGGCAAGCAGTTCTCAATTCTGTGCTATCTAGTCAAGAATTCGGAAAAAGAAATTCGGATGGAGAATCATGGACGTACTCGTGTTGAGTGCTTCACCAATGCCGACTGGGTTCAAGCCTGACAGATAGACGGTCTTAATTCTGGTTACTCGGTATTTATTGGCGGAAACTTGGTATCGTGGAAAAGCAAGAAGCAGAGTGTGATAGCACGGTCATGTTCAGAAGCAGAATATCGAATCATTGCTCATGGCATAGCAGAGGTATTATATTTGAAACATCTTCTACAAGAGCTGGAAGAAGAAGCAGGATCTAAAGCAGCAGATACATGGTGTGATAACAATTCTGCTATCCATATTGCTACTAATCATGTATTTCATGAAAGGACGAAGCATATTGAAATCGACATCCATTTTGTCCGTGATGAGTATACAAAGGGGATGATAAAATTTCACCATATGAGTATCGGTGATCAGATAGCTGATATCTTCACGAAACCACTTTTGGGTCCTCGGGTTCAATTTTTGTGTAACAAGTTAGGCATGATTGACATCTATGCTCCAGCTTGAGGGGGGTGTTAAGTATTGAGTAGTATTGGGATTTAGTCCCATATTAGTTAGAATAATAATGAGAAAGGTTAGCCTCTTTTATATATATATATATATATATATATATATATATATATATATATATATATATATATATGTAACTCTCTCATTTATAATAATCATCCTATTATTCTATTCTATATAAGGTGTTATAGTTATAGAGACATGCAAAGCATGGTATATGTAAATATAAAGTTCTAGTTTTGTAAAAGTGAACCATAGGTCCATAATGCTTACAAAATCTTTTTGGCCAACATATTATGTTAGATATTGGTCCGCCTAGGCGCCCGCCTACACCGCCTCACCTTCGCCTATGCCGCCAACCTCTGTTGGTCATCTACTCCACCGCCTACTGAAAAGCGGTGCAGAAAGAGACCGCCTATCGCCTAGGCGCCGCCTAAGCGGACTAGGCGGACGCCATTTAGAACACTGTTGAAGGCCCTATCAGTGTATAACATATTGACATTATAGATTTTTACAAATTATGGAGTATTTAAATCAGTTGTTGTGGTCAGAAATTGTCATATCCCTAATAAACTCCACGACATAAGTTAGTTCCTTCTTATTACAAAAAGAAGGATATAAATATTCATGACCAAAAGAAAAGTGCCATAACAAAATACTAGAGGTCACCTGCCGAATATAAAACCAATATAATACAGCCTCGACTGTATGTGATCTATATATGAAACAGTCACTATAAAGTAAAATGGTGGCTATAGCTTATAATAATTGAGAAAATAAAAAGCATTGAACAGAACCTAACGTCCACATATGTGCTCTATACATGGAAGAGTGACTATGATTGCAATATGGTGGATGTAGCTTCTTATCGGTTATACCAGTTGAGAAAAGCAGCATTGAGATCACAAAATGCGAAGAGATCATTATTTTAATTGAAAAGGATGAAGACCGCAACAGGCATATCCTGAGAAAAGGAAGGAAAAGCACAATTGTAGCATTGCAGATCTGCCATGAAATAAAGATAAATTGCTTAAACATCTCAAACAAATTACCAGAACTCTTATATTGCCAACTTGAATAGACATCTAGAATTTCAACACCCTTAAGAACTTTAAGGTGGACTGTAGATTAGATAGAAGGCTCATAAATAATTAGGATCATGAACTAACTTCATAGGAAGTATGTACACATAATAAGGAATATGTACACTGAACAACAACCACAACAACCACAAAAAACATTTATCCCAAAATTTTGGGATCTGCTATGTGAGTCCTCTTTGGGATTGTGGTTTAACGTGTCATAGAGATTAATACAATTCACAATAGCAAATTGAATATCTTACCTCTTCGTCTAGACTTTTTATAGTCTAGAAAAACATGGAGGGTGCTCCTTGGCTACTTGAGTCCTCTATTCCATTCACCTATGTTAAGGGCCAGACCACTGTAATATTAACAAAAATTATATCCTTGTCACAGACATAAACCATGCTCATTTAGGCCTACCCCGAGCTATGCAGTTAATAACCGATATATATCGGTTTTTTATCCGACATGTATCGGTATCGGTCGAGGACCGATTTTTTTTAGGAAAAAAAAGGTAAAAAATCGGTCCCGATAAAATCGGCCGATACGACCGATATTTACCGATATATCGATTTATGAAATAACCGATATGTCACAGTTTACTTTATATGCTATTGCTAGGTTACAACTTAAAGAGGGGGAGGGGGAAAAAAAGCAAAGAGGACATCTGCTGCTTCCAAACGGCTGCTGCTAAAGGACAGCTTCTTCAAAAAAAAAAGAGGGAGCATCTTCTTTAAAAATAAAATAAAAAAGAACCGGCTGGTGCTTCCAAATGGCTCCTGGTAAGTTTTTCTTCTTCTTCTTCTTCTTCTTCTTCATCAGTTCTTCTACTGCCCGCCTCTTTTTCCTTTTGTTTCCTTTTTTTTTTGCTTCTGCTGCTGGATTTTTTTTTTTTTTTGCTTCTTCAGCAGTTCTTTTCTTCTTCTTCTTCTTCTTCTTCTTCTTCTTCGGTTCTTCTACTACTTCTTTTTCGTTTGCTTCTTTATGTTAGAGAGGTTAATGTTGCTGCTGTTGTTCATGGTGGCATGCTGCTGCTTTTTTTTCTTCTGCTTAATTTTCTTCTTTTTCTTCTGATTACTTTAAGAAACTCTTATTAAACTATTGAAGTAGGTACTTTTCATATTGTAATATTGGTTTTTTATGAACCGTTTAGTTTTAATGTTTTAAGAAACTCTTATTGCATATTTTATGATAGTAAACTATTAATTGTGTTGTTTATATATAAAAAAATTGTTAAAAATGTAAACCGATATTTACCGTTATAAAAATCGATATATCACTAATATATCAATAACTCTAATGGACCGTTATCATAAAAAAACCGTTTTTAACTGCATAGACCCCGAGTTCTTGTAGCTCATGTGACTAATATTTTAACGCTCCTAATTGAGGCATCTATTGGTCTTGTACATTGCCCAAACCACTATTTTCTCTCATCTTAGCCTCGATTGGTGTCATCTCCAACTTCCCAATAATCCGCTCATATCTTTCCTATATCTAAATGCATTCAATCCTCCATTTCTGCATTCTGATTTCAGCTATGTGCATTTCTTGGATGCGTTGTATTTTAATTGTCCAACACCCTGATCCATAAAACATGGTTGATCTTTTATAGAATTTTTCCTTTAAACAGAAGGTATCTCGCGATCACAAAGCACTCTAAAAGCACTCTTTCATTTCAACCATCATTTTTAATATCATGTCTTAATTGTACGAAGAAAATATTTCTCACTCTCTCCATTATAATGAATGGTTGATCATAAATACGAAAATTGTCCCCCCTAGGTATCGCTTGTCCATCAAGGTGTGTTCCTTGATTCCCTCAAATCTCTTTGACCTTTCGCTGAAGTTACATTTAGACCAGAAAGTATGGTGAAATAGACTTCCCTTGAAACTGAACGTCAAAATTTGAGATTCATGTGTTTGGATACACACTAAAACTGTAGTGTAAGTGGTACATTCTGACACATAACAGTGTCATGTCCCCCCAAAATTTTCACTTGTCACCTACATACAAAAAGTGAAGTAACTCTCCGGAAGGAGCATCGTTGTTCTGCACACTTGCAAGGCTCTATCCCTTGCAAGTCTCCAAAGCTCTAATCACCTTCTCTCCGACTCGCCGCCTACTGCCCGTGCCTCCGACTCTGCTGTCCGTGCCTCCGACTCCGCCGCCCGTTGCCTCCGACTCGTCGCTCGCTGCCTCTGAATTGCCTCCGTGCCTCCGATTTGTTGTTCGCTGCTTCTGAACCGTCGTCTGTGCCTCCGACTCCGCCGCTCGTGCCTCCGAACCGCCGTCCGCTGCCTCCGACTCCGCCGCCCTCTGCCTTCGAACCCCTGCTTTTCTTCCCTTTCGACATCCAAGAATTTTTTAGGAACCGCGTCAGGAGGGGGAACGGGTTAGCGCCGAAGACCGCAGCTGGAGGGGCGAGCGGCCCGAGCGAGCGCCGGAGACCGCGGCTACAGGGGTGAGCGAGGTCGGCTAGGAGATCTCGCCGGAGGTCGACTAGGGCTGGAGCGGACGTTTGAAGAGGGAATAATGGGAATAAGAGAGAGAGAGAGAGAGAGAGAGAGAGAGAGAGAGTAAGAAGAATGAGAGAGAATTGGGAGAATGGATTAATAAATGGCGTTTAACATTCAGTAATTAGTAATTAATTTAAATTAGTAATTAATTTAAATTATGTAATTAATATTTAGCAATTATCGGGAATGAGAGATATTAATAGTTAGTTTAATATTCAGCAGTTAATAGAAATTTTAATTTTAGTTTTAGAAATTTTATATATACTAATTATATGTCAATTAATTATGTGAAAGAAAAATATCAATTTACTAATTAAACATTACAAAAATTATGGTAATTAATTTAATTATGGGTTATCATATCTCCAATCCCAACATCCACTTTCAACAACCATCCAAACAAACGAATTCATTTTTTTTCCTACTTTCAACAACCATCCAAACAACAAACTCTTTTTTCTTCCACTTGCAAGAGACAAAAAGTACTATATCCAAACATACTTTGGAAAGTGCCACTTGTTGCAAGTGCACTGCAACTCAACATGATGTAAGTGTCACTTTTACACTTTCAAAGAGTTACTTCTATCCAAACAACCCCTTAATATTTCATACACTATGTTTCCATTCTACTAATTTTAAGACCTTTAGATTCCAAACCTTCTCCATGATTCTATTTTATGGCCCAACCCTCGTCTACTTTTATCAACAAGTACCATATCTTCGGCATTTATGTACACTGAGCTCTTCTGTTAAATAGAAAAGTAATAAACATGAACTTGCAAGTTGCAAGTACAGATATCTTAGCTGATCTTTTGGATGAGTATAAATGTTGAGGATTCTAACTCTTATATCAGGGTGGAAAATGTGGTTTCTGTAAGCTTTATAATACATCCTGAATTTCTGAAATTTGCTCATAGATGCTAGATCTGAACAAAGACATTAACAGAAAAACCCAGCAAGTACATGTAAGAAGTTGTATCCATAATATACATTAAAATTTACATAATACCCAAAGCTGCCTTTTCTTAATTTACTAAACAAGTATGATACGATTATTATTCACTTATTTCATCTAAGTAAGAAATTTTCTCTTATCTTCCACCTTAAAACAATCAGATAATGTCCTTTTTGAGAAAATATCACCAAACTATTATTGGAATATGAGAGAAAAGGTCACAGGGCAAACCTGCAAAATATTTGTACACATAGCCATTTCTCCACAAGTAATATCGGCTCCCAAGGCTTTGCATACCCTTCTGAAAGGAAGATTGCCAACAGTGGTCAGGGGTGCAAGATACAGCTTTCCCCTGAAATCGATAAGTTTCTTTTCTCGTGAATGTGGTTCAGAAGTCAGATCAATTCCAGATGAACATAGACTATCATCTAGAATTTCTTTATTTCCCTTTTCTGCAATAAATTCTTCAGTATTCTCCATAGTACATGTTCCTGGCAAATCACGTTGAAAGAAAACAATTAAAGAGCTAGTTAATACAGCTCAGCAGAACTCTAAAAACATATTTATAAACTAGCAGCAAAAAATTTCTCTTATCATATTACATTGCAGGGATTAGGTTACGGAACCAGCTAATGTTACTCAATGAACTACTAAAGGACTTATTAAAAGTAGCAGCAAAATCATAAAAAAATAATAATAATAAACTAACCGTTATTGGTCTGAGCAGAGGAGCATTGTTCATCAGCAGGACACTTCACCTTTTTCAAAGGTCTTGATTCTTCTTTATTAGATGGATCCTCTAGGCAATCCTTTTCTATGCATGCTCCTGTCGCACACTCCATTTCATTGACTGAGTTATTCTCCATAGCACTACAGTCATCCATGCGAAGATCATCGGATCCATTCATTTTAGCTTCATGGCTCTCCACCTGATCTATTCCAGACTTTGCTTCAGCATTTTTACCACCCAGTATCTGTAATGAGGATGTGTTAACTAGTAGCAGAAGGAACAGAACATATATTTTGGAATTTATTAAGATGGGTCTGTCTTTCTTTGTATATAGATCGTCGTATCAATCAACAGTAAAATATTGGGAATTCAAACATGATATTCCCCATACAAAGAAAATATGTAAAGAGGATGTTAAGTATTAGTAGTATTGAGCATTAGTCCCACATCGGATAGAACAATAGTGAGAGGGATTAGCGTCTCCTATATATATGTAACTCTCTCATCAATAATAATCATCCCCTTATTCTACTCTACATGGTATCAGAGTCATAATCCATCCACTCCTCTCTTTTCCCAAAACAAAACCCTGACCCTAGATCCCGCCCTCCACCTTGCGGCTGCCCCCCACCCTCTCTGCTGATGCCCCCCCCCCCTTTTGTTGCTGCCCCTTTACTTGAGCTTCACATCAGGATCTAACAGAGAGTAACATGGGTTGCCTCTCTGTCCTGGCTTGTATTATCCACATTCCATCTCTGCTTCCTGTGCGCGTGCCAGTTCTTGCCATGTCGATAGAGTTGATGTGATTATCAAGTTGGACGGATCAAATCAACAGTCGAATCAGGTATACTGAAGGATGACTAGCACAGACGTGAATAACTGTGCTACAAACACTAGTGTCGGAAACGCAATAGCGGGACCAACGGACACTAGCATGACGATTTCATCGATTCGACTTGTCGATCGACGGTTGGACGGACCAGATGGCTACTCGACATAGCAAAAGAAGGTCGAAAAGATGCTTCGAGGAATGCAGTTATTGAAAGATCTGACCAACAACCCTCCAGTAGAGAGAAATCTCATATTTGAGCAGTGGGAGACAGATGAGAGTCGATTGTTTACACAGTTGATGAATTCAATAGAACCATCGGTGGAAAACATGGTTCAGAATACGAATTCGGTGAAAGAGTTATGGAAGGTTCTAGCGGCGGCATTTGATGGAAAATGCGATTTATCTCGTATCTATGACTCGATCGTTGACGTCTACCGAGCAAATCAGGAAAACAAATCTCATAAGGACCACTTCCAGGCCTTTAAAGCTATGACTGATAAAATTAACCGTGCATTACCTCTAACGACGAATATCAATGAAGCGAGGGCTCAACGTGAGCAGCTTCATGTCGTGGCATATCTTCCCTCTCTGTCCTGATGCGAATTCTGCTCGCTCCCAGATCATTGTAGGATATAAAGTTTCATCTCTGATGGAATCTCACTTTCGTGTCCTACGGACAACGAAAGTCGTTAAGACCACTCCGGATGATAATCATGTTGATCAATCTACTCCTGGTGCTACTCGTGCTGGATTTCGTGGTGGTCGTGGTGGACGACGTGGTGGCCATAATGTTGGCCGTGATGGTGGACGAGACAATGGTAGTCGTTATGGGGGTAGACCCCACACTTGCTTCAACTGTGGTCTGCAAGGCCATTTCCAGTGGCAGTGGCCTAAAGCTCCTACCACCAATGTTGCATCAGATGCCTCTGATGATGGCGTTCGATCTGTTCAGATGACTGCAGAGTCATATACAGATTTGTTTGACTTCCAAGCTCAACATCGTGGTGAAGCATCCACATCTGAATCCACAACTGGATACTCAGCAGCATGTATGGTGAAATCGAAGCAGTGGGTGATTGACTCTAGTGCGTCTGCTCACATGACTAGCGACACAAGTATGATTCGCAATTATGTATCAGTTGGACGTGTTTCTGATATTACTGTTGCCAATGGTGGTTCACTAACAATCCGTAGCCGTAGAAGTGTCCGTCTTTCTTTCGGACTGTCACTCAATTCCGTATTACATACACCTGGAAACTCATTCAGTTTACTTTCAATTAGTCAGATTACTCGCGACATACATTGTTCGGTAACTTTTTTCATGATGATTGTGTTTTCCAGGACCTAAAGACTGGAAAGACTATTGTAAGGGACATGGCTGGAGGCTTGTACCTGTTTGATGTACCTTCTTCTATTGTTTGTGCTGGCATGAAACTCGATCCTTTCAAGTTACATTGTCAGTAATGCCATCCATCAATCCAAGCTCTCTAGAAAATATACCTATTTTTAGATGTTCATGTTTCATTTCGTTGTGAATCGTGTCGTTTGGCTAAGCATCACCGGGTTCCCTATCCGGAGAGTCATAATAACATTGTACCCGCTCCTTTCGAGTTGGTGTATTCTGATGTATGGAGACCTTGTCTGGTTGAATCAATGATGGATTTTAAATAAGGTTCACAGTATCTGTATCGAAATCGATATCGGACTATTCCTATGAGTATTGGTATCGACGTTATCGGTAGTATCGACGGTTTCGGATCGGAGTATCGGATTTTTTGGTATTGAAAAACAAATAGTTATCAATAAATTATTTACATTTAAAAACATATATTTTATACATTTAGGCATAATTTTAAGTATTTTCAGTGCTATTTATTAGTAGTTTTAAAATTAAATGAAATAGTAGTCATCCTTACCGATTGGTTTACATACAATAGATTGATTTTTTTTCTTTCACATGTTTTTACAACCTTATTATGCTTTAAATCCTTGTTGATTTGTCTTTTTCGTTTAATTTTCTTTGCCGAATTGACCGAAAAAGAGACCCCCAATGTCGGTATCGGTCAGTATAGGGTATCGGTCGGTATCGGATCAGGACATGCCAAATCGTATCGGTATCGACCGTATCGAATCGGTATCGGCCGATACTTTAAACCATGTAAGTACTTTGTTACATTTGTTGATAACTACTCACGTGTCACTTTTGTTTATCTGATAAAAAATCACTCCGAATTATTTGAAATTTGGTGCATTTTTATGTAAAAGTAACAACACAATTTGGTGTTCCGATTACAAGCTTTCGAAGTGACAATGGTCATGAGTATCTATCTCGTGAGTTCAATACTAATCTGTCCCGCAATGACATCATCCATCAAACTTCTTGTCCTTACACACCAAAAAAGAATGGTGTCCAAGCGCAAGAATCGTTATCTCTTGGAAACAAGCGTGCTCCTATGTTTGAAGTATGTACTACCAAAAAAATTTAGTCGAATGCGGTACTTATAGCTTACTATCTTATTAATCGCATGCCATCGTGGTTTTCAAGGTACTACTCCCTTTTCTCGGTTATAACCCGAACGAGAGTCGTTTCCTCTATCAATCAAAAATTTTGGTTGCTTGTGCTATGTTCGGGATACTCAACCGACTCTTTCTAAATTATATCCTAAGGCAGTCCAATATGTTTTCCTTGGATATTCTAAAGATCAGAAAGGATATCGGTATTTTTCTCCCCTTTGAAAAGGTATTTTCACTCTCGGAATGTTACCTTCGTTGAAACCGATTTTTCTCCACTTCCACAAACTATGGATCCAATTATCCAAGTTTACCCAGAAGAGTATTTCTTGTTGTTTTATGTTCAAACACAACAGTCCCCCGTAAGGGTGCCCTCCCCTACCGAGCTAGTATCCCAATCCAACGGTCTGCAAACACCGGGTCAGTCAGTGTCAACGTTGTTCGAACGATCATCGCAGATAGTGCCCACGGTCACAGAGTCATCATCCTCCTCTAGTTCCACTGATTCGCCTCAGCATGTTCCACCAGCTCACCCTCGTCGTGCATGTCGTAATCATCCATTGTATGTTAAAAACTACAAAGGGCTCGCGAGCGAATCTCAATCCTTGATCGCTACTATTGATGGGATTCAGATTTCCAATACTATTGAGGATGGTCTCAAACATCTTGGTTGGCAGGCTGTTATGGAAGAGGAGATGAAAGCGCTCCGGAAGAACCATACTTGGAACTTGGTAGATTTGCCTACTAGTAAGCAGGCAATAGATTGTAAATGGATGTTCACGATCAAGGTGAAACTAGATGCACTCTTGATCGCCTAAAGGCTCGTTTGGTGGCTAAAGGATATTCTCAGACCTATGATGAGAATTATTTTGAGACATTCTCTCCAGTTGCTAGGATGGAATCTGTGCGCGTAGTCTAGCATTAGATGTTTGCTATGACTGGCCATTGCTTCAACTGGATATCAAAAATGCATTTCTCTATGGAGATATTGAAGAAGAAGTGTATGTGGTGCAACCTCTCGGGTTCGTTGCAAGGGAGGGTAAAGTGTGTCATCTGCGGAAGGCCCTCTAAGTTCTCAAACAATTATTTCGTGCGTGGTTTGGTCGATTTACACATGTTGTTACTCAGTTTGGCATATGTCAATCAAAGAATGATCATTCAGTATTTTACCAACGGACATCAGTTGAAAGGATACTACTTAGTGTTTATGTTGACAACAGTGTGATCACGGGAGACGACGGCAAGGTATTGCAGAACTAAAGAAGTTTCTGGAAGAACAATTTCAAACCAAGTATATGAGACCGTTGAACTACTTCTTGAACATTAAAGTCACACGGGACAAGCGGAACATTGTAATATCTCAGAAGAAGTGTGGTGGATATACTAAATGATGCATGAATGATGCAAGCCAAGGGAGCAACCTCATCCATGGATCCAGGGGCAAAGTTACTCCCAGATGAGGGGATCCTGATGACCAATCCGGATCAGTATCGTCGAGTGCTTGAAAAACTCAACTACTTTGCGGTCATGACTCGCCCGGACATTTCTTTCGTTGTAAGTGTCGCAAGTAGATTTATGGTTTCTCCACGAGTTCCACACTGGCAGACAGTTCTCAAAATTCTGCACTATCTAGTCCAAAATTCGGAAAAGGAATTCGGATGGAGAATCATGGACATACTCATGTTGAGTGATTTACCGATGTTGTCTGGAGTGCAAGCCTGACAGACAGATGGTTTATATCAGGCTACTCGGTATTTATTGGCGAAAACTTGGTATCATGGAAGAGCAAGAAGCAGAGTGTGATAGCACGGTCAAGTTCGAAAGCAAAATATTAGACCATTGCTCATGGCACAACAGAGGTGTTATATCTGAAGTATCTTCAACA
The DNA here is from genome assembly GCA_029216955.1 of Iris pallida. Lineage (NCBI taxonomy): Eukaryota > Viridiplantae > Streptophyta > Magnoliopsida > Asparagales > Iridaceae > Iris > Iris pallida. Next base: position 424,741 of record JANAVB010034889.1, on the reverse strand, counting down.
AGAGTTTGGAAAAGAAGCAAGATGTAAAGCAGCACATTGAAATCGACATTTACTTTGTCCGTGATAAGTATAAAAAGGGGATGATAAAGCTTAACCACGTGAGGACCGCTGGTCAGATAGCTGATATCTTCACAAAGTCTCTATTGGGTCCTCGGGTTCAATTTTTGTGTAACAAGCTGGCATGATTGACATTTATGCTCCAGCTTGAGGGAGGGTGTTAAGTATTAGTAGTATTGAGCTTTAGTCCCACATCGGGTAGAACAATAATGAGAGGGGTTAGCCTCTCCTATATATGTAACTCTCTCATCAATAATAAGATCCCATTATTCTACTCTACAGAGGACATGACAAGTGTGTGTGTCTGTGTAATTAATATGAAGGCACAAGGTGAATTCTGAATCTAAATTTTTTCATAGAAGGTCAAACTCTTCAATTACCTTCAGCCCGAGCAGTTTAAGCTGCCCATTCGCTCTTGGAAAACTGACTTTATTCTTCCACAATAACTTCTGCAAGTCCTTGTTTAAATTATTTGTTTCGTGTCTTGACCTACAAGGCTTCCCACTTTCTGACAGAACTTGTTGCTTGTGTGTATTTGAAAATCTGCAACCTATTCCATAAGGGCATGATTCTTCAACATTGAGGAAAGGACAGCTTCCCTCTAGGTCAGCCGGCTTCTGCATTAACAAAGTAAAATATGCTCAAAATGGCTGAGAAGCAAGACGCGAAATTCCACATAAAATCAAACAATCATACCTGAGCTAAAAAAGAATCCAAATCATGGCTAAAGCGGCAGATAGCACCATATTGACATGCATCAGCCTTTCCTTGCTTTGCTACTTCTGGGCAAATGTTTAGTGCAGATTTTTGTTCCTGGGTGACATGGCATGAGTTTAAAATGTAAGTTAACTTGTCAGATACTAAGAGGTTCAAGTTTGGTTAGCAAGGTCGCCCATCCTCAAATCAACCAAAAGTGAATTTTTTATAGACGTAAGTATTATTTCAGAGCCTTTCAGCATTATCTTAATTGTTTCACTTGGAGTAAGAACGTCATACTATGAGTAGCGGCTAGAATGATATTTCCAGTAAGCTAACTAAGTTAATGACATATAATGCAACGATAAGCAAGCTGGAATCTGAATCATGACAATAATGATTGATAGAATTCCTACATGTAAAAATTATAGAATTGTGAGTCTAATTCATGTGTTTGTTCGCTGTCCAACAAATCAATAAATTCCAATATTTCCAATATGTTTGGTTAGATTGAACTGTGGATACAGTCATCTTTTAATTTTGAAAGGTAAAATAGACCCCCCCCCCCCCACCATACCATCATCCCCCGCACACCCAACCAAAAAGAAAAAAAAAATCATCAATAAGTGTATAAATTCTTTCTGTTGGACCTTCTAATCAAGCTTTTAAGTATCGTCCAGCAAGGAATTGTCAACAAAACCTCGGAACCCTCTGAAACCGTCCAGTCATAGACTGTCTGAAACCGATACAGTGAACCTTTATTTTTAATATCAGTCTCCGATTCCCAGCTGACCAAACTATGCATTTGCCCCATGTTATGGAATTCCAATTCCTTGAATTCAAAATCAAGGTAATATAAAAATCTGAACCTCCAAAAACTTAAAGGCATTATCAGTATAAAAATAACAAATTTATATTTGTATAATAGACTATTCACTGGATTTCCAATTCCCGGAGAAACAAAAATATGCATTTGCTCTTCCAAGTCATGGAAATTTCAGTTCCCGGTCAAAATTTAGTAAAGCTACAAAATATATACCAATACTATACAGTTCAAGCAAAGAAGAGTAATCAAGGGCTTTCCTCACCTGGCGGCGCTCCCTCTTGAGCTGGCGCTTGGACTTCTTCATCTTGACGACGCCGGCGGCGCCCTTCCTCTCGCTCGCGTCGTCGGCGGTCTCGACTCCGGCGGCCGACTGGGTCCTCTTCAGCGGCGGAGGGAGGAGGTACTCAGCCTTCACCGGAGCGATCGCTTTTGCGACCAGATCCTCCGGCGTCGGATAGACGGATTCGGACTCCGGAGGCGGCTCTTCGCCGGAGTTTGGGGTTCCTGCGCCGGTGACGTCGACGGTTCCGTCCATAGAGGAATTTGCGGAAGGTGGAACGTGGCGGTTAGGGTTTATGTTTTGATGATATGGAACCAATGGGAGGAACATATGGGTCCCACATGTAGCTTTAAAAGGCTAACGTTAAGGAGCTGTTTGGATAGATGTAACTCTTTAGAAGTGTGGAAGTGGCACTTGCAGCAAGTTGAGTTTTCGTTGACTTGCGGTAAGTGGCACTTTCCAAAATGTTTTTGGATGTAGTACTTTTTGTCTGCTGCAAGTGGAAGAAAAATGGGTTTGGTGTTTGGATGGTTGTTGAAAGTGGAAAAAAATAAATTTGATGTTGAAGTTGGACATATGATAACTCATAATTATAATTATTATAATTAAACAAAAAAAAAACTACCATATAATTGTTAGAAAAATATTTGTAAACATTTGGCTGAGGAATTAGCATTTTTCTAAATAGTAATCATGTTTGCATCTACTCTGTGTTCTTCTTCTTTGGATTCTTCTGGGTTCTTCTTCTCTCTACTCTCTCTCTCTCTTCTCTCGCACAGATCTGGTTCTCTATACTCTCTCTCTCCCCTCTCATCACAGATCTGGGTTCTTCTTCGTCTCGCTCTCTCTCTACTCTTCTTCTTCTTCCTCCACTCCTCTCTCTAGACGACTCTTCTTCTTCGTCATCTCTCTCTGGATGGCGGTCGGCACCGAGAGCCGCACCCGTCGGTAGTGGCGCAGCGGGGACGCGGAAGATCCTCGAGGACAGCATCGACGGTGGCGCAGCCGTCCCCTCCGCCATCCGTGTAGCTGTTCCGCACTGCCGTCTCGGCATCGGCGTCGGCGGGAGACGCGGAAGATCCCCATGCAGTCGGCGGTGGCGCAGCTGGAGACGTGGACATCCGCGCAGATGGAAAAAAAAAAAGACAACTCCACTTGCAGGCAGTTCCTCCAGTTTTGAGCCGCAAGTGGAAATGGACAATGGAAGGGGGACAGTAACTCGTTTCTGTCAGAGATTCCACACTTACTTCTCACTCTCTTCGTCAAACCAAACGAAGGAGGTGGGAAAATTTCCTCCAAAATGCAGCCACTCCCCGCAAAAATCCCTCACTTTCCGCTTACTCCCGCCGAACCAAACAGAAACAGCCCCTAAGAGCATCAGAGGCGACTTGGACGGACTTCTGAGTCCGATTGGATAAATCTGTTAATAGGTTGGACTAGGGGTGGCGATGGGTAGAGTATGGTATGGTAAGGACAGGAAGAGGGCAGGGCAGGGCAGGGTAGGATATTGACATTTTTTTGATATCCTAGGGGAGTCATGAGAGTAGGATAAGGTAGTCTTCTTCCAAAAAACCAATACCCATTACCCGTCCTTGCCCTTTGCCCTCACAGGGTAGCTGAGGGTCAGGGTAGGGAGGGTAAGGGTATTACCCTTGCCATTTCAGTTTTTTTAACTTTGAAAATCATTTTTTTTTGCTAGTAAACACCTTGATACTTAAGATTTTTACAGCATTCAAAAATTATAACAACTTAACAAGAAATAACAGGGGAATATATTTTTTTTTACTAAAGACGATGAACCCAGTTATATAGTGGAACCTGGGCTGCCTACATACCCAAGGAGGGGGCTAGACCTGACTCCTTAGGATCAAGCACTATGTAGTTCTCCTAATCCTAAGTACTAACTAATTACAAAAAACTACAAATATGTAGTAGTAATTCAGGGTAGGGTAGAGTTCAGGGTAGGGTTACAGGGCAGAGGGAGTGTGGGACTATACAAGTATGTAGTAGTAATTACAGTGGGAGTGTGGGACTATACAAAATTACAAAGCACAGATTTACAGGGTAGTGGGTAGGGTAGTGATTCAGGGTAGGGTAGGGTTCAGGGTAGGGTTACAGGACAGAGGGTAGGACGGGTAGGGCGGGTACCCGGGTAATTGTACTAGGGTAACAGAATAAAACCCTTACCCTACCCTAATTCCAAGAGGGTAAGGGTAGGGCTTGCCCTCCTAGGACCCGTGGGCACCTGAGGGTACAGGGTACCCGGCTAGGGTAGAGGGTACAAGGCAAAATCGCCAGCCCTAGGTTGGACTATGGTTGAAGATATTCGGATTCGGCTCGAGTATATGTTAAAATATTTAAATTCGATCAAAACTTGATTACTATTTGATTATGTGTTTAATATTACTTTTGTTTAAAATTATTTCAAATAGTATATTAGAGCCCGATAAATCCGATGGATCCAACCCAACCCGAGTTTAACCAAGCCAAACCCGATCCTTCGGGCTTGGTCTTGGACTTCATATGTTGAACCCGAGGCCGGGCCGGACTTGGGCTCGAACTAGGCTTATGATTCATCGGATTGGACTTGGGTTGACCTCAAGCCCGACCTAACCCTCCCGAGTTGCACCCCTAGGAGCGACACAAATGTTAAATATCTTTGAAAATTTAGTAGAGAACAACACATATTAAGTACAAAAGACAAAAAAAAATATCTTTTCATTTGTCTTCTTCTTTTATTAAATTTCTAAAGTAGTAATATTCTTGTGGTCTTATATACCCAAACAAATCTCTGTCATTCTAATCACACTCAGTAAATTTTCGAGAAATCTTTGAAGAATCTCCGAATATTTATTCTCCAAAGTTTTATGATAAAGTTTCTCAAGCCTTTGGTCATTCTCTAATGAAAATGGCTCCCAACAATTCCCTATCATGATAATAAATAAATTTTATAAAGCTATCGGCCCGTCGAATATATTATCTCGCATTTTGAACCTCACGAAAAAGCTTCATAATTTATTTCTCTATTGAATCGTTAAAGTTCTGTATAAATTGAAATTGTCAGCCTTAGGACTGCCCAATGTTTTGGAAGTCCTCTTTATAGTGAGGTCTGGCAAAATTTACAGTCCTAACTTTCAGTCTTTAGGACTTTCAAATTTTGGCAGCTAAGAGTCTTAGGATCCTATTTTGAACTCTTTTGTACTTACATATTTCCTTCCATTTGAAGATGTAAAGCATGTCGAATGCAATTTCTAACTACAAAAAGTTGAACCTTGAGTCATGTCTAAGGGCTTTTATGATGCTAACATTAGACCAAAATTATGAAAGAGACGTTTTGAGTTTTGTTTCATTTTGGAAATATACAATTTTGGAGTATTTATGCAAAGTTAAAGAAAGACCATATATACAATATATTTTAAAGACATGAATTATATTATGGAGTTATAATTTTTATTATTATACTTTTCTGATACGGATACGAACATTTCCAATATGGATATGTACATTTTTGATATAATTACCGATACATATATGGACATTTTCATACAGTCTCCTTCACATAGCATTTATATAGTCTTGTCATGACCTTCACAAAGGAACCATCTCCCTCTCCTTATCGTCTCATTCACAACCTATTTTCATCTATCTTTAGTCTTATGGCTTTGATGTATGTATCATGTTATATCTTGTAATGATGTGTTGAATACATTATACGTATGTATATTCGTAAAGGGATATTTATTTTTTGCATTTATTTCATGTTATTGTTGCTTCGATGCATTTGATGAAGGGTTCGTCATCACGATTTTAGAAAAAATAAGAATTGACTAAATTTTGGTAGTCCTAAGACTAACAATCTCTGTCTTTAGCTCGCTAAAATTTGATAGTCCTAACAATAGTCAGGATTGCCAAAATTTTGGCAGTCCTAAAGGCAGAAAGTTTATTCATTGTCTTGTTTAGGACTGCTAAAACTGAAAAAAATTAAAATTTCAGGACTACCTATTGCTAGTACTTTCAAAATTTTGACAGTCCTAAAGGTAGAAATTTGTTTTTTATTATCATGGATATCATGAATTTGGTACTGCCAAGAATATCAAGTTTCGAGAACTACATTACGATACGATCGAAAATATAAAGATTCAAGAACTATATTATGATACAACAAAAATATAAAGGTTTGATTCGACTCCAATACGGTAATATGGAGAATACATTAAAGTTAAAAATCAAGTATATCAAACCATGAAACAGTAACATAAAGTCATCAAATACATAGAGTCACAACATCAAGTCATCAAATACATTAATTCTTCAAATACAACACTTTCAAATAACGAAGTACATCCCTATTCTCTATCATGACGCCTTTTTGAGCGTATCTTCATATATTCAAATAATGGAATGTCTTCAATATTGTCGATGTTTCGTAACTGCTCACTCACAGTTTTCCAATTCTTGTCCTTACAACCCACCAGAGCCTTGCCAAGTTTCTCCGCTTTGTTGGCCTATAAAAGTTAAAAACCAAAACTTTGTTAAATAGTAAACATATACAAACTTCAAATATTATAAAACAACAAATTATTTCTTACATTTTGGTCAAATGCCGCAATCAAGACTGATTTTGATGGTTGACGAGGTTGTATCGAAAACTCACTCTCTTCTTGAGTATCGAGGTTTATCACCTTTGGATGCCCATATCTAGCATAGTAGGCAATGTAGTCTTTAATACAATCCTACATCCAAACCAAGGATTCTCGTTCCTTCACACCCAATTGTTGGAGTTGGGTGAGGTTCCCAACCTATGTGGAGAATATCTTAAAGTGCGACGAGCGTCATCCGTACGAAGAAGCTCGGGAAGCTGAAGGTGTCGAAACAGAGTTTAGAAAATAGCAGTTTAAGAATCTGTCTAGACCTGACCGCGTTCAGTCCAAATCTTGTCAAGCCGAGTTTGTTCAATTCAAATAGAACTCTTTAGCATGCGTATGACCGTGTTCGGTTCAAGTTCGGTCCAAGTCGAGCAGAACTGTTCAGCTAAGTCAGACCGAATTCGGTCCTGAATTCGATCGTCGAGCTTAGACGAGTTTGGATGTTTATTTGCACCATTGGATCAAATCTAATGGTCCATATTTGTTGCGTGATTGAGGGGACTATATATATGTATTTTTCTAACCCTAATCTATAAAAGTTAGTGCTTTACAACTTTTGGAGACAGAAAGGGGATTGAAGGCTACATTGAAGCAGAGAGAGTTTCAGTAATTTTTTCGTTGTCTTCGTTCTTTAAGAGTTTGTAATCAGTTTTCATCTTCCAAGTAGTTGTGGTGATCCATTGGATAGGTGAGAAGTATGTAAGTATTCGTTGTACTTTCTTACTCCATTAGTGGAGGCTTTTCAAGGTTGGACTTCAATCGTCTCGTAGTTTTTTTCCATGGGTTTTCAATGTCAAAATTGTGGTATTTGTGTTATTTAGCTCTCGTGTGATTTTGGCTATTTGGTTTCAGTGTTTTACTTTGGTTCTCTCGTAGCTTCTTTGTTTGGGGGAACTATTTTTTTGTTTCATTCCCAACAATATGCTATCAGAGCTTTTGGTTCTACTGATACCTACATAGTGGTATCAGAGCTTTGGGTTCAAAGGAGGTGCCAAAGTTGACAGTTAAACCAATGAGAAAGAGATGGAAGCGAAGCCAGTTCGTACGGTAAACCTAAACATTTCCAATTACCACTATTGGCAAAACAAGATGGATTTGTTGTTTGTTAAGAACCTGCATCTTTCAGTTTTGCTTTCAAAAACTCAGTGAGTAAGTCGACGAGGACTAGAATTTTGAGCATATATAAGTATGTGGGTATATGAGGCAATTCGTTGACGAGAATATGTACAATCACGTCACCAATAGAGTGCATACAAGAATAATTTGAGAGAAGATGGAATCCTTGTATGCGAAGTAGACCGTGGTAAACAAGTTGCTCCTGATTCAATAGATGATGGGTTTGAGGTACAAAGATGGTTCATCCATTATGGATCACCTAAGTGAGTTCTAGGATGGGGTTGCCAGATATCCTCTACTAGGAGTAATGTTCGACGATGAAGTTCAGGAGCTACGGTTGATGTGTACTTTACCAGACTCGGGGAAGACTATATTGTTGACCTATGTAGTCAAAGTCATCATGATTTCGATAATTAACATAAACTTCGAGTCGATACAAGAAATATATAGCTTTAGAAGACTTCATTACAATAACATGGAAGCTGCATCGTCACTGTAGTGTCCCGACCCGCAAGATGCCTTATGATGACTGGTTGGTTTGATGAAGCCTTATTGGACTTAGGACTATGCGAAGGATCACTCGGAAGGCTATATATGTGATCATGGCAAAAAATTGTCTTATAAAGTGAGTAGTGTTGAACCCTTCGAAGATCCTTTAGCTTCACGCTTAATAAAAGGATAGTATGCTATGTTCTTATTGAGTTGCTCAATAACATCCTACATGGAAAATCGAAAAGATAATAAAATATAATTAATCACATGACCCGAAGCTATTGCGTATCATTTCATGAATTGTATGCTTGTGTGTTATGCTATGAAATACATAACAGGTGAAGGAAAAGTCCCCAATACTTGGGTGGTGAGTATATCAAGCCTTAGCTCGATGAATAGATAGTAACACAGATGCTAAGTCCCAAGAACTGGGCAGTAAGTATGCTTGAATTATGACCGATGAACGTATGGTATTAAAGATGTGGGAAAGAGATTGAGTAATCAACATTCTATTATCATGTCGCCGATATAGAATGTTGATTACACTAAGACCCTGGAGTGGACAATTGGTATTTGTGAGCTCAGCTCAAGGCAATGTGGCTAGATGGATGAGATTGGTGGCTTAACTACAAAGTTTTCCTTATCATACAATATATATTTTCTTCATAGATAAGTTGCATGTACTTGCATAGTCATGGACAACTTGTGTAAGAGGTAGTTTCCTGAACGGTACCCCGAAGCCACGGACCCGATTCATCCTAGGGGGACAAGGATTGGTGCCGATGTACTAACATCGGTATGCGGGACTTTCAGTGGGGCTAGCTACCCGCACTGCAAGGGGCGCCGTTATACCAGGAAGATGGTCCAAGTTGACGTGTAGCCAGTGACCTTTATATAGAAAAGTCAAGTGCTAATGATGTCTTATGCAGGCATAGTAAGTTATTACTCAAAATACAGGGAAGGATGTCGGCTGTTGGTAAGAATCACCTGAACGGTGATAACTATGATAAATATAATATTGTTCCTAACAATGTCTTATACAGGCAGAGTAAGTATGATAATTGTACAGGGATGGCTATACGATCGTGGGTAAGAATCACCAAAGGGTGATAACATATATGTCTTATATTATGCTGGCTATATAAAAGATGCATGCTTTACTTCTGTCAGATATGAACTGCTAATTGACCCTAAGGCAACACGAAAGACCACTTTTAATAATATTATATAACATGATTACTTAGTGTTGTCTTCTTAGGTGAGTTGTGCCAACATCGCTCGCCAGTACATAGATGATGTACTGACCCACGTTGTGGGCAATATTACAGGTGCTCATGCATAGAAAAATCATTTGATCAGTGCTTGGCATTGATAAATCGGATGGGTACTCAGAAGCTCTTCTTATAAGACGACGTCTTCTGCTATACGGGACATAATGTATGGAACAGTGTAACTCAGTTGTACCAGTGAGATTGTAAGCCAAATTGACAAGTTCATTGTAAGCAAAATCGGCATATTCAGTTGTAAGTATAAATGACAAATATATATTCAGTTGGCTATTCAAAAGTCTTTGTAATCTATTGTAAACTCTGTGTTCAGCTGCAAGCCTTGTAATCGATTATAATTATCAATAAAGATGATATATTTCTTCATATCTTGTTGTGATTTCAATTTATCTGCTCGACTTTGCTGCGATGTCGTTATTTCTGAGAAATACCGGGAACTATAATAGTTTTGTCTTGTACAAGTGCAATCTAGACTTGTACGGCATCACGTCCAGTGGCTAGTTTTCGATCTCCCAGGATCGGGACGTGACAGTCACAAGATTTCATCTGGTCAATTTTATATTTTATTCTGTAATTTTTTATTTATTGAGTCTAGGACTTATGTGAGTAGATCGCACTGGCATTAGTTGAATTCCTAAAACCTAATCTACTTAAATAAGCCTACCCTAAGCCAAAAGCATTTTCACTCAAACCCAATTCATTTGAACCAACAATATGTCAAATATATTATGGAATTTAGGTACTCGAATTTGGTACAAGTTTGCCCCGAACTCGCTCCGAACTCGGTCCCCCTAAACTACCTCTTGGTCAAAATGCACGACCTATTCTTTTGGCACTAACGTTCAAATTTTTGAACGTTAGGGCATCCGAGTTCGTCCAAACTCTGTCCTAGAAAATACTATAAAGAGAGAAGAAACTTTCCATTCCAATTCACTCATTCAATCTTCTTTATCTTCTCTATTAATTAAAGAGCTTTCAATCTTCAAATTTCTAAGTCAACTCCCATTCTTCTAAGTGCTGGTGTGGTTCCAATTAGAAGTGATCGAGTTGTACGAGCTTGGCTTTCCAAAGATGCTTTTCTTAGAGTTAAAGTTTGTTTTTGGACTTCGGATCAAAATATGGCGTTGTAGAAGTCGCAAGTCCATAGGACCAAAGCTTGCATTTTTCACTGCATACTGGATTTAATACCGGGCAAGAGTTCTCGGAACTAGATTAGTCATTTTAGAGGAAGACTAGTATAAAAACCTAGTGTTCGCGTATGTTAGCCCATTGGTCATGGTCATACCTGATTTCGATAACCGACTCCAACTCTAATTCTGATACAATAAATAATACATTATTGCAGGTACAAAAGATGAATACTCATTGCACTGGCAATTGATCAAGTCTTCGCCGAACTAAATGAATACAAAGATGCTCAATACAATTTTTCTTGTTTATTATGTATTTTCTATTTTGTTGAGTCATAGAAACAAATGTACATCAAACAAACTTGGCAGATGCTTAGCCTCTCAAAAAGTCTACATCCAAAAAGCCTACCCAATTTAGTCAAAACAACCTACAGTATCAAAATGAGCCCAAACCTAAATCCAACGTACTTGACCCAATTTGGAAACAGGGCAGCCGAACTCGAACCGAGTTCTGCCCGAACTCGGACACCCTGATCCAGTATCCTATTGGATCAGGTCATCATGTTGAATCGGCTCTAATATTTGATTTTTTGAATGTTACGGAACCGAACTCTGCCCGAGTTCGATCCCCAAAGATACTACAAATAGAGTTGAGAATGCCATTTATTTCACTATCCGATTCCATATCTCTCTTCTCTATCTAAAGTGTTCTGTTAACCTTCGTAGCTCAAATAATTTTTATTGTATAAATTATATATAGTTATTTGTGTGCATGTTTATATATAAATATATATAGTACTAGGTTTAGGTTTAATATTCCTAGTTAATATTATGTGTGACGTAAGTTTGGACTTGGCTAGGTGCATTGTAGTTAGCTTGGTTTCAACCTAGTTAGGGTGGTGCTAGTGACTAGTATAGGCCACTCGCACTACAAGAAAAATGACATTTGTTGGATTTTTTATTGACGGTCAGTAATCCCCGTCAACTATTTTGTTTTACTTGACGGATAAGGCCTTGTGTCAACTAAACCCTATTTTGTGTTAACTATACAATATTGTACCACGTTAGTTGACGGGTTTGGGAAAACCGTCACGTAATCCACCACTTTTACTTAACAGCTAGTTTGAAGCCATCAACTAAAGTGGGGGAGGGTGAATTCTCGCGACTATTTTACATGCCATTATTGTAATTTTTTTGATTTTTTTTTTGCTTAGTGACGGTTTTTGTGTTTAATCCCGCTGCTCAAAGTCCCGATCTCTTTCTAAAACATAAGAATTTTCCCTCTCCCTAACTTCTCGAAAACCCCTCTTCTCCCCTGTTCCTCTCAGAAAATCCTAGTTCCTCTCAGAAATCCCTCCCCCTCCACTCCCTAAAGCTCTCTCCTCGGCGTACACGGTCTCCTCGACGGCCTACGTCTCCTTGGTGGCCTACGTCCCCTCTCGAAACCCTATTCTCAGCGGCAACTTCACCATGCAGCAACTTCGGTCTTCACCATGCTCTAGGTTGCAATTCTATTCCATATTTTCTCTCTGCAATTCGATTTTATAGTAGTGCTAGTTGAAGTTAGAGTTTTTGTAGATTTTTTTGAGAGTAGGGTTTTTTGTGTATTTTTTTGAAGTTAGGGTTTTCTCTCTGCAATTCTACTGTGTCATGTCCTAGTTGTGAATTAGTAGGGTTTTTAGGTCAAATTTTTCATGATGTGGGTTTTGTGTCTGGCTACTGTGTCGTGTCCTAGGATTTGTGAATAAGTAGGGTTTTTGGGTCAATTTTGCCATATGATGTGAGTTTTTGTTTATTCACAGAAATGTATCTTGTCCTAGGAATTTTGTTTTTTCACAGAACTGTGTCGTGTCCTAGGATTTGTGAATCAGTAGGACCTTTTGTGGGTCAACTGTGTCGTAGGATTTTGTTTGTTAACACAAAACTAAAACTGATCTGCTGCAGTACACATAACTGAAACTGATATACTAATGATCTGCTACCTCATTCTTATTGCATAGAAGAAAGGAACACCCAACTTGAGGTCGGAATTACGATCATTGACAGCTGCTGCTCAGGTAGATTTATAACCTGGTTATATAATATGCTTTGATTGAGGTCGGGATTACAACTATGTATAAGTCATGGATGTCGAAGGATAGGATGTGTCGTGAATATGAGAAAGGAGTAGAAGAGTTTCTTAAGTTTGCAAATCTCCATTTAGATAATTCTATTTCTATTCGATGTTCGTGCGAAAAATGTAGAAATTTGATATTCCAAAAGCTAGGGGACGTAAGAAAACACTTGTTTAGTAGGGATATCGATCGAAGTTATACAGTATGGATTTGGCATGGTGAGGAACACCTTACCAGAGGATCGACAAGCATTACAACAAGTGATGAACAAACACCTAACTATAATGGGTTTGGCTCCTTTCAAGATGGTGGCTCCTTTGAAGATGGCGCAGATGGTGTAGAAATGGTTAATGCGGCATATGAACATGTTTCGGTAACCCAAAGGCATTTAAATCTCTACTTGAAGATGTCGAGAAGCCTCTTTATCCTGGTTGTTCTAAGTATACAAAGCTATCGGGTAGCTTTTCTGAGTTATTGAAAACACTTTATGATATGTTACTAGCACAAAATGAAATACCTTCATCAATGTACGAGGCTAAGAAGACAATGACTGCTCTGGGTTTGGAATATGAGAAGATTCATGCATGCCCCAATGATTGCATACTTTATAGAAAAGAGTATAGCGATTTATCTGAATGTCCCACTTATGGAACGTCAAGCTGGAAGAAGGCAAATGATGGTTCTCTTCAAATTCTGATTAAAAAAATACCTTCCAAAGTTATATGGCATTTTTCTCCCATTCCTCGGTTTAAAAGGATGTTTTAATCCTCACATATAGCAAGGGACTTAACTTGGCATGCTTTTGAAAGAGTAGTTGACGGCAAACTTCGTCACCCTGCAGACGCCTCATCATGGCAGCTAGTTGACCATAAGTGGCCAAATTTTGGGAAAGAACCTAGAAACCTTCGACTGACACTTTCAGCTGATGGCATAAATCCATATAGGTCCTTTAGTAGTAGGTACAGTTGTTGGCCAGTTATATTGGTGACCTATAATCTACCGCCGTGGTTGTGCATGAAAAGAAAATTCATAATGTTGTCGCTATCAAAATATGGGAGCTCGATTATCATACCTTTAACATTCCAGTATTTAAGTGCGATTGGGTCGAGAGTAAGGGTGTTAAGGTTGATAAATTTGGTTTCACATTGGTGAACCTTAATCGAGTTGGGTACAAATCAGATTGTTTTATTCTAGCTTCGCAGGCCAAGCAAGTATTTTATGTAAAACACCAACTATATCCTCAATGGTCTGTTGTTTTGTCTACTAGTCCAAATTAAAGATTATCTACACATAGAAGATTTTGAAGACGTGGATAATTTGATGGAACATCATTCCTTTACTAATGCATCGTTAAATGATGGATTGTTAGATGTTGGGGATGATGATAATATGTTTTATAAAAGAGTAGGTTGTGAAGGAGATTGGGTTGATTAGTAAAATTGTATCTATGATTCTGTACCAAATTTCTGTTTTCTAATGAAGCTACTATTTATTTGGGTTGATTGGGTTGATTAATGGTTGATTAGTGTTTATTTGTTTTCTAACTTCTTCCCTTATGCAATATGTTTAGATTAGTGTTCACTTGTTTTCTAACTTCTTCTCTTTACTTATGCAATATATTTAGATTAATGTTCATTTGTTTTCTAACTTCTTCTCTTTACTTATGTAATATGTTTAGATTTGTGTGCAGACATCCCCACTGCCTAAAATTAGCAATTTTGTTAATGACAGGAAGAGAAAATCGAAAGAGGTATACATTTTTGTTAAACATTTTTTTGATACTTAGCTGTATATGGGACAAACATTTTTCTGATACTTTGTTCTGATACTTAGCTGTATATGAGACATTTAGCTGTATATCTGATACTTAACTGTATATTTTGTTCTGATACTTAGCTGTATATAGGACATTTAGCTGTATATATGGGACCTTTTGAAAGAGGTATAAATTTTTCTGATACTTTGTTCTGATACTTAGTGTTCATTTTTCTGATACTTAGCTGTATCTGATACTTAGCTGTATATCTAGTAGAGTGGGTACTCTAGCAGTGTTAGCTTGAAAGGGAAAATTTACTACTGAATAATTTCATGTATAAAGATTGCTTTCTGCCCCCTTTGTAGTCTTCTTTAGAATGGTTTCATGCTACTTGTGGTCTTCTAGAATGTGTTTTGCTTTTGGTACCCTTTAAAAGACTTTATATGTGCTTGTCTGTGTCATCTATGATCCAAATGTTGATGTAGCACACTTAATTTTCTATAGCCTGTGAGAAGCAAATTCATTCTTGGTTGCAATTCCTATTGTGTTGTTCTATAAATATGAGCACTAATTTTCTATAGCAAGCTTAATTTGTTCTTCTATTGTGTTGTCACATGTTCTAGAGAGCCCAACACAAGTAGAAGCTGACCCCTCCAAAAGGAGGAACTAGAGGGCCTACAATGATGGAGAGAACAATAAAAAGAAGAAGTGATGGATCGAGGAAGATTATCACTTTCAACGAGGCTGGACAGCCTATCGGAGAGGTCGGGTCAAAATGTATTAGTCTGCTAGGGGTTGTTGCAAGAAGTATGATACCAATCAACTTTCTTTAACCTTTAGTACATAGATCTTGGCTAGTAGTGATTAACATTGTTTTACATGATATCCTTAATTATTCCTTTCATATTGGGATTAACTATGGCTACTAATCTAGAAGCTAAAATTCAAGATCACTTGATCACTCAAAAAGGAAAATTTATTTAAGTTGACTAAACAAGGCTTTTACAACATTTAACATATTGTTTTTTTCTTATTTTTTGTTAGTTTGCTATGCTTTCGTTTCTCATAATTAAGCATTGAGAATTTTACTGAGAATCAGAAAAGAAAATAGAGGATTTCACTTGCTTGTAAATCATCCAGCTTCTTGTTTCTGTACATCTGGAGACACAATAAAATTAAGCGATTAGAGGTATAATTATAAGGAATTTTCCTTTTAAAAAATGGACCAAACATATGATAAGAATATATGTCAATGGAAATTCATGAGGTTTCCTTTAGTCTTACCTATAAAATGCCTCTTTATGTGAGAAGTATTAAGTCCCAGGAATGATGTTCAGAGAATGAAGAAAGTAGAAGTGAGTATCAGAGTTCTGACAGTGAGTATCAGAGTTATGACTTGTACTTTGGTGGCAGCAGTGAGTATCAGAGTTCTGACTTGTAATTCAAATGGACTTTGATACTAGCAGATACTAGCAGTGAGTATCTTTGCATATAATCATTCTTTATAGTAGATATAAGTTCTGATACTGCGATACTAACTAGTTGATATTAGCTCTAATTACTATACTAAGCCACAATGCTTTGATACTTAGATATTAGCTCTTATCCTTAGATATCAGTCCTTGGGATGTTGGTTTCAGTTCCTGTTTGCTAATGGTTCCAGTCCTAAATTACTTTTGTTTCAGTCAGTCATTCATAGTTCAGTCTTTACTTTTATTTGTGCTTAGATATTGTATCAGTTCCCGTTTGCTAATGGTTCCAGTCCTAATTTACTTTTGTTTCAGTCAGTCATTCATAGTTCAGTCTTTACTTTTATTTTCCTGTTTACATATTTCTGTCCTATACATTATTGCATCACCCACTTGTTGTATCAGTCCTTGTTGACATCAAATATTTCTTTGTTCAGTCCCTATTTATTGATACCAGTCCAATACTAAAATATGTTTTAATTGGCTGTAACACCCAGTTTTCTAAAATGAGGATAATTTTGAAATTTTGTGTTTTAATTATTAAATTATGATATTAAATAATAATATAATTTTTGGTGATTTTTAATCATTTTTAAACTATTAAAAACCATGACTTGTGATTTTGATGTGCAGCTAGTGAAACCGTAGAGACTGTCTGCCCTTGAGCCTAACCCTGTGATTTGGAATATTAATTATCATTTTTAGCCTAGGGGTAATTTGGTTACTTTGACTTATTAGAATTATTGATTTATTTATTGGATTGACGGTTGTTAATTTTGACTTTTGCTAGTTGTGACTTAAGGGACTAACCTAGATGCTGACTCTAGTTAAGGTGACTTGATTAGCATGATGAGACCCTAATCTAACTTAAGTCGACTTGGTTTTGACTTGAGTGATTTAGCTCTTGAGAAAATTAGGAAGGATTTTAATGTTGGACTTAAGGCTAAGGTAGAGAGCCCATTGCTCATGTGACTTGGCCCATGGCCCATGACTTGTAACCCTAATTTTCATTCAATATGACCATCCACTTAGGACTCCCCTCCCTATAAATAATCTCCTCATTGTTGTTCTTGCCTCTTTGTAATATTTCAATAAATTGAAGAAAGAGGTAAAGAGCCATCTTCCCCAATCCATAGCTTTCTCATTTCAAGTCCTTTTTGGCTTAAATCTTTTGCATTAGGTTCTAATTAGTCTCTTCTTGCTGTTCATGGAGAGTAATCTCAGCCTTGGATCAATTTGGAGCTTTTGGCCATCAAGGAGAACACCACCCATTTGAAGCTCTTTCTTGCTATTTGCACCTATAGGTAAAACCCCTTAAATTGTATTTCAATTCCGACTTCTTTGCATATTAGGCTAGATCTAGGAGTCTCCTAGTTGTCCCTAAAGTTTGGGTAAATTTTATGTCCATTTGGTGTCCGTATCGGACACGTATCATGATGTGTGTGTAGGTGTTTGTTAAAATATCACAAAGGATTTTATTTTCGATTTTTGAAAAACTAATTACATAAATACCTAGGTCTATATGTGTATGATAATGTTTGTGAAGACTGAAATGGATTTCGTGTCGTATTCGTGTCGGAATTGGACACGCAAATACGCGCACAGACCCCATGCACATGCCCTGCTGTCCTTGTCCTATTTCTCACTGGACACGCCACTTCGTGACACGAAACTTGACATGGACACTCCCTAGATGACTGACACGAGGCCTACAAAATTTTGTAGGATTTTATTGGTTTTTTAAGGAGATATTCGACCCGCACCGATTTCTCACTGTCGCGCACGCGCTGTACACGCGCGGACAGGGCCCTCTGATACGACCTTCATATCTGGACACGACGACACTTGGACACCATTCAGGGTGTCGAACCCCTAGACCTAGACCTCCTCTACCCTCTTACACGTGCACGTGACCCATGATTCACTGTGTCGTGTCCTAGGCTAATCGACACTTCAGCACGAGGCTTGGGTTGCACTGTGCACTGTTATTCCTGTTTTGGTGACTTGGACACTTCGTGTCCACTTGTGTGGACACGAGAACACTCTCCTAGGCACGTACACATGTACACGATGTTTATTAACCCTCTGATTTTAGTTTAGATGTTAATTCCTATTTCAAATTCAGGCATTCCCGAATTCCTGATACACTGACTGAATGAGGGAATTGTTCTTAAAATTTGATTTTGTATCTTCACTGTAGGTTTGATATAGGATTTGGTTTTTAGATTTTATGTATGTAATTGCACTGTGGGATGATGTTCTATAGACACACATTGTTTGGTTATTGAAAAATCTGAGATTTCAGTGGGGTTTTCGAATGTGTTTTGGTGTGATTGTCGAATGTGCCTGTGTTGTGATACAGAACACTGAACCGGTTTTTCAGAGTTCCAACTTAGTGTTTCAAATATAGATTAATGTTAATTGATATGTAAATACATATATCCATGTCAAATGCATGTTTACACTATTGATTCCTGATAACCCTATTGAAACTGTCATTTTACATGAACCTGAGATTCCTCTTCTTACTGAAAACTGAGAGTGAAAAACTGAGATTGGTTTCATGGTTTGGTTTACAATTTGGGTTTTAGTTTTTATTTCAAATTGATTGTTGTATGTATATATACTGAGAACATGTAGATTACACTCGATACACACAAAACTGTAAAAATCTGAGAATTTTCAAGCTATTTGTTCCATTGATTGATTTGGTTTTATTGCAAAGAGATTTCCTATATCTAACTGAATTTTGGTTGCATTAAGATTTATGATTGGGTTGAGGTTAACACAAGAATGAGTTATGAATTGGTTTTGGACTGTGACTGAACTGCTAATCTACCACATTTTCCTATTTGATTCCTGTCACTCCTTTACAATCGCTGATTTCAGTTTCTTTACACACACACATATCTGAATACTTTGACACTTCACTCACACGAACTGAAACATGAGTTTACACTCACACACATGAGTATGTTCACTGCATACACACACTGTTGGCTTGTACCCACATATTTGAAACACACACACCCACTACTGCTACGCTGTCACACATTGACTGTTACACACTATTCCCCACATGATTTCAATGTTTTCACACACACCTACACTATGCCACTATCATACACACCACACACAGGACACTGAGTTGACACTGAAATTCTGAGTTTATGTTACACATCAATTCATGAGCTTAAATTGTTCCCTTACATAAATCTAAATGGTTTTGCAAAGTATTCACCTACATTGTAATTTATGCACGTTTATGTTTGACGATAACATAGGAATTTGGGGTGATAGGATTTTGAATGGCTTTGGGCGAAATGTGTAGACTGCATATGAGAACTGTCATGTGAAATTAAATTCCTATATCTAACTGAGTAGTTGCTTAGGGATTTATGTTGGGGTAGTGATTGGTTTCAATTTCAGTTGGGCATTTATTTTGACATATGGCTGATGCATTGTCCCTGTTAACCTGGGACTGAGAACCACATTGAATGACACTACACACATGGGCACCTAGTAGCTAACACCCTATTGATTCCTGAGTTTAGCACCCATTTAACTAACTGTCATATGTCTCCCTGTTTTATGTTGTATCACACTGTTAATATTAACTGTCATGACACATTGAATCACATGTTTACACACACACACACTCATTCACACACTATCTCACATACACTTTTCTTTTTATGCCGCACACACAAACAAGATTTTCCCCCCTATCTTCTATATGTGTACATATGTATATATGATATATATACCAATGTGATACATGTAATATAATATAAATATTGTTTTTGCCTATATAAATAGTATGTATATAGACATATAGGAATTGGTATGTATATATATGGTACTTGGTATATGTGTTGCCTGATATATGAATATGGCTCATGGCCTAGGTGGCATAGCCTATGGCGTATGGCCTTGTGGTGTAGCCTATGGGAGTTCTAATGTACAGCCTTGTGTATATGGAATATATACACATGGTGTTGGGTTGTGCCAGTTTAGTGTGACTTGTGTATGGTGTATTGATAGCTTGTATTAGCCTTGGGATTGTAAGTGAGTGCTAGCCTAGGCTTGGTTAGGCCTAGTGAGACTTGTTAGACTTGTTTGGGCTAGGACTTGACCTAGTTTACCTAGTTTGACTAGTGTGGTTGACTGGAGTTGACCAAGTGTTGACTTTAGCCTAGTTGGACCTAGACAGCATGCAGATGCATTGTAGATTATATTTATCATCCCCTGTATACATCTTGACTTGTGTTGCTCTAACTAGGAGTCAGGTACCTCATCTCGGACAGTATATTTACTACAGCTATTCAGATACCAGGCGAGTACATTCTCTGACCGTTTCATATTTTATAGGATTTATATTTACGCTCTAGATTATTTTACTTGATGCTCTAGATTATTTTACTTGATGCTGTCACGACGTTAACACGGATTGGTACTATATGGATCCCTTCATGAGATGTTATCCCCCTCGGAAACATCGGGTTACAGTATGTCATGTGCGTTTCACTTTCATCATGTACTCCGGTGCTTTCACCATTCATGTGCACTCTCGTGATTCATGTACTCTCATGTTCACGGAGCCCTCATGTATACTATCATGTGCACCCTATTATGGGCCTTCATGTGATATCATGTGCAATAACATAACCTGTCTGGATCCTTGTGTATTGATTGGGGTACGGGGGAGTATGAATGGTCATGTGAACAATTTCAAAGTAGTATACTCATGTGCAAACTCTTAGATTACTCATGTGCAAATTCAAGCCGTTCACATGTTCGTCTTGTACTCTAAATCACTAGTTCACTGTAGTTCTCTATTTATAGTATCTATTTACATTATAGCTTTCTCTTTTACTTCATGTATATTCTGCAGCGTTTCCTGTATCTTACTCTATTGTATATTTATTTATCCTGTCACATTATGAATTGCGTGAGATGTACTATGCTCGCTCCAGTCCTGACTGGACCTGTTGAAATATTACAGATGACTTCGAGGAGCAGTGTCCCACCTATTACGGAGCAGGCATAGACGACACACTTGAGCTGGACCCTCAGGAGGATCTAGTACTTGCTGACGACACTACCCCTGTAGACTAGGCTAGTTAGCTAGGCTAGTTCTATCTACTTTCATGTTATGATACATTTGTATATATTGGAGTTGTACTCTGGATTGTGGAGATGTTTATCTTAGTTTCAGCTATCTCTCTGTCTTGTATTATACTTTGTGGATTCTGAGTTTTATCTTTTCTATCGTTCAGTACTATCTTCCTTAGTTGTGATTGAGTTGTACTTATTTATGTCACCTCCATTCGGAGTGTATAAACTGTACATGTACCTTATAAACTGTTAGATGTATGTGACCTAGGACAGCGTTCTACCGTCGACACTGCGGCGTACGCTGGATGTACCCACGTCTCGTGCCCTTACACTGGGTGCGGGTCATGACACGTTTTTAGTGGTGGCTCATGCAGGTCGAGTTTATGTAGTGGTATTCGAACTAGAGTATCACTACAGCCTGCAGTAGGATTAGGATATATTTTTGAAGGTACTCAATCACAGTTAGGACTCCTTGAGAGATTCTTGGGATGACCCTTGAGAATCTTATTTAAACTTCAATTTGAAATCCTTTTCCTTGTTTTGTTCGCTCTCACTCCTTGATTATTGAATTTGATTTTGATGGATCGTTATTGATTTTGATTTTCCTATCGAGATAAATTTTATGGCATGAGTTACGATATTTTCTGATAACATATGTTGACGGGAATAACAGGGATGGTAAAACGTCTACTTGATTATGGAACCTGTAGTTTATCGCAGCCATATTAGCTGGCATGGCGAAAACATAGAGACCTGACTTCGGATGTACGTATCTTTGTTATAAGATTTAGAATTTCTCGCAGCTATACTAGTCGGCATAGCGAGAATTTCAAACGACATGATTATAGAGGTGCATGTCCCAGTTATGGAATCTATCGTTTATCGCAGCCTTGCTTACTGGCATGACGAGGACTCTGAGTAACATGATTTTGGACAGACGCATATGATTATCAGACTGTATCTTGAGAAGGTTTTTAAACATATCATCTCTATCGTACCCTTCTGTTATTATAAATTGTATTCCATCATCAAATAATTTAGGAGTAAGAATATTTTAGCTTTATAGAGCTTATTCATATGTAGTTCTTTAATAATGTAATGATATGATGACTTGTAGAGTAGCTATACCCTAGAGATGATAGTTAGCATTAGTATTAGAATAATAACCTATTATAGGTGATTCCCCTGACCTACCAGTTTTCATATAGGATGTTAGTACTTATGCCTCACAGCCTTGATGATTTATTATTATTTTCCCTTACCTTTCCAGTAAGACACCCATGACCAGAGCCTGTCCTTGAGCATAGTTGTAGTTCACCTAAGACTGAGAGGTCTATATATATATATATATAGATAGATTGCAGATGATAATGGCATATGGGATATGGGTTGGTTGGTATCTATAGGCCATTGTTGTATAGGATTATAGACATGTTGTTTAGCCTATATTGGTTCAGTTTTCTATTTTAGTTAAGTTCTCCTTGTGATGAGTTCAGACATGATAGATCAACCTTTATAGGCAGTGTGCAGACCCTTCACTAGATGTCATGTCCTTTTTCTTATAAATTCAGTCTCCTTAGCATCATTCCTTTTGCCTACATTGATGTTTCAGACCATTCATCCTTAGCCTAAATTCTGAGCATTTGTTCAGTTTCTTATAAGTTTAGTCTACTTTAACCCTTGATGATCAGTTATATATGTATGGATATATAGATGATATACTTAGGATATATATAATGGGTTGTTGTTCTTGAGCTTATGTATATATGGTATTGGGATTTGTGTGCTTAGATTATGGGTATTTAGTTATGGGTGACTTGATAAGATTGGGAAGTTAAGAGTTAGCCTATTATAGAGTTTTTCTTTTGCTAATCTCTAGTTGCCAACACCTAGATAGCTAGCATAGGTACACTACTAAAATCTGTCAAATCAGCGATGTCGCAGGACGTCGCTAAATAGGGAAAATACGTCGCTAATTTCAATTAGTGACGTATTTAGCGACGTTTGGACGTTGTCGCGATTAACCTAGTTGCTAAACAACACAACGTCGCAATACGTCACTATTGCGACGACACTTAGCGACGCATACACGTTGCTAATTCAGCGACTACCAGCGATGTAAAACGACTGCAGTTACCGACGTCACCTAGCGACGTTGAGCGACTTTTACATGTATCGATGCTGACCTGGCTTGAGAGCCAAATGGCGACGTTCTGCGACATTTTTACATTGCTATAGTACCGACATATAGCGACGTTTAGCGACGTCGTATGTAGCAACGTTTAGTGACGATCAGCGACAGTGTTCATCACAGTTAGCGACGTTTCGATACTTACTTAGCGACGTTAACTTTCGTCGCAGCACGTCGCTGAACGTCGCTAATTTTGAAAAAAAATAAAAAAATACAGCATTTGCAGCATCCCCTACAGCATTTGCAGCAGATACACAAAGTATCAAACAACACAGATACACAATCACGAACACAAATACGTATCAAACAGCGACGGTGTGTATCACGAACACAGTATCAAACAACACAGATACACACAATCACGAACACGTTTGAAACACAATCTCATCAATCAACACAGATATATGAAAAATTGTAACAATAATATAAAACATAATGCTCCACATAAGAATAATGTATGTATAACCACATAAAAGACCCAACAATGGGCCATCACACAACAATATATATATGTCGACTACGGCTGATCTGGAGGAGCATCACCGCTCCTGGAAAGAAGGTGAGCATACTGCTCCGGTGTAAGAACCACCGACGACGATGAAGGAGGAGGCAATGCAACCGCTGGAGAAGGAGGCAGTGTAACCGCTGGAGAAGGAGGCAGTATAACCGCTGGAGATGGGTACATCCGCATCTCCTCTAAGGCTAGCAGTCTGGCGCTGTATTGCTCCATGCAAGCCGCTATCCTAGTAACGGTGTCGTGAATGGACTCCTGCGTCCCCTGTACGTGCCTCACGGTGCGCTCGAGCTCGTCAAAGCGTGCGATGACCGATGCAGCATCCCCTTGCGCCTGAGACCCTGGCTGCTCAGAAATCCTTCTCAGCATATCATTGCGCAGCTCAACAATCTGGCGGGCAATGGTACCCTCGACTCGGGATGACTCGGCCTGTGACGGCTGTGAATGCGCACTGGCAGAGGGAGCCCTGGATGCCTGCGTCGTAACAAATGTGCCGTAGGACCCCGTACCGTAGTACGTACCCCTCTGAAGACCACCAACAGCAGTCTTCCAGAGCTCGTCCTCCGACTGAGGTGGAGAGGGCTGCGATGTACCAACCCCTCCCTCTGCCGGTGCACTAGCACTCGCACGTTCACGTAGCCTAACAAACTCGTCCTAGAAATCATTGTGTATCTCTATAAATCAGTACTTACCTAAATTAGCCTAATAAACGTCTAAAGTATTTAATTATTATTAACTATATGGTTATCTGTATATTCTTCAAGTTGTGTTAAAAATTAACGAAATCTAAATTAGTACTTACATAGCTCTGAGTAGCCCGGTCGTCGATGAGCTTCCCGTCCTTCCGATGGGTGGCCAGGAAGACGGTCACCATGTTTGCGTCCTCACCCCTCTGTACCTGCATGTTTGTTATATTTTATTCTTTAGTAAAATAGAAAATTATATACTCCTACTATCAATAAAATCTTATATATTGCAATAAATTACATACCAGACGACGAAAATGCTCCGTCATAGGAATCGATCCACCACACCAATTTCCGGCCCTCGTCCTAGCCGCCTTCGCCTTCTCCGACCGCTCTCTGTACCGGGGCTCCTCAAATTGAGCCCTCATCGTGGTCCACTGGTCAGGTGTGATCCAACCAGCAATCGGCTTTCCGGAGCATTGACGAGCTTTCTGATCGTCAATTGCATCATGGATCAACTTGGCGGCGACGGCAGGAAACTGCCTCTCAATCTGTTCGGCCCGGTGTGGTGGATAAAAATAAGTCCTCTACAAGAATTACAAATTAAAATAATAAGTTCTAAAAAATGCTTAAAATTATATTAATCATACTAAATTAACTATCTTTAGTTACCTTGAAGTGGGCAAACCAGAATGCCTTCCTCTCTTCCGAGGCATCCGAGTAGTTGATCCACGGACCCCCATAGTTGGACCTTAGAAAGGAGCCCAACGCTCTCTGTACTGACGAGGGACGATATCTGTATACAACGATAACCGACGTATTAATGAATATATATAGATATACAGACATGCATAATATATATATATATTTATTTATTTAACTTACTTCGTAGGACCGTCGGCCCAAATCTCCATCCTCGTCTCGTCCTGAGGTGCGCATGGAGGGTCGCTCTGGTATGGATCCGCCCGGGCAGGAGTAGGGACTACCTCCTCCACCTGCTCCCCACCCGCCATGCTGCTGCCAGTGGTAGGAAGGCTAGGGGAATGAGTATGTTCATCAAGCCTGGAACTGTTCGTCGCAGGTGTACTGCCACCCGGACCTGCGACCGTATGGTACAATGGAGTGCTCGGGTCGGACGATGGTCCGGAGCTATCATCTGGTAACGGAGCTCTCTGTCCACCTAAGGACACGGCTCGTCCTGACCTATCTTCTCGTCGTCCTGAGGTGCCTCCGCGTCGTCCTGCCATGCTGATAATAACATATGATTAAAAATATAAATAAATACAATGACAATTTAGAAATATCTGCATACATTGGAGTTCATAATTTAAGTTTTAAAAAATCTGAATACTAATAGAAATGATCATAGTTCATAATTTAAGATTACAGAAATATGAATACATCAAAATCACAGTTTCTCAATCATCCTCTGAAAATTCATCTTCTTCGTTTGCCTCCTCCTCCTTCTCAATCATCCTCTTCCTCTTCCTCCGTTGCGACATGCATCAATTTTTTCATACCCCATCCAGAGCGATCTCACCATTCTCTTGGATCGGTAGAAGTCTTTAGGAAACTTGCCACCCTCCGGCAATATATCTTTAATTAACTCCAGGATTCGGTTGTAGCATTCTTGAGACATGTTAAAATCTAATTTTATGCTCAACAATCTTGTAATCACCTCCAACGGTGAATGGTCATCACAACCAGGATATAAAGGAGTCCTTGCATTCTCCAGCAACTCCATAAACTTTGCAGCATCGGCATTCGGTGCCTCCTCAGCTGCATATTGATTGTTCGGATCGAAACTAGGCCCCGCAGCATCGAAAACCATGTTCGTCCACCCTTGATCGTAATCAACATGCTCGTGGACATCTACATAAGGCTCCACATAAGGCTCCGGCTCGGAGGCTAAAGGCACAAGTTCTTCGTGTGCGGTCCACTGATAATAATTTGGCATGAAACCCCTCGAATACAAATGATATGTCACATCCACTTCCGAATGATATTTCAAGTTGCGACATCTCACACATGGACACTTAATTTTTGTACGGTCCATCTACTGAGGGAACGCCTTGGCAAACTGCAGGAACTGTTGCACACCCTGTATAAATTCATCCCGCACACCGCACATGTCATCAGGATGATGATTGTACATCCACAAACGGTTCTGCAGATAGTAATTCATATCCATTTTAAGATAATTCTGCAAAGATTGACACAGATAATAATTCATCAGGATGACGATTGTACATCCACAAACGGTTCCGCAGATAGTAATTCATATCCATTTTAAGATAATTACTGCAGAAAGTGAAGACCGACATGAACTGACGCACGAAAGTGACTATTGTACGACCACAAGTTTTATGTTCTTCAACGATATATTTCATATGCATAATTGCCAAGTGTAGGGACGAATGGCTCAGAACACAACCCAAAATTCTTTCTAGCATACATTACTTTGAATCATCTATGTTCTGTACATATGGTGTAGTATATGTTCTTATCGAATCTAGTATCTGAAGGATGTAACAGAATCAAGATGAACCCATATAATGTAATACTAAGACATTATCTACTACTAAAAGATGTAGTGATAGGTTGTCGTATCATCATTGCCGAGTGATGGGGGTCGGAGTACAGTCAACTATATCTACGACTACATAGTTTCTGCCTCTCCAGTCGAATGGCTGCAGGGACTATGTCCTGATCACGATGTCGTACCGTAGATTAATGCAAATTTCTTATAGCAAATGTCGTACATAGATTTCTGTCTCGCCAGTCGAATGGCAGATAAAAAGGTTATATTCGATTTTTTGTCAAGTGTGAGAACGGATGGCTCAGAACACAACCCAAAATTCATTCTAGCATACATTAGTGTGAATCATCTATGTTCTGTACATATGGTGTAGTATATGTTCTTATCGAATATAGTATCTGAAGGATGTAACAGAATCAATAAGATGAATACACAAAATATAATACTAAGACATTATCTACTACTAAAAGATGTAGTGATAGGTTGCCATATCATCATTGCCGAGGGATGGGGGTCGGAGGACAGTCAACTTTATCTACGGCTACATAGTTTCTGTCTCGCCAGTCGAATGGCTGCAGGGACTATGTCCTGATCACGATGTCGTACCATAGATTAATGCAAAGTCTTTATAGCAAATATCATACATAGATTTCTACCTCGCCAGTCGAATGGATGTAGGGACAGTGTCTGACTTGGTGTATCTCACCATTTTCCCAAAATACCTGACATTCAAACACAGAAAACAGTTGCTAACTGATATCACTGTTCAGTTAAGCCTATTCTCAGGTTAATCCTTATTCCAATATCATTTCCCAATAGGAATTTATCTAAGTCCATATTAATAGACAAATTTCCTTTGGGTAACATGAACTAGCCAAGCCATCATACCTAGGGTAACATGATACTGCTACCAATGTTGATAACTAATACTGAAATCTTAACCACTGACATCTTGAAACCTATATGAACACACTTACATAAGTGCATACATATTGAATTATATATAATCAGATATAACAACCCAAAAACCCGAACTCTGAACCAAAACATAGGCCAAGTGCCATATCCAATTACTGCCTAGTACATTCACTCACTAACCCTTCAACCCATATCTCCGTTTAAATTCTAAAATCAAAACCCAGTTTTCAGTTCTCCATATTCCATTTAATCACAGTTTGTATATTAATATTCAAATTCAAAAATACTTTTAAACATTGAATCTCATAATCAAATTTAAACCCAAAATCGAAATATCAGTTTGAATTGACAGTGTCGGGACTGATTTAATCTATCAGTGAAAAGAATTCGAAAACCCCAAATCCGAACTGGAAAACCAATAAAAACCTAAATCAATTGTACAGAAGTGTCACCCCCCATATGTGTACGTGTCAGGGGGTTGATTCGTGTCCACACAAGTGGACACGAAGTGTCCAACTTCACGAAAACACACACATCAAATTCGAATCCTAAACTGGGAAGCGGGAACAGGGGAGAGTGTGTGTGTGTGTGTGAGAGAGAGAGAAAGAGAGATGGGGGAGCTACCTGAGGTGGAGGAGGAGGCCGGAGGAGGGAGATCGCCGGAGGAGCACCGCGAAGGAGGAGGTCGGAGGAGGGAAATCGCCGGAGGAGCGCCGCAGAGGAGGAGCACGCGAGAAATTGGGGGGAAATTTTGTGAATGATCGAAAAGGAAACCCTCGCAGCCTATATAAAACGTTTAGCGACGTTCGAAAAGGACGTCGCTGATATTTAATAAATGGCGACGCCGCTTAAATTGCGTCGCTATATCAGCGAGTGTACCGACGAACTTGCGACGCATGTTCACATTTAACAAATTATAGTCGCTAGACGTCGCTAGTAGTCGCTGTTGGCGACCAACAGCGACGTCTTAGTTAAACGTCGCTAAACCCCCAAACGTTCTACCTTGGAGTCGCTAAATACGTCGCTGATATGACTTATTTTGGTAGTGGTAAAACCCTAAGAATTTGACCAGTTGATGACCAAGTACTTGGATGTTGACAAATTGACTAGTGGTTGACCCTTGACTATGTTTAACCTAGAAGTAGTACTACCATCTTAAATTTCGAGGACGAAAATTTTCTAATGTGGGTAGACTTGTAACACCCAGTTTTCTAAAATGAGGATAATTTTGAAATTTTGTGTTTTAATTATTAAATTATGATATTAAATAATAATATAATTTTTGGTGATTTTTAATCATTTTTAAACTATTAAAAATCATGACTTGTAATTTTGATGTGCAGCTGGTGAAACCGTAGAGACTGTCTGCCCTAGAGCCTAATCCTGTGATTTGGAATATTAATTATCATTTTTAGCCTAAGGGTAATTTGGTCATTTTGACTTATTAGAATTATTGATTTATTTATTGGATTGACGGTTGTTGATTTTGACTTTTGCTAGTTGTGACTTAAGAGACTAACCTAGATGCTGACTCTAGTTAAGGTGACTTGATTAGCATGATGAGACCCTAATCTAACTTAAGTCAACTTGGTTTTGACTTGAGTGATTTAGCTCTTGAGAAAATTAGGAAGGATTTTAATGTTGGACTTAAGGCTAAGGTAGAGAGCCCATTGCTCATGTGACTTGGCCCATGGCCCATGACTTGTAACCCTAATTTTCATTCAATATGACCAGCCACTTAGGGCTCCCCTCCCTATAAATAATCTCCTCATTGTTGTTCTTGCCTCTTTGTAATATTTCAATAAATTGAAGAAAGAGGTAAAGAGCCATCTTCCCCAATCCATAACTTTCTCATTTCAAGTCCTTTTTGGCTCAAATCTTTTACATTAGGTTCTAATTAGCCTCTTCTTGCTGTTCATGGAGAGTAATCCCAGCCTTAGATCAATTTGGAGCTTTTGGCCATCAAGGAGAACACCCCTTCCATTTGAAGCTCTTTCTTGCTATTTGCACATATAGGTAAAACCCCTTCAATTGTATTTTAGTTCCGATTTCTTTGCATATTAGGCTAGATCTAGGAGTCTCCTAGCTGTCTCTAAAGTTTGGGTAAATTTTGTGTCCATTTGGTGTCCGTATCGGACACGTATTATGATGTGTGTAGGTGTTTGTTAAAATGTCACAAAAGATTTTATTTTCGATTTTTGAAAAACTAATTACATAGATACCTAGGTCTATATGTGTATGATAATGTTTGTGAAGATTGAAATGGATTTCGTGTCGTATTCGTGTCGGAATTGGACACGCACACACGCGCACATACCCCGTGCATATGCCATGCTGCCCGTGTCCTATTTCTCACTGGACACGCCACTTCGTGACATGAAACTTGACATGGATACTCCCTAGATGACTGACACGAGGCCTACAAAATTTTGTAAGATTTTATTGGTTGGTTAGGGAGATATTCGACCCGCACCGATTCCTCACTGTCGCGCACGTACTGTACACACGTGGACAGGGCCCTCTGATACGGCCTTCGTATCTGGATACGACGACACTTGGACACCATTCAGGGTATCGAACCCCTTGACCTAGACCCCCTCTACCCTCTGACACGTGCATATGACCCATGATTCACTGTATCGTGTCCTAGGCTAATCGACACTTCAGCACGAGGCTTGGGTTGCACTGTGCACTGTTATGCCTGTTTTGGTGACTTGGACACTTCGTGTCCACTTGTGTGGACACGAGAACACTCACCTAGGCACGTACACATGTACACGATGTTTACCAACCCTCTGATTTTAGTTTAGATGTTAATTCCTATTTCGAATTCAGGCATTCCCGAATTCCTAATACATTGACTGAATGAGGGAATTGTTCTTAAAATTTGATTTTGTATCTATACTGTAGGTTAGATATAGGATTTGGTTTTTAGATTTTATGTATGTAATTGCACTATGGGATGATGTTCTATAGACACACATTGTTTGGTTATTGTAAAATCTGAGATTTCAGTGGGGTTGTCGAATGTGTTTTGGTGTGATTGTCGAATGTGCCTGTGTTCTGATACAGAACACTGAACCAGTTTTTCAGAGTTCCAACTTAGTGTTTCAAATATAGATTAATGTTAATTGATATGTAAATACATATATCCATGTCAAATGTATGTTTACACTATTGATTCCTGAGAACCCTATTGAAACTGTCATTTTACATGAACCTGAGATTCCTCTTCTTACTGAAAACTGAGAGTGAAAAACTGAGATTGGTTTCATGGTTTGGTTTAAAATTTGGGTTTTAGTTTCGATTTCAAATTGATTGTTGTATGTATATATACTGAGAACATGTAGATTACACTCGACACACACAAAACTGTGAAAACCTGAGAATTTCCAAGCTATTTGTTCCATTGATTGATTTGGTTTTATTGTAAAGAGATTTCCTATATCTAACTGAGTTTTGGTTGCTTTAAGATTTATGATTGGGTTGAGGTTAACACAAGAATGAGTTATGAATTGGTTTTGGACAGTGACTGAACTGCTAATCTACCACATTTTCCTATTTGATTCCTGTCACTCCCTTGCAATCACTGATTTTAGTTTCTTTACACACACACATATCTGAATACTTTGACACTTCAGTCACACGAACTGAAACATGAGTTTACACTCACACACATGAGTATGTTCACTGCATACACACACTGTTGGCTTGTATCCACACATATTTGAAACACACACACACCCACTACTGCTACACTGTCACACATTGACTGTTACACACTATTCCCCACATGATTTCAATGTTTTCACACACACCTACACTATGCCACTGTCATACACACCACACACAGGACACTGAGTTGACACTGAAATTCTGAGTTTATATTACACATCAATTCCTGAGTTTAAATTGTTCCCTTACTGAAATCTAAATGGTTTTGCAAAGTATTCACCTACATTGTAATTTATGAATGTTTATGTTTGATGATAACATAGGAATTTAGGGTGATAGGATTTCGAATGGCTTTGGGCTAAATGTGTAGACTGCGTATGAGAACTGTCATGTGAAATTAAATTTCTTTATCTAACTGAGTAGTTGCTTAGGGATTTATGTTGGAGTAGTGATTGGTTTGAATTTCAGTTGGGCATTTGTTTTGACATATGGCTGATGCATTTTCCCTGTTAACCTGGGACTGAGAACCACATTGAATAACACTACACACATGGGCACCTAGTAGCTAACACCCTATTGATTCCTGAGTTTAGCACCCATTTAACTAACTATCACATGTCTCCCTATTTTATGTTGTATGATACTGTTAATATTAACTGTCATGACACATTGAATCACATGTTTACACACACACACACTCATTCACACACTATCTCACATACACTTTTCTTTTTATGCCACACACACAAGCATGATTTTCCCCCCTATCTTCTATATGTGTACATATGTATATATGATATATATACCAATGTGATACATGTAATATAATATAAATATTGTTTTTGCCTATATAAATAGTATGTATATAGACATATAGGAATTGGTGTATATATATATATGGTACTTGGTATATGTGTTGCCTGATTTATGAATATGGCTCATGGCCTAGGTGGCATAGCCTATGGCATATGGCCTTGTGGTGTAGCCTATGGGAGTTCTAATATGCAGCCTTGTGTATATGGAATATATACACTTGGTGTTGGATTGTGCCAGTTTAGTGTGACTTGTGTATGGTGTATTGATAGCTTGTGTTAGCCTTGGGATTGTAAGTGAGTGCTAGCCTAGGCTTGGTTAGGCCTAGTGAGACTTGTTAGACTTGTTTGGGCTAGGACTTGACCTAGTTTACCTAGTTTGACTAGTGTGGTTGACTGGAGTTGACCAAGTGTTGACTTTAGCCTAGTTTGACCTAGACAACATGCATATGCATTGTAGATTACATTTATCATCCCCTGTATACATCTTGACTTATTGCTCTAACTAGGAGTCAGGTACCTCATCTCGGACAGTACATTTACTACTGTTATTCAGATACCAGACGAGTACATTCTCTGACCGTTTCATATTTGATAGGATTTACATTTACGCTCTAGATTACTTTACTTGATGCTGTCATGACGTTAACACGGATTGGTACTATATGGATCCCTTCATGAGATGTTATCTCCCTCGGGAGCATCGGGTTACAGTATGTCATATTCGTTTCACTTTCATCATGTACTCCGGTGCTTTCACCATTCATGTACACTCTCGTGATTCATGTACTCTCATGTTCACGGAGCTCTCATGTATACTATCATGTGCACCCTATTATGGGCCTTCATATGATATCATGTGCAATAACATAACCTTCTGGATCCTTGTGCATTGATTGGGGTACGGGGGAGTATGAATGGTCAAGTGAACAATTCCAAAGTAGTATACTCATGTGCAAACTCTTAGATTACTCATGTGCAAATTCAAGCCGTTCACATGTTCATCTTGTACTCTAAATCACTAGTTCATTGTAGTTCTCTATTTATAGTATCTATTTACATTACATCTTTCTCTTTTACTTCATGTATATTCTGCAGCGTTTCCTGTATCTTACTCTATTGTATATTTATTTATCCTGTCACATTATGAACTGCGTGAGATGTACTGTGCTCGCTCCAGTCCTGACTGGACCTGTTGAAATATTACAGATGACTTCGAGGAGCAGTGTTCCACCTATTACGGAGTAGGCATAGACGACACACTTGAGCTGGACCCTCAGGAGGATCCAGTACTTGCTGATGACACTACCCCTGTAGACTAGGCTAGTTAGCTAGGCTAGTTCTATCTACTTTCATGTTATGATACATTTGTATATATTGGAGTTGTACTCTAGATTGTGGAGATGTTTATCTTAGTTTCAGCTATCTCTCTGTCTTGTATTATACTCTGTGGATTCTGAGTTTTATCTTTTTTATCGTTCAGTACTATCTTCCTTAGCTGTGATTGAGTTATATTTATTTATGTCACCTCCATTTGGAGTGTATAAACTGTACATGTACCTTATAAACTGTTAGATGTATGTGACCTAGGACAACGTTCTACCGCCGATACTGCGGCGTAGGCTGGACGTACCCACGTCTCGTGCCCTTACACTGGGTGCGGGTCGTGACATTGGCGATACATGGATTCTCGATGAATGATGGTTTATGAAGCTGCGGGCTTCGGTTTCGATGTTTTATGAAGTTGCAGACTTCGGTTGTGATGGTTTGTGAAGCTGCGGGGTTCCGTTAAGGGTATTTTGTTCTATTATGAATTAGTTAATATGAAATAGGGTTGGTGTATCATGTACAAGTGTGATCTGTGAACAAAAGTGTGATCTGGTGAACAAAAGTGTGATCTGTGAATAAACTTTATCTTTTTGCTGGTTACTGAACTAAAGAATTGGTTGAATGTAAGAACATGTTTGTTTTGTTAATATAAAATGTGCTTGTAAATTATTTGATGTTTGTGAGAGATTCTAGAATTTATATTATGCATTTCTGGATTTGATATTATGCGTGGATCTCGTATCGTCGACAACGTAAATGGAATTGATAAACAGGGTCTCTTGACGGCTAAGAACGTCAACAAAAAGAGAATCCATGTTGACGGTCATTAACCGTCAACTAGGCCAGCGTCAGGAAAAGTATGCATCAATATTGACGGTCTAAAACTAGATTTAGTTGACGGCTAAAACCCGTCAACTAAAGTCATTCAGCAACCATCAACTAAAGTGGGGACTTTTGCTGACACTGGCCTAGCTGATGGAAGGGAAACCGTCAACTAAACCCTTTGGTGACGGGGAAAAACCGTCACCAAAAGCCATTTTTCTGGTAGTGTCAAATCCAATCAAATCAACTCCGATCAAGCCCAAACTTGG